>CM055123.1:212722015-213282015 GCA_029206835.1 Rana muscosa | reverse complement strand
TGGATCATTAAGAGATCCTCGCTGAACTTCTGGAGTGAGTTTGCTGCACTGAAAGTAAAGGGGCCAAATAATTTTGCACGCACCACTTTTCAGTTTTTTATTTGCTAAAAAAGTTTAAAACATCCAATAGATTTCATTCCACTTCACAATTGTGTCCCACTTGTTGGTGATTCGTCACAAAAAATTGAAATTTTATATCTTTGTTTGAAGCCTGAAATGTGGCAAAAGGATGAAAAGTTCAAGGGGGCCGAATACTTTCGCAACGCACTGTGTGTGTGTGTGTGTGTGTGTGTGTGTGTGTGTATATATATATATATATATATATATATATATATATATATATATATTTTTTTTTTTTTTTCATTTGTTGTTTCCTGCGATCTTCGATCAACTGCCGACTGGGTGACAGGCTGGATCCTCGATCCTTGTAGTCTTCCCAGTTTCGGCCATCGAGCGTGTGCCGACCCTAGCTACGCGCTGGGTTTTCCACGACATGCCCGTCGCTCCACGGGTGGCCGGTGAGCCTACGCTCCAGGGCCTACATCGGACCGCTCAGCTTCGGCTGACCTTACGGCCGAGTTGCAGCAGCCTGGCCGGTGAGCTTACGCTCCAAGGCTTGCATCGGACCGCTCAGCTTCGGCTGACCTTACGGCCGAGTCGCAGCAGCCTGTCCGGTGAGCGTCACGATCCAGGGCATACATATGATCGTCCCTTTTGGGTCCAATCACAGCATGCCTGGCCAACAGTCACCTTCCGTGCGCAGACGATGATCTGTTTGGAATGTCTTCCAGCATAATACATGCAGGATAGGTAAGTAAAACTCCCCTGCCTCAGCTGGGTGATTTAGCTGGACATTCCTGGAGAGATCAAGTAAGTGGTTGTGGCCCCTTTCTTCCCTCTCTCCCTGCCTTTCCCTCCTCCCTGGGCTTCTAGCTAAAGGTTGCTGGGTGCTGGGGGTTACCTAAGGGGTCCCACTGGAGCGGGGCTGGCTGTAACTAACATTTAAAAGAAATGTCATTTGTGTGTGTGTGTGTGTCCTTCCTCCTCCATGCTGTCGGCGGCCATTTTGAGGTGGTCCATGCCGAGTTTGGCCTCTTGTGACTGCCCAGCGGCCATCTTCCTGTGGTTCGGCCACACCCACTGGCCCCTATCAGGTGATCGGCGGCCATGTTTGTCCACCCTGTATGTATAGATTGCCATTCGGCGGCCATCTTTTTGTGGGCTACGGCTGCTTGACCTCTATCTTTGGCTCCGTGGCCATTTTCTTGGAGCCCACATTATCTTCCATACAGACGTTTTTGGCAGCCATTTTGCGAGAGCCTCCGGCCTCTAGGGTGCATTACACTGGCGCGAAAATTCTCACAGGAAGTGCTAAAAAAAGAAGCAGACTGACACAGCAGCAGCGGGACAGCATCACAGACGCAGCACACGGCAGCATAGTAGTACCTAACCAGTGTGGTGAGTCCTCTGGGTGACCCAGCCTCTCTGCAGCACAGGAGGGTGGCCTATTGATATCTTGCCTGGAGCCCTGTGGGTGCCAGCGTGTGGTCAGCATGGCATCTGAGCCAGATGTCTTCTCCCCTGAAACACCAGATTTAGCAGCTGGTGTCCCTGAGGTGTCTATGGACGCTATGTCGGCAATCCTAGAGGCGTTTGCTGCCAGGGTGGAAGCAGCACACGGGAATACAGGGGGTAATAAACGCCCCCGTCCCCTGCAATCTTCTGGGGATATTTCTGATGCAGAACCAGGTCCAGCTACGGCTCATGGCCCAGATTCTGATGCATCAGAGACTGCAGACCGTGACCGATCGGACAGTGAGGAGGACTCCAAGTCCAGGTCAGTACGCGAGACGGCTTTGGTATCTGACCTTATTACTGCAGTGCGGGATACGCTAAAGTTGGAAAATACTGCAGAAGTAGCAGATACTCCAGTCCCCTTTGGGTTTCGTAAACCTGCCCGCACTGCTAAGGTGTTCCCTTGTGTGTCTTATTTTGACAAACTCTTATACAAGGAATGGGAGAACCCACTGAGGGTCTTTACAGCCCCAAAGAGGTTTGCAGTACGGTACCCCTTTGAGGAGAGTTTTCTGAAGATATGGACCTCTCCCCCTATAGTGGACCCTTCGGTGTCCAGACTTAATAGAGCCACCACTATTCCAGTAGAAGGGGCTCCGGTTTTCAAGGACCCTGTGGATAAGAAGGCTGAAGCACTCGCTCGCTACCTATACTCAGTGGTAGGCTCGGCAGTACGCCTGGCATTGGTGGGGGCCCTAGTGTCTCAGACACTTACTGAATGGGCAAAATTGCTACTCCAGGGGTTAAAGGAGCGAGATGCTCCTCCTAATGAGATAACTTTGGCCGACCAGTTGGTCCAGGGCCTTAAGTTTGTCTGCGAGTCAGACATGGATACTATTCCCCTGCTGTCAAGAGCTTCGGTTTATGCAGTAGCAATACGCCGCCTGATCTGGCTAAAGGGCTGGTCTGCGGACCAGACTTCCAAGAAAGCCCTGTTGGATCTGCCTTTTAAGGGCGACAGACTTTTTGGGGCTTCTCTGGATGACATCATCAAGGATGCCACAGGAGGTAAAAGCACTTTGCTTCCCCAAACTAGCAAGGGTAAGGGGCCACGCCAAGGGCAAGGGCCCTCCTTTACTGCACGCAAGCGTTTTTTTCGCCCCCTTAAGGCGACAGGGAAAAGACCCCAGGCCGATAAAGCGCCTGCCCAAGGACAAAAGCGTCCTTGGTCCCGCAGACCCAACAAGCCTGCGGACAAATCTGCGTCCACATGAAGGTCCGCCCCCACCCAGCTCTCGGGTGGGGGGACGTCTGCGCAAATTCGCAACTGTGGACTGCTCTAGTCTCCGACAGGTGGGTTTGTGAAGTAATCTCCTCAGGCTACAAGATAGAATTTCTCTCTTGTCCACTGGACAGATTCATCACCTCCAATCTCCAGCTACTACCGACCCGTCGGGAGGCCCTGTATGGGGCGGTCCAGGGTCTGCTGGAACGCGGGGTAGTTATTCCAGTTCCAGAACAGGAACGGGGTCAGGGTTTTTACTCAAATCTGTTCATTGTGCCGAAGAAGGAGGGGGTTCGGCCAATCTTGGATCTCAGAGCCCTCAATTGCTTTGTGAAAGTACAAAGATTTCGGATGGAGTCGGTTCGATCTGTAGTCACGGCTCTCCATCCGGGGGACTTTCTGGCCTCCTTGGACATCAAGGACTCATACCTGCATGTCCGCATATACTCCAGACACCAGAGGTTTCTGCGATTTGCTATCGGGAAGAACCACTACCAGTTTGTGGCCCTCCCGTTTGGCCTTGCCTCATCACCCAGGATGTTCATCAAGGTGCTCGCTCCGATTCTGGCACTTCTAAGACAGCGGGGTATCGCTATCACAGGTTACTTGGACGACCTTCTGCTGAAGGCCCCTTCAAGCTCAGAATTAGAGGTATGCGTGTCCATTACCTGTCAGACTCTTCGAGACTGTGGTTGGATACTAAACACGCAAAAGTCAGTATTGGTGCCCACTCCAACGCCTAGTGTACCTGGGGTTGATTCTGGATTCCTCAGAGGCAACGGTATTCCTCCCTGTGGAGAAGTTGCAGACCCACCGGGCTGCAGTACGGCAGCTGACTTCCAGGAATTGGTCGTCACTCCGTTTTTGCATGCGAGTGTTGGGCCTCATGGTAGCCTCCTTCGAGGCGGTCCCATATGCTCAATACCACACGAGTGTTACAGAAGGAAGTTCTGTCCAGATGGAACAGATGCCCTTCATCTCTGGATTATCAAATCCGAGTGAGCCACCTAGTCAGGAGATCCCTGGTATGGTGGCTGACAGCACCGGCTCTAAGGGCCGGGAAGTCATTTCTTCCGGTTTACTGGATAGTGATCACGACGGACGCCAGCCTTACAGGTTGGGGGGGAGTCTGGGGTGTCCAGTCGGCGCAAGGTCTCTGGACCCCAGAGGAAGCCCTCCTGCCGATCAATGTCCTGGAGATCCGGGCGATCAAGCTGTGCCTCTTCAAATGGTCTCAGAGACTGCAAGGGCGTCCAGTCAGGATCCAGTCAGACAACGCCACAGCGGTGGCATATGTCAATCATCAAGGAGGAACAAGAAGCTCAGCTGCAGCATCGGAGGTTGCTCGCATCCTGAAGTGGGCAGAGAAGAGCGTACCGGCATTATCGGCCGTGTACATTCCGGGTGTGGAAAACTGGCAGGCGGACTACCTGAGCCGCCAGATGCTGGACCAGGGAGAATGGTCCTTAGACCCGGAGGTGTTCCAACTCCTCTGCCAAAGATGGGGCACACCAGACGTAGATCTTCTGGCTTCCCGTCACAATCGGAAGGTTTTGAGATTTGTGGCCCGGTCAAGAGACCCATGGGCAGACGCAACGGACGCGTTGGTAGCATCGTGGGGTCAGTATCGGCTAATCTATGCCTTCCCTCCCTTAAGGCTTCTTCCTCTTCTGCTCCGCAGAGTGGAGGCAGAGGGAATTCCAATGATCCTAATCACTCCAGATTGGCCTCAGCGTCCTTGGTCCTGGTAGCAGACGTCCCCTGGCGCCTACCACTACGGAAGGACCTGCTATCGCAAGGTCCCATATTCCATCCTGCTTTACAGTCATTGGCTTTAACGGCATGGCTGTTGAGAACCAGGTACTGAGAGACCGGGGCCTGTCAGAATCAGTAATCTCTACTATGAGAAGTGCTCGAAAATCGTCCTCCTAGGAAGGTTTATCGCCGCACTTGGAGGGCCTACATCTCCATGTGTGAGGAAATGAAATGGCATCCGCGTACCTATTTGGTTTCCAGAATCCTGCTGTTTTTACAGCATGGGGTGGACCAAAGGCTTGCCCTAAGTACGATTTAAGGGTCAGATATCTGCCCTGGCTGTCTTTTTTCAGTGACCCCTGGCGACTCACTCTCTCGTGAGTACATTTGTGCAGGGGGTTCGACATGTGGCCCCTCCGGTCCGTCCCCCGTTACCTCCGTGGGACTTGAACCTGGTCCTCTCGGTGCTTCAGAAGGCACCGTTTGAGAAGATTAGAGATATTCCCCTGTTGACACTTTCTCAGAAAGTGGTCTTTTTGGTGGCTGTTACGTCAGTTAGACGAGTCTCTGAGCTGGCAGCCTTGTCCTGCAAGGCTCCCTATTTGATTTTCCACAAGGATAAGGTGGTGCTGCGGCCGCAGCATTCCTTTCTTCCGAAGGTCGTTTCGGCTTTTCATCTCAACGAAGACATTGTACTTCCATCCTTGTGTCCTCATCCGTCGAATCTTAAGGAGTCGGTGTTGCATTCCTTGGACGTTGTCCGAGCTTTGAGAGTATACCTATCTGCTACTTCCCTGTTCCGGAAGTCAGACTCACTGTTTGTTTCGGTGGCTGGTCCCAAGAAGGGCCAAGCAGTCTCGTCGGCCACCATCTCTAGGTGGATCCGACAGATAGTAATCCAGGCTTACGCCTTAAAGGGTCAGGCGCCCCCCTTTCCTGTCACGGCGCATTCGACCAGGGCAATAGGTGCCTCTTGGGCTTTCCGACATCAAGCGTCTGTTTCCCAACTATGTAAAGCGGCGACTTGGTCGTCCGCTCACACTTTCACAAAATTCTACAAAGTTGATGTAGGTGCATCTTCGGATGCCTCTTTCGGCCGCAAGGTTTTGCAGGCGGCTGTTTAGAGTTGCAACTCCTCCGTTGGAGGAGTGCTGTTTTGTGTTTTGGGGTGAAGTTTGTTTTTATGCTGTTACCACCCCTCGTTTTTTTCTCTGACACTGCTTTGGGACGTCCCACTTTGTCATTAGAGAAGCTGTGTCGGTCCATGGACGAAAGAGTAAATAGGATTTTTTACTCACCGTAAAATCCTTTTCTCTGAGTCCATGGACCGACACAGCACCCACCCCTCCTTTTAAGTTTGTACTGCTTTTTGACGAACTGATCTGCGAGATGCAGACTGAGAGGTTATACCCAGAGGGTCCGCCCCCTGGGCGGTACTGTAGAAGGTGTGATGCAACACTTTTTACAAGTTTTTCTGCCTAGTCACTCCTAATTAACCGATAATACCCACTTTGTCAATAGAGAAGCTGTGTCGGTCCATGGATTCAGAGAAAAGGATTTTACGGTGAGTAAAAAATCCTATTTTTTCTGCTTATAACACAACTTGTGGGACAATAGGGAAGTGAGTACTTTTTGGCAAAGTCTTTGTGCTGGCTGCCCTGTCCACGGCTTGTTTACAAACCCAAATGCCAGTGCTACTTTAACAACTTGCAGACCGCTCGCCGTCATTGTACGTCGGCTGTTAGACATTGAATACCATTAGCAAATAGCTGCCATAACCCTGGTATCTTTTTAAAAAACAGCAGGCGGTCCGCTTTCAGATAAAACTGGTGTCTACGGTGGATTTGCCGCAAGATCACTTTTATTAGGGGCGTAAGAGGGGGGCCCCCACTGCTCCCCAGTGGTCTCCGCCGCTTAGTGGAGCCGTCTGGGTCCTCTCCCCTCTGAGACATGGAGCCGAGTGAAGGAAAGGTGGCTCGGCTCCATACCATTGGATGGCGAAAGAAATCAAACCTCACTTCTGCCCAATGGTCTTGAAGGGGACATTTTTTTTTTTATTAAGAATTTATTTTTATTTTTATTGCACTTAAGTGTAAATGTGAGATCTGAGGTAATTTTGACCCCAGATCTCACAATAAAGAGGTCCTGTCGTGCTTTTTTTTTTTCTATTACAAGGGATGTTTAAATTTCTTGTAATAGGAATAAAAGTGACCCAAATTTTTTTTTTTAAATGTACAGTGTCAAAATTAAAAGTAAAATAAGGAAAAAATTTTTTAAGCGCCCCATCTCCCTGAGCTCTTGCACTGAAGCCAACCATACGTAAGTTGCGCACGCATATGAATACGGTGTTCAAACCACACACGTGTAACTCAAAACTGGTAACCTGTAGAAATTTTTAAACATCGCCTATGGAGATTTTTAAGGTTCAAAGTTTGTCGCCATTCCACAAGCGGGCACGAATTTTGAAACATTACACGTTTGGTATCAATTTACTTGGCGTAACATTATCTTTCACAATTTAAAAAAAAAAATTGGGCTAACTTTACTGGTTGTCTTAATTTTTAATGAAAGTGTTTTTTTCCCCAAAAATTGCACTTGTAAGACTGCTGCGCAAATATGGTGTGACAAAGTATTGCAACGTTCACCATTTTATTCTCTAGGGTGTCTGAAAAAATATATATTATGTTTGGGGGTTCTAAGTAATTTTCTAGCAAAAAAAAATGATTTTAACTTGTAAACCGATCTCAAAAAGAGGCTCAGTCCTTAAGTTAATAAGAGTTGGCATTAAATTGTAGGGTTGGGGGATCTGTATTCAGGGATTGTAATATGAAATATCCAGCCTGACACTGACCCCACCATCTGACTCTTGCAGTATAATGCCAACTCAGTGCAGTCTGGGTACTTTAGAAAGGTTTTGCTGATGTCTTAAGCTGACCATACACTATATAGTACAATCTGACTGCGAAACCTCCTTTTTGTTTTACGGAAACTTTAGGATAGAATAGGAGGACACCCCTAAGCAATCCATTCACATTTGTATCCAATCAGGCAGTCCGTTAATGTAAGATCTAAAGGAGATTCTGCAATCAGATTGTATATACCCAGTTTTATATGAAGTGTGTTACATCAAGGTCTGCCTCCTGCCCCCCAGCAACTTTAGCAAAACGTGCAGTTATTTTTATTAACCTGGAACTGTTTATATGGTTTTTAAGAATTATTTTTTTTTTTTTTTGTACTTTTTTTTTTTTTTTTCAGCTTTGTGAACATGCCAACATTATATGGTATTAGGAGAAGTATAGTCAAAGCTTTTTTCAGAGGAGTGCACTTATTTCTGCACTCCTGTGACCTAGATTCAGCCAACGGTGGACTCAAATCTGCTGATGTCCCAGAACTGATCAAGGCTCTGCCCAGATCCAAACAATGTCGGGGTGCGTCCAGGTGCCTGACCAACAGCTGGCTTAGCCTCTTGGAGCGTCACTGAGAGCTTCAGCCAGCCATTCCTGCCTGCTCCACAGCCCGGTGCTCCAGTGAGCTTTGGAATGAAGACCAAGAACTGAGCCATCAGTGGTCGTGTGATCGCTCAGTTCTCGGTCTTGGAGCTGGTGGGGGACAGCTGCAGCATTGGATTGATGCTTCAGCCATCTAGGTGAGTATGTATGTTTTTGTTGTTTTTTTTTTTTTTTTTTTCAATCTCACACGTCTTTAAGACACCTCTACAGACTTTTTGAAGGAAAGCTTGAGAGTGTAGCAGTTGTTTGCAAACCCCATATAATCTACAAATAGAGTTGCGAGTGCTGCTGAAACTAGTAGTATTTTTTAAGCGTATATAATTTGAATTTGTTTTTGTTTTTTCATTAATGCGTGTGTCTCTAACATATTAAAGTGCCTGCTGTTCCTTACTTTTATGTACGCATTGTATATTTTGTTTATTTTCTATAGGCTCCCTCTAGTGGATATCTCTATATCCAGCAGGGTATTTGGCATACCTTTTGACCCACTGCTGAAAAGAACATCGAAAATGAGCTGCTATGTGCAATTAATATTAAAAAAAAGCTGCCAACATCCCAACACACTCCCTTTTTAAAATTCGTACAAATATCACTTTTCCAACTAGTGCAGCGCTTTTAAAAAAAAAAACGTAAAGTTCAACAATCTGCCATTCCTAAAAAAAAAAAAAAAAGGAAAACGGCACATAGATTATTGAACTTTATATTTTTTTCACAAATTTTTAGAATTTTGTGTAATTTTGCTACAGTTTGATGCACGCATTAAATAGGCAAATAATTCTCTAATAGTTTTAGAAAGCGCTGCACTAGTTGGGAAAAGTAATAAGAAATAGTTGTTGCTCTATGTGCATATATAATTCTAGATCAGTGTTTCTCAACCTTTTTTCAGTTGCGGCACCCTGTAAAGTTCTGCAAAGTTTTGAGGAACCCCATTCTATAATGTAAAAAGCTAAACGAATGGTTTTACTTATCACTGCATCATCCACATGCATAGGACACCCAACATTTAAAGGTGATTTTTTTCTTGCAATGCACACTGGTACTGACTTGTATTCCAGCATTTCTCTTTCCCCTCACTTTCTCTTCCTCGCTTGGCTAACGTGACCTTTAGTGCTGATGGAGAGGGGCAAACAAGGAAGTACTCAGGCATTCGACATCCACCTTTATCAACCTTTGGCATTCTGGTTAAAATAGTGCAACACAAGAAATTAATTTTGCCTCTGAATAGGCATTTCCTTGCCTGGAATGTGGCAATTCTCCTGGAGAACAGAGTTTATTGTATGACCTTGTACACTTTTCCCCCAAAAATTATGTACAATTTGGGGCTATTTTTAGGCATTTTGTCGAGGAGCCCCTGAAGAACTCAGAAGGCACCCTGGTTGAAAAAGTATTTTCCAGATAATGCATGCACAATAATGATTGTTTATTTAGGGTTACCATTAGACCTAGCAGACAGTAATGGGTGGGTGGACTTGGCACTGAGCCAGGACTTGCTTTACGAATTTGTAAAATCAAGGTTTTAAACTGCACTGAATGGGCTCATTCACATGTGCTTTGTTCAACAACGTAAAAAAACAATAGTATAAATTTGTGCCTGGGACTATGTTTTGGACCATATTTTACACTGTACACGTGTAAGTGTTCGTACTAACGTTTGCATAGATTGTATATGGGCTGTTGTGGCCGCCACCTCTGCTCAGGACCAAAATGTTAATATCACAATAGAGGTAGCCAGTGCCACCGCTGATTACACACTGATTACCGGTATATGTCAGCTCTGAATGAGTCATCTGTGTGTCGGGGCAAGTGCAGAATGATCTGTCTTCAGCCAGTCAGAATCAGCTGAAGTTGGTTAAATGTGCTGCTGATACACAACTGGTTAATTCAGAGTTAATCTGTAAACATCAATAGTATGTAATCAGCAGTGGCTTTGTTGCTGTCTACACATTGTTATTTACAGAACGCCCAGTGCAGGAAAATTTGCATTTTTTCACATATCGCCACACCTGGTATGAACATATCATTAAAGTGGTTGTAACCCCACTTTTTCAACTTGCACCTACAGGTAAGCCTAGATTAAGGCTTACCTGTAGGTGCAAGAAATATCTCCTAAACCTACACGGTTTAGGAGATATTTAGTTAAATGACAGGCGCCGCTGTCTACGGCGCATCATGGGGTTAATCCCATTCACAAAATCGGCTACTTCCCAGCAATTGCTGGGCATAGCCGAATGAGACGGCTCCCGCGCATGCGCAGAGTGACGTCTCCGCCGCTCCGGCCAATCACAGCGCCGGAGCGGCGCTGTGATTGGCTGGTGCGGCGATACCCGGAAGTAACATTCCGGCTATCGCCGCAGCGATGGCTGCGGCTCAAGACAGGGACACGGACGGCTTTGGGGGCCCCGGTCTAAGGTAAGTGGTACATAATGAGCTAGTATGCTAGTCATACTAGCTCATTATGCCTTTCTCTTGCAGGTGGGGTAAAAAAAAACAAAAAAAAAAACGATTAGTGGGTTTACAACCACTTTAAAGAGTAAAGGAGGTAGTATTTAGTGACGTTTTGGCCTGATAAATTAAAATAAGTAAAGTTTCCCCATACAACCAATCGGCTTTATTCACTGTGGTCTCCTGCAGCTCTCACTTGTTCCTCCCGCTGACCTCCCTATCATTACTGGATTCTGTAGTGGGTTAGTCCGAGACAATCATCTAAAGGCCCGTACACATGATCGGATATTCCGAGAGCCAGGGCTTTTTTTCAGCCGGAACGGGGCGGAACGGCGTTCCGCCACCTATGGCAGCACTCTTCTTTCCACGCTGTCGCTCAACACTGAAGCTGGTAGAGTAAGTTTTCCATATTACTTCCTCCACCAGCTGTGTGCTTACGCCGGCGCCCAGGCACCTTCCCCACATCTGTTAATAGGTACCCCGGGTCCATTCGCCGCAAGTTTTTTCTTCTGGGGCTTTCAGAGGTATCTTCTGTCCCAGCCTGTGGACTGTCAGACCTGTGTAGCATGGAGCCGCGTGAAGCGCTGTGAAAGTCCACCTCGGCTCTGTGTACAGAGATCTGACGGGTGACGCTGTACAGAGAAGAGTGCACCGTAGAATGTTCTACCTAACAGAACGGAGGCGGCTGCACCGTTCTATTGCCGTGAAGATAACCTGTGTGCTATAAACTAGGGGGAGGTGAGAGAGCTGCAAAGGGAAAGGGTGGAGGAAGGGGGAGGGGTGGCTTTGCAGAGAGACAGCTGTTAAGACGCTGAGGTTGTAATGCAGTTGTCAGAGCTGGGGATGATGAAGATGGGGGGGGGGGTTGTGTATTTAGATTGGGCACAATGTGAGCTGTAGGGGGAGATATGGATTAAGGGGAGCTGTAGATAAGGGTGCAGAGGTGAAATTTGGAGGGGCAGAGAGACCATCTGTGGATGGGGGGGTGCAGAGGTGAAATGTGGAGTGGCACAGACAATCTGTGGATGGGGGGTGCAGAGGTGAAATGTGGAGTTGCACAGACAATCTGTGGATGGGGATACAGAGGTGACATGTTGTTAGTGGGTGAGCTGTGGAAGGGGAGGAGAGAAGGTGAGCTGAGGATGGGAATGCAAATTTTTTTCTGCACACTGTGTGATACACACTCCTCCTCAGCACTGCACATTATTTACTCCTGTGTGTTATGTACTCCTGAGTCCAGTACTCTGTGTTACACCTTCCTGAACCTTGAATTGTGTGCAAAACTCAGTTCTGACCCTTTATTTGGCATGACTTTACTTCTCTTTCTCAATGAATGGCGAGATTGGGGGTGGGGTTTGGGGTCGGAAAGGGGGGGTGGGGTTGGGGGCGGGGAGTTGACTGGGGAGGGTGGGTTCCTTCACCTATTCTCTGAGAAAAAAAGCCCCGCCGACAGCAATTGTGTGATGGACGTGTTTTGTCGGATAATCCGACCGGCTTTATGCTCCATCGGACAATTGTCCTGTATTTCTATCTTTTAGAGGTATGCATTTTTTGGGATATTTGAATATGACAACAGGGTCACTTTGAAAGGATAGAAATATGAAAGCTGCTATTGCTGACTTGTGAAAGGTCAGTACTTCAGGGCTGTCATCATTCTTACTTCACTACTGATTAATTCACACAAACCAGCAGGTGCATGTTCCAAATAAATATATGTGCATGTTCTGGGTCACTGGCAAACCAAGAAGTGAAGGAAAAATGAGAATGACTTGCCGCTTCAAGTTGGCAATGGTCGCACCCAGGTGACAAACTGGCTCCCCGAAGAGAAGTCTTCAGTAATACCACAACTGGTGTCACAGCCTTCAGCTATACATTAGTGGTGTGGGAAAATGGATCTATAGTTGTGGAAAAGAACATGGAATATATGCTGTAATGATAGGAAACCACTGCAAAGCCTATTTCTAACCCCAAATTAAAACCTTTTGTTTGTTATTTTTGTTTTTACCCCTGACGTGCATTAACTGCTTAATTCATGACAGGCCAGAAGTCCTATGTGCAATTAGCAAAGAACAGTAGATACTAGGAAAATGTTTCAACCAAAACTAATACTGAGGGATATTTGCTACAATAGTTTCTGTGATCAGATGACACTTGTGTCATAATAATTTTCTATTTCCAAATTTGTATATGTATACATTTGCTTTGTTAACATTAGCTAAAAATGCTTTAGGCTGGTGCTCAGTATGGTAAACAAAGACCTTGGATGATGCTAAACTAAACCATAGAAAGAACTTTATGTTCCAAATTAGGGCTGCAACTAACGATTATTTTCATAATCGATTCATTGGCCGATTTATTGTTTCGATTAATCGGTTAACAACCTTAAAAAAAAAAAAGGTGATTTTGCATTTTTACATTTTTTTTTGGCCAAATTGTTGGGCAGATTAAGAAACACATTGCCGCAAAAACGCATTACATGCTTTTCTGCAGCTTCTCCATTGAAGTATATTGAACCAAAGAAAAACAAAATAGCACAGTTTTGCATTAAAAAAAGTTCTTGCCCTTTCCAGATACGCATCAGCTGAAAAAAGCTTAGATGTGAACGTGTCCCATAGGAAACCATGTAAATGGACTAGTGTGTTTCTGCAAAAAACACCAAAAAAACAGAGGCGTGACCCGGGCCTGGGATGTTGAGTAACATAATGGGTTTAAAAAAAACTAAAATTAGTACAAAAAGAGCAAATAATCGCTACTGTAAGAGGGTTCATTTTTTACTGTGGGACATTGAAAGTAATATTTACAGTAGCGATTTGCTCTTTTTGTACTATAAAGGGCTAATTTTAGTTTTTTTTAACCCCATTATGTTACTGGCCGATTAATCGATTATGAAAATAGTAATCGATTAATGTCCTAATCGATTATTTGTCGATTAATCGATTTGTTGTTTCGGCCCTATTCCAAATACGCGCATGGTGTGTTGCTATGTGATATCACTGCATTGCAACATGTTTTGGTGCGCTGGTCATGTGATATATCAAGTCGGCCGCCTTGATCCTAGTTGTGAGCTGCACTGCACTATATTTCTGATAGTGGTCCTCAACCGTTAAGCTCTGTGTAGTAGCCTTCCAGTCTTTAATTACAAGGCCCAAGGAAAATTAATACTGGTCTTAGACTTCTAGTCTGTTTTGCCTAGGCGTCGCTCGGTGTTCTCACGGCATCCTCAGACAACCTTAGGTTGAGCCTGGGAGCTACTATTTAGGGCTTATTTGTTGTGGACTGCAAAGACTGAAGTCTCTCTAGATTTTAGAGTTTATGGAACCGGGAGGAAGTAAAAGGCTCTCTATGCATGCTGAAGCTACACTGATGTGGCTGGTTTAGAATGTGCTGTTTTTCAAGGGATAATGCAGTAATTTCCGGAACAGATATTGGCACTAGTATTCATGGTATGCACAATGATTGCATTACATTTAAATGGTATAATAAAGGTAGTATTCATTTTTTTTCCCATGTGGATGTAATAGAAGGTCAGCTTAAATCGGAGTTCCACCCAAAAGTGGAACCTCCGCTTAACTGTTAACTCCTTAGCGCCCACCCACCCCTTCGGTGCCCCATTTGGCACCTTTCAGGGGGAGGGGTAACGGGTACTTTTTTTGACAGGTACCCTTACCCACTTCCAGTTGACTGCGCCCTTCCCTGCTGGGCCAGTTAGAAAGCACAGCATGCTTCGTGCATGCACAGTAGGGAGTCGGCTGTGAAGCCAGTTTCCCTTACCAGGAATGGCGGCAGCAGCACCCAGGAGTCTATCCAAAAATCGGCTGGGTTGCTGACATCGCAGGCTCCTTGGATAGGTAAGTGTCCATATTTTAAAAGTCAGCAGCTACAGTGTTGGTAGCTGCTGCCTTTTTATTAAATTTTTTTCCCTCAGGCGGAACTCCTTTTTTAAAGGGAAATCTAAAAACCTATATAACTGTTGCCTGCATTGCTTTAATACACGCTGACAGACATTTTCAAATATGCTGCATTGAGTTTTGAAAGGATCACATTCTGTTGACTTGATGTATTCAGCAGAGCAGCTAATCAAAAAATACAACAATTTGGATCTTGCACAATGTTGTATTGCAGTGCTTATATGAGAACATTCTCCACTTGAATTCATCAGTTTCTGTATTTACAATTTTTTGCTTTGTACCAATTTCATAGATTCTTTATGGGTCAGTCTGTCCAGTAAGCCTGAGTGTACTAATTTGCAATGCTGATTTATGCCATCTTTTAAAGCATGTATAAGTGGTATATGTAAAGTTGTTGATGCTGGTCTAGATGTGCTGTACACTGTAACCTCTTCGATCCAATAACTTATCAAAGATTCTACCAGTGATAGTATATACAGTATGTGCTGAATAATTTCACCTATTTAAGTGAAATCATGACTGGAATCCATAATCTACCAGTTAAAGGTTTCCTCCTTTCACACTACTTCTTTTTTTTTTTTTTTTTTTTATAGCCCAACTTTGCTCCAAAATACAGTATTTAATTTTCTAATCTTTTATTACTTTTTGTGCAATGTTTATACTTTTTAGGCCTCATGCCCACGGACGTTTTAAAAAACGGGCTGTAAAGCTAGTAGACGCCAGGAAAAAAGCGGCGTTTTAACGCAATTTTTTTCCACGTTTTTGCATTGAATTCAATGCACGTTTCCCCGCGCTAGCTTTCAGCCGCGTTTTTCTTTCTCTATTCCAAATCAATGGCTCCCTATGGGAGCCCATTGATTTGAATAGAGGTCGCACCAGAAGTCGGATCAAGATGATCCGACTTGCGGGGCGACTCGTGTGCGGAGAATCTTGAAGGGGAACCCCACTAAAATGTAAAAAAAAATTGCTTGAGGTTCCCCCTCAGGACGATACCAGACCCTTCGGTCTGTTATGGATCTTGAGGGGGGAACCCCCACACTAAAAAAAAATGGTGCAGGTGTTCCCCCCAGGATCCATACCAGACCCTTATCCGAGCACGCAGCCTGGCCGGTCAGTAAGGTGGGGACGAGCGAGCGCCCCCTCCTGAACCGTACCAGGCCGCATGACTTAACATGGGGGTGGGTGCTTTGGGGCAGGGGGGTGCCCTGCGGCCCCCCCACCCCAAAGCACCTTGTCCCCATGTTGATGGGGACAAGGGCCTCTTCCCGACAACCCTGGCCGTTGGTTGTCGGGGTCTGCGGGCGGGGGGCTTGTCAGAATCTGGGAGCCCCTTTTAATAAGAGGGCACCCAGATCCCGTCCCTCCACCCTATGTGAATGCGTATGGGGTACATCGTACCCCTACCCATTCACCTGGGAGAAAAGTGTCAATAAAAAAACACACTAGACAGCTTTTTAAAGTAATTTATTAGGCAGCTACGGGGTCTTCTACCGACTTCTGGGGTCTTCTACCGACTTCTGGGGTCTTCTACCGACTTCTGGGGTCTTATACCGACTTGTCCGCTCTCTCCGGTTCTTCTCCCGCTCTCCGGTTCTTTCTGCCTTCTGCCGGGCACCTCCGCTATCTTTTGCCAGCTCTTTTGCTAGCGGTTGCCCGGTCTTCATCGTCGTCTTCTTCCCTCTTCTCGAGATGTTGACACGACAAGATCTGCCGCTGTAATCCTGTGTGCCCGGCGTGCAACGACTTATATAGGCAGGGGGCGTGGTCACCGGGTGATGTGACCCCACCCCCTTATGACGTTGCAGTCCCGGGGCACTCAGTCCCGGTCACTGAGTGACCTCACCCGGTGACCACGCCCCATGCCTATGTAAGTCGTTGCGTGCCGGGCACACAGCATTACAACGGCAGACCTCATCGTGTCAACATCTCAAGAAGAGAAGAGGGAAGAAGACGACGATGGCAGAAGGCAGAAAGCACTGGGAGAAGAACCAGAGAGAGCGGAGAAGTCGGTAGAAGACCCCCGGAGCTGCCTAATTAAATTACTTTAAAAAGCTGTCTAGTGTGTTTTTTTATTGACACTTTTCCCCCAGGTGAATGGGTAGGGGTACGATGTACCCCATACTCATTCACATAGGGTGGGGGGCCGGGATCTGGGTGCCCCTTATTAAAAGGGGCTCCCAGATTCCGATAAGCCCCACGCCCGCAGACCCAGACAACCAACGGCCAGGGTTGTCGGGAAGCGACCCTTGTCCCCATCAACATGGGGACAAGGTGCTTTGGGGTGGGGGGCGCCGCAGGTCGCCCCGCTGCCCCAAAGCACCCACCCCCGATGTTGAGGGCATACGGCCTGGTACGGTTCAGGAGGGGGGCGCTCGCTCGTCCCCCCCTTCCTGACCGGCTGGGCTGCGTGCTCGGATAAGGGTCTGGTATGGATCCTGGGGGAAACCCCAGCGCCTTTTTTTTATTTTTTTGGTGTGGGGTGCTCCCTCAAGATCCATACCAGACCGAAGGGTCTGGTATCGTCCTGAGGGGGAACCTCACGCAAATTATTTTTTTCACGGGGTTCCTCTTCAAGATTCTCCGCACACGAGTCGCCCTGCAAGTCGGATAATCTTGATCCGACTTCTGGTGTGACCTCTATTCAAATCAGTGGGCTCCCATAGGGAACCATTGATTTGGAATAGAGAAAGAAACGCCGGACGAGGCTTAACACAGCGTTAAGCCTCGTTACATCACGTTTTTTACACCCTTTGCCGGCGTTTGACGTCTTTACAGCTCTAACGCTGGAGCTTCAGAACGCACCGGTCCTGGGTTTTTTTTGCAGCTTAAAAACGCCTATACCATTTACAGCTCAAAAACGTCATGGTGGGCATGAAGCCATAGGCTAACATGGAGAGCCGTTTTTAAGCTGCAAAAAACGCTCATAAAAGTGGCTGTAAAAACGTCCGTGGGCAATGAGGCCTTATGGTTGAAAAGATGTAAATATAGAGAGTATAATGCTTTACTAATTGTAAATAACATCTCAAAATACAAGTGGTTTACAAACTCCTATAGACGCATAGGAAACATGTATAAAGGATAAGTTCACTTAAAAAAAAAAAGAAATGAATAATCACAAATGCACATCTTTTTTTCTTTTTCTTTTTTGCAGGTAAACAAAAAATGTGCATATATTTATTTTGAGCCTGTAAAGCATTGCGCCAGGGATCAGCAGATCGCTGGTGTCATGCAGGTCTCCTGCCGATCTGTTGGTGTATCTGTGTGCCCATACAAGCAAGCAGATACACTGACCGTAAGAATCAATTGAACTACCATGGTTCTTCACAGAGCTGTGGTTTGTTGGGGACTACAAGCTGACAGACGCAAAGAATGTCGGGGCTTGTAGTTCATTCACACACATAGCTGTGTGAATGACATGGCCATGTGGGCGGAGCGGATTTCAAAAAGTGACAGCTAGTATGGGGAACTTCTCCCTGTACTGCTGTCGGGGGGTGGGGGGGGGGGGAATCGGGCAGCAGCTGTAGTATTGTGAACATGTTACATGTTCCACCCTAAAAACTGTGAACTTATCCTTTAATTTGCATCATGTAATACCTAGGGGAAGGAAAGCTGAAAGTTGGCCTTCCCCAAAATGTAAAAACAAATAGTGTTTCAGTTTAACTCAAAATGATAAATGAAGCCTCTCTGAAGAAAAATTGGATTACTGGAGCATTAACCATAGTTTCTCTTGCCTCCCAGGTCGGTCTTCACTCTTCCCATTTGAAGATGGCTTCCTCAGTGATGGTCATGGAGACCAATCCTTGTCGTCTGGTCTGAATTCCCCAACTCACTGTCAAAATGGTGAACGTGTCGAGCGCTACTCTCGGAAGGTGTTTGTTGGAGGGCTACCTCCTGACATTGATGAAGGTACTTTGTTTATGAAAAAATAAATATGGTTGCTTCTCTGATCTGAGCAGTTCTAACTGTACATTTTGAAGCCATCACATATCAACGTGGAAAGCTTGTGGATGACCCATTCTCCTGATGTTTGATCAGACCTAATGCTACTAAAACATTTAATAGGGGAGGGGGGTTAATACTTTTGTTGGCACATCCAAAAATATCAGTCCGAATTAATGTTAATTAAGGGTGGATAAATTGGCGTAGAAATCTTGAGCATCCAGATTTAAGCTGAACCTGGTCTCAAGAAGTGAAGATTTGCGATGTTTTATAGAATTGTTAGTATGGCTTAAGGCGGTAATAAACCCAAAAGCACAAGTTTATTATATTGCGGCCACCCCACCCCACCCCATCCCACACTGTGGCTCTCCTAAATATCATGACAAACCTCTGGTCTGATTCAGTCTTCATCATTACATTAGAAATTACAGAACGATTTATGGTTAGCCTGGAGTTTATTATTATAATCTGTCTTTAAGATAGTTGCTGTTTTATATTTTTTTGCTTTTTGTTTATAGTTTGTTGTTGTTTCCAGATGAGATCACAGCAAGCTTCAGAAGGTTTGGACCTTTGGTTGTGGATTGGCCACATAAAGCAGAAAGTAAATCTTACTTTCCACCAAAAGGTAATATATTTGAGTTTAGCAGTGCAGGTTAATCCACTTAAACCTAATGCATGAGGTATGTGTCGCTGTGCTTTGGTTTTTGTTTTAATTCACTGAAGGTGTTATCCATAAGCTTAATTTGCATTCACCAATTTTTTTTATGTGAAAGTTCCTACAAGATTTTTGCACTCAAACACCAACTTTGCCTTGTCATTAACCCTGAGGTTTTATAATAATGTTCCATGAGAAATAGTTTTTCAAGGGTAAAGCGTAACTACATCTGATCACCACAAATCAAAAACTCTATTTAATTTATTTTTAATATTCCAAGAAAATTCACCCATCCAACTGTCTCTATGCTTTATTTTGCTGATAAATTATTTAGAAAAACACCCCCTAGCATTTCTGGCTGTGGCCATCTTGAGTAATGCAGCGTACACACGATTGGACATTCCGACAACAAAACCGTTTGTTTTTTTTCTGTCGGATTTTCGCACAAACTTGTCTTGCATATACACGGTCACACAAATGTTGTCGGAAATTCCGATCTCCAAGAACACAGTGACGTACAACACTACGCCGAGCCAAGAAAAATTAAGTACAATGATTCCGAGCATGTGTCGAATTGATTCCGAGCATGCATAGGATTTTTGTGCATCGGAATTGGATACACACGATCAGAATTTCCGACAAGAACTTTTGTTGTTGGAAAAATTGAGAACCTGCTCTCAAACATTTGTTGTCGGAAATTCCAACAGCAAATGTCCGATGGAGACTACACACGGTTGGATTTTCCGACCAAAAGCTCACATGGAATATTTGTTGTCGGAAATTCCGATCGTGTGTACGCTGCATAAGGGTAGATGATTCATGTAGCATTTACTTCCTGCAATCCCATCTTCCCTTAGTTCAGGCATGCAGGCAGAGGGGTGTGCTAGGCTGAGAAAACCCCTCCCCGCTCTCCTGACGACTCCTGGGATGTATGATATCATTTGCCTAGGCATGAAAAGCAGGAAGTAGCTGAAGAAATGGGGGGGGGGGGGGACGGTTTAAAACGAGCAAATATGATAGAACGTTTCTATCGATTTTAAATAACTTCACTTAAAGAACTAACAATTGCCCAATTATTTCTATTATCCACTTCTGACCAGGCCATTTATTTTGATTTGTCACTGTGCTCCTTTAACTGACGATTGCTCGGTCATGCATGCAATGCTGTACCCAAAATACATTTGTATCATCTTTTCACACAAAACAGAGATTTCTTTTGGTGGTGTTTTATCATCGCTGGGTTTTTTGGTGTTATATAAACGAAAAAAGACAGAAAATTAAAAAAAAAAAACGTTCTGCTATAAAACATATAAAAAAAACGAAATAACATTTCTTAAGTTTTGGCAAAAATATATTATGCTACATGTTTTTGATAAAAAAAATTATAAAAAAAAATCCCAATAAGTGTATATTGGTTGGTTTGTGTGAAAGTACAGTTATAGCGCCTACAAACTTTGGTCTACCTTATTTTTTATACTAATGGCAGCGATCAGCAACTTTATAATGGGGCTGATGTGGGGAACCGACTAACTGCCACTAACGTCACCAGTGCCATTAAAGTTGTTGTAAACCCAAAAATCAAAAACTAAAACACCCTGCAAGACAAAGGCATAATGAGCCTAGTATGCATAGCATATTGGCTCATTATGTATTACTTGCCTCAGATCGAAGCCCCCGCAGCGGTCCTAGTCTCCCCCTCCGACCGCTGGCATGTAGCCCAGGGCTTGCTTCAGGGTATCGCGGCTCCGCCACTGTGATTGGCCGGAGCCGCGATGACGTCACTCCCGTGCATGGGAGCGGCCGGTAACGGAACGTATAACTGAAGCAACGGCACTACGTGCTTCAGTGCGCATGTGCCGATCACTTCAGCACATGCAGACACAGGGGGATATCTCCTGAACCGTGTAGGTTTAGGAGATATCCTGGGTAGCTACAGGTAAGCCTTAATATAGGCTTATCTGTAGCATAAAGTGAGTTGTAAGGGTTTACACACAGATCCACGTCCTGTCAGGTGACAGGAGACCGATGGTGTGTTCCCAGTACAGAGGAACACCGATCGGTCCGATCCCCTTGTAAATCCCCTCCCCCTACAGTTAGAATCACTCCCTAGGTAACACATTTAACCCCTTGATCGCCCCCTAGTGTTAACCCCTTCCCTGCCAGTCACATTTATACAGTAATCAGTACATTTTTATAGCACTGATCGCTGTATAAATGTGAATGGTCCCAAAATAGTGTCAAAAGTGTCCGATATGTCCGCTGCAATGTCAGTCATGATAAAAATCGCAGATCGCCGCCATTACTATTAAAAAAAAAATAGAAATGCCATAAATCTTTCCCATAGTTTGGTTTGTGCAAAAGTTCTAGCATCTACAATCAATATACGCTTATTGCGATTTTATTTTTTTACCAAAAATACGTAGGATACATATCGGCCTAAACTGAGGAAGAAAAGTAAAAAAAATTGGGATATTTATTATAGCAAAAAGTAAAAAAAAAAAATATATATATATATATATATATATATATATATATATATATATATATATATATATATATATATATATTATATATTTTTCAAACTTCTCACTCTTTTGTTTATAGCGCAAAAATAAGAACCACAGAGATGATCAAATGCCACCAAAAGAAAGCTCTATTTGTGGGGGGAAAAATAATAAAAATGTAATTTGTGTACAGTGCTGCATGACTGCGCAATTGTCATTCAAAGTGCGACAGCGCTGAGAACTAAAAATTGGCCTGGGCAGGAAGGGGGTGAAAATGCCTTGTATTGAAGTGGTTAAGTGGTGATTATTATTATTCAGTACTTGTATCGCACTAACAGTTTTTGGGCACTTTACATTATAAAGGGAGACAGTAAAGTTACAATGCAGGAGTTAGCAGGGCCCCGCTCCTGAGCATTTACAATCTAATTTAGGAGGGCAAGTGAAACCAACGATGACTGATAGGGATGAGCTGATGGGAAAAAAATAAATCAGATTTATGTATGTAAATTAAATATTAAAAAGCTATAATGGTGGGCAGAATGAAAGGAACACATACAACTTGGTCAGTTGACCCAGTGGTCTTTTTCTTATTTCAGATGAATCTCTTCTGCAGAATTTTCTAATATGTATGGTTGGTGCTGCATATGCAGTTATTTTTGCAGATCCCTCTCTAGGCTAAAAATAGTTTTTCTTTGTATTATGCTTTCTTGCATTTTTAAGTTACCAGCAGAATTTTGCTTGTGATAGACATTAGTAATTGACTTTAGTAAGAAACCTCTCTGTACTCTGTTTCCTTTTACTGTTTATAAAAATATTGCAGCACCAGCCACGTGAATGGTGAGCCTGTTTTCTATTTCTGTCCCGACTCTAATAAGGGAAACCACTTTCAAATTCTCTGCCAGAAGCCTGTGTCGTGGAAGGTACCAACAAAATGCTATATGGCGCAGCTGTCGGCATTTATTAATAACCTAGTTGTTTTTCATCAGGCTTCAAAATAGACTTTTTGCCACTACATGCTTGTTGTAGCAGCTGTCTTGCTGGTGTTGGGCTTTGTTTGTACACATTAAAACCTAAACTAAGTTAAGCACATTGTGTACATGAATAAAAATGAAGCGCGTGGACACAGTGGCACTGAACCCTATAGTTTTTTCGAGACCTGGAATTTACCTGTTCCAAGGGGACCTGACCTTTGCCCTGAATCCAGGCCATGTACTTAGAATTGCCTGCATTTGCTGCTCATTATTGATAAAAGTAAAGATTCCCTTTTTTTTTGTTTTGCTTTTTAAGCAGCAAATGTTTTAAAGCAAGTAAAATTGTTCATTTTATACAAAGAAAATCCTGGAAGCACAGAATTCTGATTTCTGTTAATTCAGCTAAACCGATCGCACCTCAATGCAAGTAAACACACTTAATGGTGCCATTGAAAAATTATACCATGCACTTTAGTGTGATTAGAAGTGCCCTCTAGATGCATATACAATACAGATATCACGGGAGGTTGCTTAATGAAACCCCCTCCACTCATAAAAAGTCTTTACATAGTGCAAAGTGCTTTGTAGAGGAGGTGAAGTTATACATCACAGGATTGCAGGCCAAGTACAAGTAAAAATTTGAACATACGCTGCAGCAGTCAGACATTGGCAACACTTTATTATTATTATTTAGGTACTTGTATAGCACTGTCAATTTACGCAGCGCTTTACATATATATTTTGTACATTCACATCGGTCCCTACCCTCAAGGAGCTTACAATCTAAGGTCCCTAACTCACATTCGTATACTAGGGCCAATTTAGAGAGAAGTTAATTAACCTACCAGCATGTCTTTGGAGGGTGGGAGGAAACCGGCGTACCCGGAGGAAACCCACGCAGGCACAGGGAGAACATGCAAACTCCAGGCAGGTAGTGTCGTGGTCGGGATTTGAACCAGCGACCCTTTTTACTGCTAAGCGAGAGTGCTACCCACTACACCACTGTGCCGCCATTAGAGATTTTTTGCTTTGCAAATGGTCAAAAATAGCTTTTGGCCATACTTCAGCTTAAAAAATGTTAACTAGGCTTGTAATGTGAGCATCCATGAGCACAGCAACCTGAGACTTCCCTGCAATTTACACTGTATTTGAGCAGTACAGCCTGGTCCAGATTCACCTTGGCTTGTGAATGGTTTTTGAAAGCGCAGCAGCATGCCTTACTGAAAAACTCCTGAAATACCAAAATACGTCACCTATAAAATGGTTTGATATGTGTATATACAATATCTCACAAGTGAGTACACCCCTCACATTTTTGTATAATATTTTATTTTATCTTTTCATGTGCCAACACTGAAGAAATTACACTTTTCTACAATGTATAGTCGTGAGTGTACAGCTTGTATAACAGTGCACATTTGTCCCCTCAAAATCACTCAACACACAGACATTAATGTCTGAACCGCTGGCAACAAAAGTGAAAATTTTCAAATTGGGTCCAGTTAGCCATTTTTCCCTCTGCCGTGTCATGTGACTCATTAGTGTTACAAGGCCTCAGGTGTGAATGGGGAGCAGGTGTGTTAAATTTGGTGTTATCCCTCTCGCTCTCCCATACTGGTCACTGGAAGTTCAACATGGCACCTCATGGCAAAGAACTCTGAGGATCTAAAAAAAAGAATTGCTCTACATAAAGATGGCCTAGGCTATAAGGAGATTGCCAAGACCCTGAAACTGAGCTGCAGCACGGTGGCCAAGTCCATACAGCGGTTTAACAGGACAGATTTCACTCGGAACAGGCTTCGGCATGGTCGACCAAAGAAGTTGAGTGCATGTGCTCAGCTTCATATCCAGAGGTTGTCTTTGTGGAGTAGACATATAAGTGCTGCCAGCATGGTTTCAGAGGTTGAAGGGGTGGCTGAGGGTCAGCCTGTCAGTGCTCAGACCATACGCCGCACACTGCATCAAATTAGTCTCAGAAGGAAGTCTCTTCTAAAGATGCACAAGAAAGCCTGCAAACGGTTTGAAGACAAGCAGACTAAGGAGATGGATTACTGGAACCATGTCCTGTACTTGGATGAGAACAAGATATTTATTTATTATTATTTGGTACAGATGGTGTCAAGCGTGTGTGGTGGCAACCAGGTGAGGCGTATAAAGACACGCGTGTCTTGCCTACAGCATGGTGGTGGGAGTGTCATTGTCTGGGGCTGCATGAGTGCTGCCGGCACTGGGGAGCTACAGTTCATTGAGGGAACCATGAATGCCAACATGTACTGTGACATACTGAAGCAGAGCATGATCCCTTACCTTCCAAGACGGGGCCGCAGGGCAGTATTCCAACATAATGACCCTAAACGCACCTCCAAGATGACCACTTCCTTGCTAAAGAAGCTGAGAGTAAAGGTGATGGACTGGCCAAGCATGTCTCCAGACCTAAACCCTATTGAGCATCTGTGGGGCATCCTGAAATGGAAGGTGAAGGAGTGCAAGGTCTAGAACATCCACCAGCTCCGTGATGTCCTCATGGAGGAGTGGAAGAGGACTCCAGTGGCAACCTGTGACTCTCTGGTGAACTCCATGCCCAAGAGGGTTAAGGCAGTGCTGGAAAATATTGGTGGCCACTAGAGGTCGACCGATATGGGTTTTTCGCTGGCCGATGCCGATATTTAGAAATTTGGGCGGCCGATGGCTGATATATGATACCGATTTTTGTGGCCGATTAAAAAAACAAAACCTCACCCTCTCCACTCCTTCCTGCTTACTCCCATCACTCTAGCACACACTTGATGTCCTCAGTACAGATGGCACTGGCAGGTGGCACTGGTTTGGAACTGGCAGGTGGCACTGGCAGGTGGCACTGGTGTGGAACTGGCAGGTGGCACTGATTGGCACTAGCAGATGGCGCTGGTTTGGAACTGACAGTTGACACTGGCAGGTGGCACTGGTGTGGAACTGGCAGGAGGCACTGATTAGCACTGGCAGGTGGCACTGATTGGCACTAGCAGATGGCGCTGGTTTGGAACTGACAGTTGGCACTGGCAGGTGGCACTGATTGGCACTGGCAGGTGGCACTGATTGGCACTGGCAGGTGGCACTGGCAGGTGGCACTGGCAGGTGGCACTGGTTTGGCACTGGCAGGTGGCACTGGTTTGGCACTGGCAGGTGGCACTGGTTTGGCACTGGCAGGTGGCACTGGTTTGGAACTGACAGATGGCACTGGTTTGGAACTGACAGATGGCACTAGTTTGGGACAGATGGCACTGATTGGCGGTGGAGCTGGCTGGCGGTGGCGGCGAGTAGCGCTGGCTGGCGGTGGCGCTGGCGGGTGGCACTGGCTGGCGGGTGGTGCTGGCGGGTGGCACTGGCTGGCGGCACTGACAGATTGCACTGATTTTGCGGACCCAGCAGCTAAATTACATCAGCCAATGATTGGGCTGCTTTAGAAAGGGGGTGGAGCCACATACACATAGCGACCCGCCCAGATACCATCCCATTAGCTGGTGTAATATAGCTGCTGGGTCCCGCCCACCCCGGCCGGGTCCCGCCCACCCCGACATCGAGCTGACAGCTCCTCTCTCTCTCCTTTCTGCTCACACACTCAGCGGCTCTGGCTGCATCAAGCGCCGCGCTGAGTGTGTGAGCAGAGAGGAGAGAGAGACAGAGAGGAGCTGTCAGCTCGATGTCGGGGTGGGCGGGACCCGGCCCGGGGTGGGCGGGACCCAGCAGCTCGGGACCCGGCCCGGGGTGGGCGGGACCCAGCAGCTCGGGACCCAGCAGCTATATTACACCAGCTAATGGGATGGTATCTGGGTGGGTATGTGGCCCCGCCCCCTTTCTAAAGCAGCCCAATCATTGGCTGGTGTAATTTAGCTGCCGGGTTCCGCCCACCCCCGACATCAAGCTGACAGCTCCTCTCCGTCTCTCTCTCCTCTCTGCTCACACACTCAGCGTGGCGCTTGATGCTGCCAGAGCCGCTGAGTGTGGAGAAGGAAGAATGAGCGCAGGTCAGTCTGAAATATCGGCCTAATCTTGATAATAAATCGGCCGATGCCGATTTATCAAAAATGCCCAAATATCGGCCAGCCAATATATCGGTCGACCTCTAGTGGCCACACAATATTAACACTTTGGGCCTAATTTGGACATTTTCACTTAGGGGTGTACTCACTCTTATTGCCAGCGGTTTCGACATTAATGGCTGTGTTGAGTAATTTTGAGGGGACAGCAAATTTACACTGTTAAACAAGCTGTACATTCACTACTTTACATTGTAACAAACTGTAATTTCTTCAGTGTTGTCACATGAAAAGATATAATAAATTTACAAAAATGTGAGGGGTGTACTCACTTTCGTGAGATACTGTTTACTCCAGTAATAAATTTCTCTATGAAAAATATCTGTTCGGCCAGACAGAAAACATGTGAGCTGATAATTTCCTGTACTCTCTCTCTCTGGATTGTTCTCAGCATTTTCCCCTGCTATTGATGTGGACTAAAAAACCTCTCCTCCTGTTATGGAGAATAGAGGGGGGGTTTGTGGAGTCCCAACCCTAGAGCAGCATATATGGTAATGGCAGGATTACCAATTTAAAATTTAAGGGGGAAAAAAATAAATAATAAGATGACGATCCTTCCGAGAATTCTATATTTACTGTATGCAGTGCCTATTTCTCTACCACAGATCATCTTTAGATGTTTGCGCTGGGCTTTCCTGACCTTTGTTTGGAATCGGAAACAACCGAGGCTAGTTTGCCATGTTGCGCAGGCACACGAGGCTAGTTTGCCATGTTGCGCAGGCACAAATAAGTTGGCGGGTTAGGTCTCCCAGACATGGCACTTTATTACAAAGCTATGGTGCTGGTGCACATCTTGACTTGGCACCATGATGCATCGACTGAAAACAAAACAATGGCCCCTTGGATTCCTACTACTGACAGAGGACTTTCAGATTGAATGTCTCCCCTGGCTCAGAATACGCTGACGGTTTGGGACAGAATAAATGTGACTGGGCAGTACGCCTGTCTGACATCCCCCTTAGCACCCCTTGGGGGCTTTCCCTAGTTTTCACCAGGAGAGGATATTGGGTTTTTTCTGCTACTGGGAAGCGGCTGAAGATGCATCTTGTGCTAAATTTGGCCCTCAGGGAAAACTCTTACCGTTCACTGTTCTACGATCTTCTTGTGGATCTTTTCCGCTAGCAGACTGGTGATACAGACAAATAAGGGGATTTCATTTGTAAGTTGGTACCTAAATTGTGTGTGCGGGATGCTCTTATCCAATTTAAGTCTGTGGGTTTAACTGTCAGATTCTAGGCGTCTCCTCTCCCATTTGTACAAACTTAGAGAATAGAATTATGGGCTACATGAGTACCTCCTATAAGATAGTTAAAAATTTGTAAATAACAGCTGATGGATTTTAGTGGTATCAGAAGAACACAATGAAAGTCCAATAGATAAAATGTTGTCTTTATTACAAACGTTTAAATTGTTTAAACTTTTTCTAAAAAAAATATATTGGCTCAATACATATACAACATGTCAATTATTACTCTTATGTGACTCTATTACTGCTATGTCAAGAGGTCGACGCATTTAACAATTACAGCTTCCTCAGGACCTCTATCTTGACCACAGATAGAGATCGCCTATCCAAAGAGAAAGACATCTGTTAATCATACTGTATCAAAACATCCGCACAATGCACATATCAACCAGCTTTTTGGGGTTCCCATAAAAAAAAAACAAGAAACCATATTAATCATATGTATAAAGGCCCACTTGCATGTGCCCTATCATGAGCCAATAAGGATCATTAAAATAAAGATTAGTGTGCCATATATGTCATCGGAGAGCAGCCTGGTATATGATGCTGTGATATCCAATAGTAGGAGGCAACTGAATATTCCTATATCAGGAGAAAGGAGCAAAAGACACCAATTGCTAAGTATGAAGAGAGAATATTGCAACAAACACCGATCACAGATGGTAATAATTATTATAAATAGCACACACTGGATATGCAGATTCCAGGATATAGGGCCAACACACCCAAACAGATGTTGGCTGTAGGTCTCGCCACACTTTTATTTCACATAGTATAACATAACCTATAATACCCAACAGGTACACAGTCTAAAATTGGGGTAAGGGGAATTGTATAACAAGTTTAACAACGGTTTAATTTACATTGTCCTTTCTATTTCTGTATGTGGATAATGACGCTGTAATTTATTTTTTTATTTTTTTGTTTACAAAAGTTTTATTTGGAAGATTAAAAAAAAAAATAAGTTACAAAGTTGTGAGGATACTCTACAGAAGAAGATATAAAGCAGTACAAGATAAACAATGGTGATTAAGTAATGGTTCAAGTACGAGCAGAAGATAAGATATTATGTCGATATGTGGAAAGGGTACCTATTTGAGTTGATACCATTCAGAGTAGGAGGTGTCATGGGGAGTGTGGGAACCGAAAAAAGATCAGCACATAAAAATATACAAAAGATTCGGAAGGCATATGGATCAGTCATTGGACCAGAACATCCATTTCGAGTTAAAGGTGGGGATGCTATCAAATAGTGTGTGATGAATTCTTTCGGATAACTGAATATTTCTCATTCTGGATAATACCTGGGGCCAGGGGAGATTGTTGGATTTCCAGTTGAGGGCAATCATCCATTGGATTGAGCTTACTAATGAGTGAATCAGTCTAACGCAGGGAGGGGGAATATCTGGGATATTAGCATAAAGAATACATATTTGTGGGGAGAGGGAGATTTTTTTTTTTAATCATGGATTCTATTTTCAGTTCTGCCTGTCGCCACACTGCCTTCAGGAATCTACAGCTCCAGAAAATATGAGTGTATGTGCCAATTTCTGAGCAACCCCTGAAGCAGTACGGAGAAGCAGATGAATAGAAAGAGTGGATCTTATCAGGGATTAGATATAGTCTAGAAAATAGTTTCATACGGGATTCTCTTTATGCTGGAGCTATATTACATTTGCGGAGATTCTCAGTCATAGTGTTCCATGTATCTATGGGAATGTTGCAGCCTAATTCGGATTCCCAGTGTAGCATTTGGGTCGATTTTTCAGGCAATGAGGAACTGTTAAGGTCCTTGTAAAGCGTGGAGATCAAGCCTTTATCTCTTGAGGAGTTTATGCAGATGTGTTCAAATATCGTCGTAGGAGGACGAATAGTTAAAGAATAATGCTCATTGAAGAAGTTTTTAATTTGAATATAGTTTGTGAGTTCCGAGGAAGGAAGATTGTATTTAGATTGGAGTGCAGAGAATGTGAGGAATGTATTGTTAGAGGACAATGCTTTTAGGGAGGACAAATTGTTATTTTGCCATAGGGGGAACGAATGTATGTTGTTCAAGTTCTGTATAAGCCTAGGGTCCCCTAAGAAGGAAGCAAGAGGGGGTGTGTCAGATGAGAGTTTGAGGGTTTTAGTGAGGACGAGCTATAGTCGAAGAAGATGGGCCACTATGAGGTTAGATTTGAGAAGTTTTTGGTGGAGAATAAAATTGGACCAAATAATTCCTTGAAGATGGTATGGGGTAATGGAAAAAGATTCGAAAAGAAGCCAAGGGAGGTTTGAGGTGGGAGCATGCCATTGGGCTATCTGTGAGAGCTTAGTGGCAATGAAATAGTGCCAGATATTGGGGATGCCTAGGCCGCCCTTATTTTGGGGTCTGAACATGAGTGGGTAGCCACATCTTGGTTTTTTTGAAGACCAGATGAATTTGTTGATCTCCCTTTGAAGAAATTCAATTCTTGTTTTAGGGACATTGATAGGTAAAGCTCTAAAAAAATATAATAATTTTGGAAGGAGGGTCATTTTAAAGGCTCAAATCCTTCCAAGGAGGGAAATGTGGTATGAGGACCATAATTTGAGTAGGGAGCTTATCTGTTGGAATAGAGGGGTGAAGTTGGTAGTATATAAGGTTTTATGATGGGAAGTGATGTGGACACCAAGGTACCTAAAAGATTTATAGCACCATATGAAGTTGAAGTTTTTTTGTAGAGTAGTGGTAAGGTTAGGGTCGAGGTTGATAGGGAGAGAAGAGCACTTATTAACGTTGATACCCAAACCAGAGATGATGTGGAAAGATTTAAGTTCAGAGATGAGGTTTGGTAAAGACGTTAAGGGACTCGATAAAAACAGAGCATCATCAGCATAAAGGCTAATTTTGAATTTGTACAGGCCTTTGATATACCCTTTGATATTTGGGTTGTTTCTAATAGCTTGTGCTAGAGGTTCAGTAGCCAAGGCGAATAAAAGAGGGGAGAGGGGGCAGCCCTGTCTGGTACCTCTGCTTAAGGGAAAAAAATCAGAGTTATGGCCTGGGATTTTAATTCTGGTTTGGGGGAGGTGAAAGAGGGCATTAAATCCATGAATAAATCTGTCTGTGATGCCAAATTTAGGGAGAAGATAGTTAAGATAGGACCAGTTTACGCTATCAAATGCCTTATGAATGTCAAGGCTAAGAAGGCATAGTGGGTTAGAGAAAAGATTAGCATCTTGAATGATGTTAGTAACAAGTCGGATGTTTGTGATTTGACGGCCAGGGATGAACCCAGATTGGTCGATATGGATAAGGGAAGTGATAACAGATGCCAATCTATCAGCTAAAAGTCGGCCAAAAATTTTCAGATCGTTATTAAGAACCGAAATTGGGCGAAAATTTTGGGGAAGGGAGTGATCTTTAAGAGGTTTAGGAATCAGAGACAGATTCGCAAGGAGCATGTCCTCAGGGAAATGTCCGCCAGTGAGGATATGATTGAATAATTTAGTTAATCTAGGAGCTAAGAGGGGTGCAAATTTTTTGTAGTGCAATGTGGAGAAGCCGTCAGGGCCTGGCGCTGTCAAAGTTTTTTAAGTGATTTAATGATGTTCGTAATCTCTAGATCCGTGCATGGATTGTTGAGAATGGAAGTTTGTTGATCATTGAGGGTGGGAAGGTGTAAATTATCTAGCCATTTAAGGGTGGAGGAAGAAGGATGCGTCTGGGGCCCTGAAAGGAGATTTTTATAGGAGGAGAAAATGTCTAAAACATCACAGGGATGTGTGACCAGGTTACCCTTGTGGTTACGCAGTTTGTATGTGTGGGGGGGGTTATGTTCCTGGTTGAGTTTACGAGCAAACATTTTTAGATGTGGCGTTGCTCTGTAACAAGAATTTAGCTTTAGAAAATCTAAGGGATTTCTCAGTGTCTGATGAGAGGATCGTGTCTAAGGATTGGCGTTTAGAGAGAATTTGTTTGGTGATATCTGGGGATGGAGATGAAGATTGGCTAAGTTTGTTGTATAAGAGGTCCAAGTCTCTAGTTAGCGTTTTAATTTCTGTAAGTTTAGCTTTATTTTTGGCTGCAGCAATGCTAATCAGGTGTCCTCTCAGGACTGCCTTGTGTGCAGACCAGAGTGTAGTAGGAGCAATGTCTTCAGTAGAGTTATTAGCAAAATAATCTTCAATGTGAAAGTTTATGTCTTGAAGTGTGTGTGGGTCCGATAGAAGTGAGTCGTTGAGACGCCAATTAAATGCAGAGAAGTGTCAAATTCAACCATGTCATGGTCAGACCAGGGACAAGGGTGAATTTGAGCTCTCGAAGAGTTCGCAAGGAGAATAGGGGTGCAGAATATATAATCGAGTCTGGCATAACAGTCATGTGGGTGGGAATAGTGGGTGTAGGCCTTTATGCCAACATTGTGGGATCTCCACGAGTCGATCAGTTGAAGTTTATTAAGTGTGCGGCTCATTCATCTGGAGAATGCTTTTGTGGAGGGAGTCACCTTGCTCCTATCTAGGGAGGGGTGTGCGGCTAAATTGAAGTCGCCCCCTAGCACCATGTGAGGGGAGCTATATTGGTCGAGAGTGTCAAAAAAGGAATTAAAAAAAGTAGAGTGTGCTTCATTAGGTGCGTAGATGGAGGCGATCGTGATCGATCGTTTGTTTATTGTGCCTTTTAGGATGATGAAGCGGCTTTCTGTGTCTCTATATATCCTTTTGTATGTCAAAGATGATAGAGTTACGGATGAAGACTGCAACCCCTTTCGATTTGTTAGAGAAAGTGGTAAAGAAGTGTTGACTATATGTTTTGTCAAAGTAATTAGGGTGGTTTTCTGAGGAGAAATGGGTTTCTTGGAGAAGGATGATGTCAGCACCTAGTCTTTTATAGTGCTTGAATGCTTTTTTGCGTTTGTGTGGAGAGTTAAACCCATGGACATTGTGGGAAAGGATTTTAAGACCCATTGACAGAGGGGGTGTGTGTGCTAAGTGCTGGGGAGAATATAGAGATAGTGCTGTATGGAAATTGGATAGTGGAAGTAGGTATTGTAGGGAAGTGTATGACATCACAGTATATAACAACATACAGAGCAAGGTCATGAAGGGCATAGTTATGATATGTAAAAGGAAGGTATACATATAGCAGTAATACGAATATCTTCAAGTGTGTAGCAACAGTAACGAAACTGTAGAGAATTTCGATGAAAAATCTAGTACAAAAAAGTGCTAATTGAGCAATACAACATACTCTGAAAAATTTCAAAGAAGGGTCAGGTAGCGGGATGATAACCGACCATTTGCGATTGAATCTTCCATAGTGTTCTCTAGATAAATAGTAAACAATGTGAATAACCAATAACATATAGAGAAAAAATAAAAGGGGGTCAGAGGACCGGAGGCCTAATGACCAAAAAATTTGTAAAGAGGGACAATAAAGTCCAAAACTCACAACCAAGGCCCAGCACCGCCACCCACGCAAGGGGGAGGCCACACCGGGCCACGGACGAGAGCGTGGGGACAAACCAGCAGCAGCGGATGAGCCAGGATATGAAAAATTTCCTATATCCGCTGTGTGCAAAATAAGGGTTAGAGATCGAGGGCAAACAAAGCGTCAAAATAAAACAGTAATATTAAGTAGGCCCAAAGCCAAACAAGATGGAAGGGATACTCTGTTACCTGTAGACTGCTCCTATAACATGGGAAGAGCACTATTACATGTTCATATACGCCGTCGTCATCCTTTCGGAAGAGGAGGTGGAGAGGGAGAGACAACACAAAAAAAAGGGGGGGGAAGGGAGGGGGGGAAAGGGGGAAAGAACCATGATGAACATATACATTGGTTGTCGGCGAGACAGGTAATCTTGAATATAGAGTTATTGCTCAAAATGTAAAATTTCAGGTCTGGGAGGTAAAAATATGGCCAAAAAAAAAAAAAAGCGGGTAGAGATGGTGGGATAATACAGGATGATAAGAGGAATCAACTTATAGTCTATTAATCTTGGTCTTGAAGGGAATTTCGCCATCTTCTCTGGTCTCTTGGGTTACGGCAGGTAGAAGGGGTGGTCCAAATAGGCGAAGAGCGAGGAGTCGCAGGAGGACGGTTAGGGGGTTCAGGGTCTAGCAGGCCTAGCTTGACCAGAAGTTCTTTTCCTTCAATGACATTGTATATTGTGTGTGTAGCACCATTATGCATCACAGACAGTTTGAAGGGGAAGCCCCAGCGGTATTTAATTCTGGCTGTTTGTAGGATTGTGGTAACTTCTTTCATCCTGCGTCTGCGATCCAGGGTAGCAGGAGAGATGTCAGGATAAATTTGTAGTCTGGAGCCATCTAGTTCAATATTAGGTGTGTTTCTGGAGGCCCTCATTATGTCCTTTGATGAGGAAGTCCTTAAGGCACAAAATTATGTCACGTGGAGGTTTGTCAGGAGGAGGTTTGGGGCGAAGAGCTCTGAGTCCTGTCGCAGACAAAAGCTGAGGCAGGTTTGTCAGGCAGGAGCATATGAAACACTTTAGAAACTGCGGGAAGTAATTCAGTGATGGACTCAGGAATGGCGCGCAGTCTAATATTGTTCCTGCGATTTCGGTTGTCCAAATCCTCTATGTGTGCCTGCATATAGGAGAAGCTATCAGCTAATGTCTCATAATCCCTTCTAAGGTCATTGTGAGCAAGGGAGAGTTCATTGTGTTTAGTCTCTAGGACATCAGTGCGGCCCCCAATACTGGCAATCTCTTGTGATAAGGCATTAGTGGATTTATGTAGTTCATGCTGAAATTTATCTGCTAATTTAACATACATAGCAGAGAGGCTTGCATCAAGATCAGCCTTAGATAGAGAGGAGTACTCAGTCTTTTGCAGGCTGGTGTTGTTTCTGTGTAGAGTTGTGAGAGGCAGCCCTCGCTCCGGCACCATTTTGGGACATCTTCACTGCTTGTTCCTCCAGGCTCAGGAGATAGCTAGTAAGGGAGTAGTTGTAGCGGCGTTTACCCTTATTTTTGTGGAGATTCATGCACCGCAATGTTTCCCAGGGGTGCTGGAGAGATATTGTTCGATGATAGTCGAGTTTAGCCCCGGGAATCAGGCCTGGCAGAGCCAGTCAGACGGAGCTCTCAGCAAACACGTCCCGTCCGCATCGCGCCGCGCATGCGCCCCCTGTAATTTATTTTTTCATTTGCAAAAAAACACATTTTGGTACTTTTTTTTTTTTCTTCTTAATCAATATTCACCTGTCACATGACCCAGCTCTTTCCCAGCCCATCTGCAGGGAAACATATGCAGGAGGAGCTTCTAGTCCTCTGCTGCTGGTCACATGTTCAAATTCGAAAAAAAACAGCCCTTGGAATACAGAGTAAAAATAAATATCAAACTGTTTTAAATTGGCATATAGATTATATATAATTTTGAAATTAAATCTTTCTAATTTTGTGGAAATAACATGGTGTGGGCAAATACACACTGTGTCACGCTCTTCCAGCCTGTCTAAGAATAATAGGGAGGTAAAGCCACCATTAATCTACATGTAATATCCCGCCCCCATTGTGTTTAGCTGGTTAGAGGCCATGGAGGAGGGAGGGAGTGGGCTGTCATTTACCCTATAGTCCTATGGGCTTCTCAGATGTGATGGGGGGGGGGGGGGAAATGCTCAGCATAGAAACTCACTGAAAACTGAGCACATGCAGCGTTGCCACCACAGCTGCAAAATCCCTAGCTGAATTGGGGACATGGACAGAACGTGGAAATAGGGAGCAGCAGGATCAACCAGGTTTTTTTCAGAATACAAATCTCAGACAACTCTCGCCCTTTCCTTTTTCACCCCACTATGGAACAACCCTACCTTAACTCCCTTCCACATGCTTCCTGACCCCCAAATCTGGGCTAAATTCAAGGCTACCCCATTGAAAATCTGCTACGCACTGACTGTCTTGTCAAACCAGCTACTTCATTTTACGAACTACCGTATATACTCGAGTATAAGCCGACCCGAATATAAGCCGAGGCACCTAATTTTACCACCAAAAACTGGGAAAACGTATTGACTCGAGTATAAGCCTAGGGTGTCCATCTGCATGCCTCACTGTGTCCATGACTAGACTGACGTTTAACATGGGAGTCTATGAAAGGGGTGCCTGGGTTTGAAAAATCGGTGCTCCATGGCCGTAGGTCCCCTAGACAACAAACTTTACACACTTATAGAGAAGAAATAGGGCTACATGTGTGCCAAGTTTCGGGTCCAGGAGACCTACGACCGGCCAGTACCAGGTCCCCAAAGACACCGGAGAAATTACCATTTAACATGGGAGTCTATAGGAGGGGTGCCTGGCTTTGAAAAATCGGTGCTCCCCGGCCATAGGTCTCACGGACAACAAACTTTGCACACTTATACAGATAGAGTGGGGCTACATGTGTGCCAAGTTTGGGGTCCAGAGGACCTATGGCCGGCCGGTACCGGGTCCCCAAAGTCCGGGTGATCAGGCGGAAAAGGTGACTCGAGTATAAGCCGAGGGGGGCATTTTCAGCACACAAAAATGTGCATAAAAAACCGGCTTATACTCGAGTATATACGGTAATCTTTAATACTTTTCCTGATATTTCTGGGATATTCCAGTCATTGATGTCGAGGACTGATCTGACATTTGGAACATCCCATTTAAACAATTTGTCTTTGCCAGGGATAGGCTTGTACAATTCAAAATCCTCCACTGGGTATATTAAACCCTTTTCAGGTTTCACAACATGAACCCAGGCTTGGCCCCCCTTTTTTTTTTGGCACTGTTCCCAACCTGAGGGAGACTTCTTTCACGTTTTGGGCAGAGGTGCTAGACATCATCAACACAATTGCCTTGCCATACTTCGCTTTGGACCCAAAGCTGTATCTGCTGGGCCTTTGTGGAGCATATGGCCCCCGCAGATGTTCAGAGAATGTTCCTAGGCCTGCTATTAAGTAGCACCAGGAAGTCAATTACGATGCATTGGAAAAAAAACAGCTCCTCCCTTTCCCTGTTTCCCTGTTTTTGGAAACACTTGGTCAACTATAACTTCCCACTTCACCAACATACCTATGAAAATTTAAGAATTTATTTTTCTCCCCCTATGTGTGGGCTCAGTGGCTGGAAGATCCCTCCACAGCAGTAGATATGAGCCGCCCATGACCCCTCCCTCCCCTTTGACTCTGGAAGTCAGATCCCATTCTCTTGTATCCCTTCATACCCAACCCTCCTGATGTCTTAACTATGAGAAGGCAGCTTGTAGCCTGCCTGGCATGCCAATTGTTTATTTTTGTAATAGTCAACCCTCCCTTGGTTTTTCACAAGTGTGCTCCCTTGCACCGATAATTTCAATAGAAGTATGTGTTTATTTTTTTTCTATGTACAAAAAACAATAAAAACTGATTTATTTTTTGGAAATGAGGGGAAAAAATGTGTCATCTTGAATCTCTTTCCCTGCTTGGAGCCACTGGAAATAATGAATTGGTCTATTTAGAAGTGGTGACATTCATTGTCAAGTTGCACCGAGCGCATGGACAGTCTATCAATCTGAACACAAAAAAATAGATTTTGATGGAATCATTTGGAGAAATAAGTACAGAAACTGGCCTTAGCGGTTTAAAAAGTTGCCAAAACTGTCGGATTCTGTGTCAGAGGTGACACTTTTTTTTCGGGACTACAGATGGTATTTTTTTCCTTCAAGTTTTTTGAATGCATCCAAGTCTGTGTGCTGACAGGGGCTTGATGACTTAAACTGATGGATGGGGCCATTTGTCAGGAAGGCAACCACTTATGCTTGTCCTCAGTATAGCAAACCTTGGTAAGTTTTTAAGGTTTTCATTGTTAGAAGTATGGAGGTGGGATTGCACAGTGCACATGCGGCCACGAGTGACTGTGCTGGTACATGGCCACGGTGAGGGTTTTATAGTCTGCTCAGAAAAGCGGTTCACCAGAAATAATAAAGAAATGTTGGAATGCTTTGTGCATTCCTACTGCATTACTTGACAAATTGTTACTATTTCACTCTTTAGACTTGGAAAAATCAGTTCTAGGGCCAAAAGACTGTAGTCTGTTGTAGCTAAGTGTTTTGCCATGTATGCAAAGTATCTAATTTTTTTCACGCAGAGGGAATGGTTTCTAGGCTTTGACAAAACGTAAACTTTTTAAAATAAGTTTTCCAGTATGATTGGTATATTGCTCTAAGCTGTGTTAGATTAACTTAGTGAATTTGTTCTTGGAAAAGTAATAGGTTTGCTGAATAGCCTGTCCAGGCCACTGCTGATGCCTTCCCTGCACATCTTTCTGCTGAATTTGCCTACCAGAACCAAACAGCTGAGTATTTGGGGGGGAGCGACAGTATGCACGCTGGAGCTCAGTATTGTGGGCAGATGCTCTGTAACCCTTTGTATGCTCTAACCAGAGACATGTACAGGGATATTAAAAGGGGCTCTGAAAGCCATATGGAAGGTCAAAATCCACAGAAAAGTTAGACTGTCCAATGAACATGTTAATTTACCCTGAATGGGTGAATTGGGTTTGCTGTAAAGGTTAGTTGTACCTTTTAAAGCAGAGTAGCTCCTTTTTCTTTACGGGACACAGAGCGGCATAGTAATTACTATGTGGGTTATAGAGCTTACCTTCAGGTGATGGACACTGGCACACCCAAGACAGGAAGTCCCCTCCCTATATAACCCCTCCCATATCGGGAGTACCTCAGTTTTGTTGCCAGTGTCTAAAGGTGTTGGTCACGGTTAAGCATGTATTCAAGTTAGCTCTGCGTATGGTCTTTGAGGCCTAAAGGCGAGCTATTCCGGATCCGTCCAAAGTGCTTTAATGCCAAAATGGACGGTACCCGGGCCTCGGGGGAAGAAGATGTGGACCATCTACGAGGTTTGGCCTGTAATGCCTCTCTTAAGAGGGCTGGACCCTGGGATCCAGTACTCTGGTCAGACCCAATACCTAGAGGTTTCTGGCAGGGTGCTGTACAGGTCCAGGGGAGTGGTGTTCGTTTCAGTAGGATCCCGGTCCCTGAAGGTCAAATGACGTTGCCCGCCAAAGGGGCGAAGTTTGGGCTGTCGGTTCCGAACAGAGTCCTGCGGCGGGGACAGGTAAGTGAGGGTCCCTGATGAACTTGGTCCAGCAGGGACCCTTCAAAACTGTTTTTGCCTGTATTTTACCTACATGGTATATTTCCCACTGTACCTGATGCCTAAAATATCTTTTGATAAACCTGAAATGTATTTTTCTTATGGTTCTATTGGACATTATGTAGTACCCCTGTTTGGCCACAGGAGGGAGATACTTGGGAATGTCTATATAGCTGGGCATACCTTCTATAAGTGTAATGCCTAGACAGATGGAGGAGCATTCTTCTATGTACAAGCTCTGCAGTACCCATCTGTAAAAATTTTACCATACCTGCTAGGGGGACCTGGAAACAGTGTTCTTAGTACACGGCGCTGTGGTCTCCCTCTATAGTGTCAGCTAGGCTCCAATGTAAAACTGCAGCTCCCTCCTGCTCCTCTCCCCATTCCTTCCGGGGAGCGTTTCTGGTGCGTGGCCATTGACGCGCGCCCGGCGCGCTTCTGCACATGTGCGGGCGTCCTCTGCTTTAAAAAGACAGCCTCTGTAGGACATGCTGTAAGAGGACGGACACATCAGCAGAGCTCCTTGGTGACATTTATTATTATTATTATATATCCTCCCCTGATAAATCAGAGTTAGTTACCCGAGGGGAGCCATCAGGAATGCTAGGTGCTGCAGCTGCCCTCAGTTCACCTGCTCCGGTATATGTGACAGAGGAGGCTTTTACCTCTGCTCTGGGAGGATTAGATCAAAGATTGGCGGCATTAATCGCTTCCTCCCTGCCGGGAAAAAAGCGTGCGCCAGATCTCCATCTCCACCGTTAGAGTATCTAACAGCAGAGCAATTGTCTCAGGATGAAATTCATTTTCCTGCAGGGGATCAGGAGGATGATGCAGCCTCGGAGGAATCTACTTTAGAGGAACCATTTTCAGCCTCTCAGGCTGAAAAATTGTTCAGTCTTTAACAGACATGGTTCGGTCAGCTTTCAAGCTGCCCCTTTCAGAAACCAGCAACTACATCGGTTTCTTCATTGGGCTCTTTGAAAGCCCCACAGGCTAATGGTTCCTTTCCAGTGCATCCATTGTTAGAAGGTCTCATCTATAAGGATTGGGAACATCCTGATAAATTGTTCCTTCCTCCCAAAAAGTTTTCTGTGGTATATCCTATGGAGGAAAAGTTTACCAGAAAATGGAGCCTTCCTACTGTGGACGCTGCCATCTCTTCTATGAACAAATCCCTGACATGTCCAGTGGACAATGTACAGATGTTTAAAGATCCAACAGATAAAAAGTTGGAAACCCTATTAAAGACTGCTTTTTCTACAGCTGGTACTGTAACTCAGCCTGCAGTGGCAGCCATTGGCATCTGTCAGGCCTTGAAAGAACAGATGAAGCTGGCTTTAAAAGACATGCCAGTTCAGTAGGCGCAGGATTTAGCAGATCTACCTAGGGCTTTATGTTTTGCGGTTGACGCCATTAAAGATTCAATTCATCAGGCCTCCCGCCTTACGCTGGTGTTGGTACACATGCATAGACTCCTATGGCTGAAAAACTGGTCAGCCGAGACGCCCTGTAAAAAGCTCCTGGCTGGATTTCCCTTCCATGGGGAGCGGTTATTTGGCGAGGACTTGGATAAATACATCCAGAAAATCTCCAGTGGGAAGAGTACCCTTTTACCTGTTAAAAGGAAATTCAGGGGTCCTGCCTTCAAGCGGCCCACCTCGCCAGTCCCAGGAACTATAGCCTCTAAGCAGTTCCGATGGCCTCCCCGATCCAATCCTGGAGGGAGAGCTCAGGGACAGCCACAGGGTAATATAAAACTCTGGAACCGAAGGAATACTAAACCAGCCCCCAAGTCTGCCTTATGAAGGGTCGCCCCCACTCAGACGAATGGGGGGAAGACTTTGGTTGTTTTCAGGGGCTTGGCGAGAGATGATCCGGGACAGATGGGCTCTCTCCACGGTATCCTTGTGATACAAGTTGGAGTTGCAGGAATTTCCCCCTCCTCGGTTTATAACATCAAACGTCTCAAAAGATCCAATAAGGAGAAGATCTCTCCTTTCGGCGTTAGACCAACTATTATCGCAAGGGGTAATTGTGGGGGTTCCGCTAAAGGAACAGAGGTTGGGATTTTACTCAAACCTCTTTACTGTTCCAAAGCCCAACGGAGATGTAAGACCCATACTAGATCTCAAAGGTCTAAACAAATTCCTAATCGTCAAATCGTTCCGTATGGAATCAATTCGGTCAATAGCCGCCTCCCTACAAGAAGGAGAATGGTTGGCGTCCATCGATATCAGGGATGCTTATTTACATGTTCCTATATTCCCCAGTCATCAAAAGCTTCTACGCTTTGCGGTGGAACAGCACCATTATCAGTTTGTGGCGCTACCCTTCGGGTTGGCCACGGCTCTGAGTGTTCACAAAGATCTTGGCCCCTCTGTTGGCTGACTTAAGAACTCAGGGAATATCTATATGGGCCTACCTGGACGATCTATTGATATTAGATCAGTCGGCTTCCAACCGAAGGGTTGCTGTACACAACACGGTACAATACCTGACATCCAGGGGCTGGGTCCTAAATCTGGAAAAATCGGCCTTGCAGCCAGCAAGAAGACTTGAATATTTAGGCTTACTCATAGACACAGACCAAAAGGTTTTTCTGCCTCAGGCAAAAATCTCTTCCTTAAGGGAACTAATTCAAGCGATCTGTGCAGAGACAGCCATCCATTCGTCTTTGCATGCGGTTGCTGGGAAAGATGGTAGCCTCATTCGAAGCAGTTCTGCAATTTCCTTGAATGGAATTGAGCATACAGAACGCCATCCTAGCCGCCTGGAACAAAAAGGTTCAAGCCCTAGACCTCCCAATGTCCCTGGCGTCGTCAGTACGCAGGAGTCTATGTTGGTGGTTGGTACCTCAAAATTTACAAAAGGGAAAGTCATTCATTCCAATCTCTTGGAGGGTAGTAACTATGGATGCCAGCCTTCTAGGCTCGGGGGCAGTACTGGAGCAATGTTCACTCCAGGGAAAGTGGTCGAATATCGAGAAGACCTTGCCCATCAACCTGCTGGAAATTCGGGCGGCACGGTTGGCCCTGGAAGCATGGACTTCCAAGCTACATGGGTCTCCTGTCAGGATCCAATCAGACAATGCCACAGCTGTGGCATACATCAATCACCAAGGGGGCACCAAGAGCAGTGCGGCCCAGAAGGAGGTGAATCATATCCTGATATGGGCAGAAAGACATGTCCCATGCATATCCGCTATCTTTATTCCAGGAATAGAGAATTGGAAAGCAGACTTCCTGAGTCGGCAGCAGTTATGCCCAGGGGAATGGTTTCTTCACCCCGACATCTTTCAGACAATATGTCAGAGATGGGGGACACCAGATGTAGATCTATTGGCATCCAGGTTCAACACAAAATTGAGCAGCTTTGTGTCCAGAACAAGGGACCCGCTCGCTTGCAGATCGGATGCACTGATGTTCCCGTGGGATCGTTCCCTCCGCTGCAGCTACTACCTCGACTCCTCCGCAGAGTCAGGATGGAAAGGAGGCCGGTGATTCTGGTAGCCCCAGCATGGCCTCAGAGATCCTGGTACGCGGAAATTGTAAGAATGTCTGTAGGCAAGCCTTGGACCCTTCCGCTTCGGCCAGACCTGCTCACGCAGGGTCCGATATACCACCCTTCTTTACAAACTCTAAATTTAACGGTCTGGCTATTGAATCCCACATTCTAAGAGAGAGAGGTCTCTCTAACACAGTGATGTCTACGATAATCAATGCTAGAAAGCCAGTATCTATATATTATAGAGTTTGGAAGGCGTATGTGGCATGGTGTGAAGCCAAGCAATGGCATCCTCGGAAGTACGTCATAGGCAGAATACTTGACTTCCTACAGTGGGCTGTTGTCAAAAACCTAGCCTTAAGTACTATTAAGGGACAGGTTTCGGCATTATCAATATTTTTTCAAAGGCCACTAGCTACACATTCGCTAGTAAAGACCTTCTTGCAGGGTGTGACTCGTATCAACCCACCAGTGAGGTCTCCCATATGTCCATGGGACTTAAACTTGGTTCTATCAGTTCTTCAAAGACAACCTTTTGAACCATTACTCCACATTCCTTTAGTGCTCCTCACCAGGAAATTAGTGTTCTTGGTAGCTATATCCTCAGCCAGGAGGGTATCGGAATTAGCAGCTTTGTCTTGCAAGGAGCCATATTTGATTATCCAGAAGGATAGAGTGGTTTTACGTACACATCCAGCCTTTCTTCCGAAGGTCGTGTCAAGTTTTCATTTGAACCAAGATATGGTTCTTCCTTCCTTTTTTCCCAAACCTAGTTCGGTGGAAGAGAAATTATTACATTCTTTGGATGTAGTAAGAGCAGTTAAAGCCTATCTTGTAGCTACTGCTATGATTCGGAAAACTGATGTTTTATTTATTCTGCCAGAAGGCCCCAGAAGGGGCCAGGCAGCGTCGAAATCTACTTACTCTTTCGTCCATGGACAGACACAGCTTCTCTATTGACAAAGTGGGTATTATCCGTTAATTAGGAGTGACTAGGCAGAAAACTTGTAAAAAGTGTTGCATCACACCTTCTACAGTACCGCCCAGGGGGCGGACCCTCTGGGTATATCCCCTCAGTCTGCATCTCGCAGATCAGTTTTTTTCTGTCTAGCAAGGAGTAGGACATGGCTCCCTTCGGGCCCCTTGGTCCGGGGAAAAAAAAATATTTTTTTGCTACATTTTTTTTGTTTCCTGCGATCTTCGATCAATTGCCGACTGGGTGACAGGCTGGATCCTCTATCCTTGTAGTCTCCCCAGTTTCGGCCATCGAGCGTGTGCTGACCCTAGCTACGCGCTGGGTTTTCCACGACATGCCCGTCGCTCCATGGGTGGCCGGTGAGCCTACGCTCCAGAGCCTGTATCGGACCGCTCAGCTTCGGCTGACCTTACGGCCGAGTCGCAGCAGCTTGGTCGGTGAACTTACGCTCCAAGGCTTGCATCGGACCGCTCAGCTTCGGCTGACCTTACGGCCGAGTCGCAGCAGCCTGTCCGGTGAGCGTTGCGCTCCAGGGCATACATATGATCGTCCTCTTGGGTCCAATCACAGCATGCCTGGCCAACAGTCACCTTCCGTGCGCGGACGATGATCTGTTTGGAATGTCTTCCAGCATGATACATGCAGGATAGGTAAGTAAACTCCCCTGCCTCGGCTGGGTGATTTGGCTGGACATTCCTGGAGAGACCAAGTAAGTGGTTGTGGCCCCTTTCTTCCCTCTCTCCCTGCCTTTCCCTCCTCCCTGGGCTTCTAGCTAAAGGTTGCTGGGTGCTGGGGGTCACCTAAGGGGTTCCACTGGAGCGGGGCTGGCTGTAACGAACATTTTAAAAGAAATGTAATTTCTGCTTACCTGTATGTGCTTCCTCCTCCATGCTGTCAGCGGCCATTTTGTGGTGGTCCATGCCGGGTTCGGCCTCTAGTGACTGCCCGACGGCCATCTTCCTGTGGTTTCGGCGCCATTTTCTTGTAGTTCCACACCCTCTGGCCTCTATCGACTGATCGGCGGCCATGTTTGTAATGATCCACGCTGTATGTATATATTGCCGTTCGGCGGCCATCTTTTTGTGGTCTACGGCTGCTCTGGCCTCTATATCTTCGGCTCGGCGGCAATTTTCTTAGAGCCCTCATTATCTTCCATACAGACGTTTGGCGGCCATTTTGCGAGAATCTCCGGCCTCTAGGGTGCATTACACTGGAACGAGAAATTCACACAGGAAGCACTGATAAAAGAAGCAGACTGACACAGCCGCGGTGGGACAGCATCACAGGCGCAGCACGGCAGCATAGCGGTACCGATCCAAGGGTGGTGAGTCCTCTGGGTAACCCAGCATCTCTGCAGCACAGGAGGGTGGCCTATTGATATCTTGCCTGGAGCCCTGTGGGTGTCAGCGCGTGGTCAGCATGGCATCTGAACCAGATGTCTTCTCCCCTGAAACACCAGATTTAGCAGCTGGTGCCCCTGAGGTGTCTATGAACGCTATGACGGCAATCCTAGAGGCGTTTGCTGCCAGGGTGGAAGCAGCACACGGGAATACAAGGGGTAGTAAACGCCCCTGTCCCCTGCAAGCTTCTGGGGATAATTCTGATGCCTAACCAGGTCCAGCTACGGCTCATGGCCCAGATTCTGACGCATCAGAGACTGCAGACCGTGACCGGACAGTGAGGATGACTCCAAGTCCAGGTCAGTACGCAAGGTATCTGGCCTTATTACTGCACTGCGGGATACGCTAAAGTTGGAAAATACTGCAGAAGCAGCAGAGACTCCGGTCCACTTTGGGTTTCATAAACCTGCCCGCACTGCTAAGGTGTTCCCTTGTGTGTCTTATTTTGGTAAACTCTTATACAATGAATGGGAGAACCCACTGAGGGTCTTTACAGCCCCAAAGAGGTTTGCGGTACAGTACCCCTTTGAGGAGAGTTTTCTGAAGAAGTGGACCCTCTGGTGTCCAGACTTAATAGAGCCACCACAATTCCAGTAGAAGGGGCTCCTGTTTTCAAGGACCCTGTGGATAAGAAGGCTGAAGCACTCGCTCGCTACCTATACTCCGTGGTAGGCTCGGCAGTACGCCCGGCATTGGCGGGGGCCCTAGTGTCTCAGACACTTACTGAATGGGCAAGATTGCTACTCCAGGGGTTAAAGGAGCGAGATGCTCCTCCTAATGAGATAACTTTGGCTGACCAGTTGGTCCAGGGCCTTAAGTTTGTCTGCGAGTCAGACATGGATACTATTCCCCTGCTGTCAAAAGCTTTGGTTTATGCAGTAGCAATACGCTGCCTGATCTGGCTAAAGGGCTGGTCTGCGGACCAGACTTCCAAGAAAGCCCTGTTGGATCTGCCTTTTAAGGGCGACAGACTTTTTGGGGCTTCTCTGGATGACATCATCAAGGATGCCACAGGAGGTAAAAGCACTTTGCTTCCCCAAACTAGCAAGGGTAGGGGGCCACGCCAAGGGCAAGGGCCCTCCTTTACTGCACGCAGGTGGTTTTTTCGTCCCCCTAGGGCGACAGGGAAAAGACCCCAGGCCGACAAGGCGCCTGCCCAAGGACAAAAGCGTCCTTGGTCCCGCAAACCCAACAAGCCTGCGGACAAATCTGCGTCCGCATGAAGGTCCGCCCCCACCCAGCTCTCGGGTGGGGGGGACGTCTTCGCAAATTCGCGACTCAGTGGACAGCTCTAGTCTCCGACAGGTGGGTTTGTGAAGTAATCTCCTCAGGTTACAAGATAGAATTTCTCTCTTGTCCACCGGACAGGTTCATCACCTCCAATCTCCAGCTACTACCGACCCGTCGGGAGGCCCTGTATGGGGCGGTCCAGGGTCTACTGGAACGCGGGGTAGTTATTCCAGTTCCAGAACAGGAATGAGGTCAGGGTTTTTACTCAAATCTGTTCATTGTGCCGAAGACGGAGGGGGTTCGTCCAATCTTGGATCTCAGAGCCCTCAATTGCTTTGTGAAAGTACAAAGATTTCGGATGGCGTCGGTTTGATCTGTAGTCACGGCTCTCCATCCGGGGGACTTTCTGGTGTCCTTGGACATCAAGGACGCATACCTGCATGTCCCCATATACTCCAGACACCAGAGGTTTCTGCGATTTTGCTATCGGGAAGAACCACTACCAGTTTGTGGCCCTCTCGTTTGGCCTTGCCTCAGCACCCAGGACGGTCACCAAGGTGCTCGCTCCGATTCTGGCACTTCTAAGACAGCGGGGTATCGCTATCATGGGCTACTTGGACAACCTTCTACTGAAGGCCCCTTCAAGCTCAGAATTAGAGGTAAGCGGGTCTATTACCTGTCAGACTCTTCGACTGTGGTTGGATACTAAACACGCAAAAGTCAGTATTGGTGCCCACTCAACGCCTAGTGTACCTGGGGTTGATTCTGGATTCCTCAGAGGCAAAGGTATTCCTCCCTGTGGAGAAGTTGCAGACCCTCCGGGCTGCAGTACGGCAGCTGACTTCCAGGAATTGGTTGTCACTCCGCTTTTTGCATGCGAGTGTTGGGCTTCATGGTAGCCTCCTTCGAGGCAGTCCTATATGCTCAATACCACACTCGAGTGTTACAGAAGGAAGTTCTGTCCAGATGGAACAGATGCCCTTCATCTCTGGATTATCAAATCTGAGTGAGCCACCTAGTCAGGAGATCCCTGGTATGGTGGCTGACAGCACCGGCTCTAATGGCCGGGAAGTAATTTTTTCCGGTTTACTGGATAGTGATCATGACGGACGCCAGCCTTACAGGTTGGAGGGGAGTCTGGGCTGTTAAGTCGGGGCAAGGTCGCTGGAGCCCAGAGGAAGCCCTCCTGCCGATCAATGTTCTAGAAATCCGGGCGATCAGGCTGTGCCTCTTCAAATGGTCTCAGAGGCTGCAAGGGCGTCCAGTCAGGATCCAGTCGGACAACGCCACATCAGTGGCATATGTCAATCAAGGAGGAACAAGAAGCTCAGCTGCAGCATCGGAGGTCGCTCGCATCCTGAAGTGGGCAGAGAGGAGCGTACCGGCACTGTCGGCCGTGTACATTCCGGGTGTGGAAAACTGGCAGGCGGACTACCTGAGCCGCCAGATGCTGGACCAGGGAGAATGGTCCTTACACCCGGAGGTGTTCCAACTCCTCTGCCAAAGATGGGGTACACCAGACTTAGATCTTCTGGCTTCCCGACTCAATCGGAAGGTATTGAGGTTTGTGGGCTGGTCAAGAGACGCATGGGCAGACGCAACGGACCAGTTGGTGGCATTGTGGGGTCAGTATCGGCTAATCTATGCCTTCCCTCCCTTAAGGCTTCTTCCTCTTCTGCTCCGCAGAGTGGAGGCAGAGGGAATTCCAATGAGCCTAATCGCTCCTGATTGGCCTCCACGTCCTTGGTACGCCGATCTAGTACGTCTGGTAGCAGATGTCCCCTGGCGCCTACCACTATGGAAGGACCTGCTATCGCAAGGTCCCATACTCCATCCTGCTTTACAGTCACTGGCTTTAACGGCATGGCTGTTGAGAACCAGGTACTGAGAGACCGGGGCCTATCAAATTCAGTTATCTCTACTATGAGAAGTGCTCGGAAACCGTCCTCTAGGAAGGTTTATCACCGCACTTGGAAGGCCTACATCTCCATGTGTGAGGAAATGAAATGGCATCCGCGTACTTATTTGGTTTCCAGAATCCTGCTGTTTTTACAGAATGGGGTGGACCAAAGGCTTGCCTTAAGTACGATTAAGGGACAGATATCTGCCCTGGCTGTCTTTTTTTCAGCGACCCCTGGTGACTCACTCTCTCGTGAGTACATTTGTGCAGGGGGTTCGACATGTGGCCCCTCCGGTCCGTCCCCCACTACCTCCGTGGGACTTGAACCTGGTCCTCTCGGTGCTTCAGAAGGCACCGTTTGAGAATGTTAGAGATATTCCCCTGTTGACACTTTCTCAGAAAGTGGTCTTTCTGGTGGCTGTTACGTCAGTTAGACAAGTCTCTGAGCTGGCAGCCTTGTCCTGCAAGGCTCCCTATTTGATTTTCCACAAGGATAAGGTGGTGCTGTGGCTGCAGCCTTCCTTTCTTCCGAAGGTTGTTTCGGCTTTTCATCTCAACGAAGATATTGTACTTCCATCCTTGTGTCCTCACCCGTCGAATCCTAAGGAGTCGGCGTTGCATTCCTTGGACGTTGTCCGAGCTTTGAGAGTATACCTATCTGCTATTTCCCTGTTCCGGAAGTCAGACTCACTGTTTGTTTCGGTGGCTGGGCCCAAGAAGGGCCAAGCAGTCTCGTCGGCCACCATCTCTAGGTGGATCCGACAGACAGTAATCCAGGCTTATGCCTTAAAGGGTCAAGCGCCCCCCTTTCCGGTCACGGCTTATTCAACCAGGGCAATAGGTGCCTCTTGGGCTTTCCGACATCAAGCGTCTGTTTCCCAATTATGTAAAGCGGCGACTTGGTCGTCCGCTCACACTTTCACAAAATTCTAAAATGTAGGTGCATCTTCGGATGCTTCTTTCGGCCGCAAGGTTTTGCAAGCGGCTGTTCAGAGTTGCAACTCCTCCGTTGAAGGAGTGCTGTTTTGTGTTTGGGGTGAAGTTTTTATTTTTATGCTGTTACCACCCCTCGTTTTTTCTCTGACACTGCTTTGGGACGTCCCACTTTGTCAATAGAGAGGCTGTGTCGGTCCATGGACGAAAGAGTAAATAGGATTTTTTACTCACCGTAAAATCCTTTTCTCTGAGTCCATGGACCGACACAGCACCCACCCCTCCTTTTAAGTTTTTGTACTGCTTTTTGACGAACTGATCTGCGAGATTCAGACTGAGGTGATATACCCAGAGGGTCCGCCCCCTGGGCTGTACTGTAGGTGTGATGCAACACTTTTTACAAGTTTTCTGCCTAGTCACTCCTAATTAACGGATAATACCCACTTTGTCAATAGAGAGGCTGTGTCGGTCCATGGACGAAAGAGTAAATAGGATTTTTTACTCACCGTAAAATCCTTTTCTCTGAGTCCATGGACCGACACAGCACCCACCCCTCCTTTTAAGTTTTTGTACTGCTTTTTGACGAACTGATCTGCGAGATTCAGACTGAGGTGATATACCCAGAGGGTCCGCCCCCTGGGCTGTACTGTAGGTGTGATGCAACACTTTTTACAAGTTTTCTGCCTAGTCACTCCTAATTAACGGATAATACCCACTTTGTCAATAGAGAGGCTGTGTCGGTCCATGGACTCAGAGAAAAGGATTTTACGGTGAGTAAAAAATCCTATTTTTTTATAAATCTATGAATATCCAACAACTTTGCAAACATTACCACTTATGTGCTTATCTTTTCATTGTGCTTTGATGGTCGTCAGTGTAAACATTGCTCTGTTTTATGTTCAGCTTGTCTGCTGCTGCAGACCAGGAGTGAGAAGTACAGAGGCTTCTGGCCCACATTTGCAGATTTGCAGTTATTGGAGAATACGAATTCCTATAAGCTGGGAGCCCCCCTGGCTTCTGGCAGTGAAGGTATTAAAAGGGTATCAGGAGCAGGTTCATATGCTTAAAATTTTTAAGCTTTGCTCTGAATCAGCTGGGCTTTTAATGTGATTATAAAATGTTCATCCTTGACTTTGAACAAATGCATGCACAAAAGACACATTCCTCCTGTGTTCATTTTCCCTTTCAATAAAAATTGATTTTTTTGGGGGGAAAAGCATAATAGCATGCATAAATGCATGCAGTTTGGGGGAAATGTAGCCTTAAATTCCTTATTCAGGGCAAAAATGAAAACCATTTAAGTGCCGATGGAAACCTATAGTATTTTTTTATACAAGATATAGTTAAATGACAGCTCTACTCACATTTTTGGGTTAAAGGGGGTGTTTTGGGGGTCTACAATACTTCTAGGGTAAAGGACGCTCCTTCAGGTTGGTCCACTATAGCTGAACCTCACATACACTCTGACCAAGTGCCAGCCTAGCTGGCAGAGCTACTTGCTCTGGGAGCTGGCTCATGCTTAAGCGCTGAGACGAGCGTGAAACGTGTCAACCGTTTATTTTCCCACTGTGCCATTACTGCTTGTGTATGCTGAATTACATGGATTTGCTACCTTTAAAGGGCTGGTTTAGTGCGTTTTTTAATCTGCATCACAAATGCATGAACAGTGTTTTCCATGTATACCAATGGCCCTAGTTTATCACCAGTGCAGTGCATTCCAGTGCAGTCAACAAAAGTAAAACATGCTGCATTTTTTTCTGCATGGAACACCTCTGGAAGACGGTAAAACGCATGCAGAAATTTAATCTGGAACACTTTTCTAGTCTGCAATGCTTCTGAGGAAAGTTATGAAAGGTGCGTTTGGCTATAAAGCTGTGTTAAGGGGTGTGTGTGCGCGCGCGCATTTCCCCAGTCATTTAGAAACAATACGGTCCCCTGTTCTCACTGATGTGCCTTTGATGCAATCCTATAGACTTACAAAAGAAAGGTGCATTTTTGGTGCACTTTTGAGCCCCCCTGGTTTCTGGCAGTGAAGGCAATTAAAAAGTTAGTGTGGAGTCCAAAGGCTATATACATTTTCAGGAAACGCACAGCTTTTAGCTAGTGGCAGATTTCAAGAAGTGTATTTTTATAATATGGGGAACATCATGGGCAAAAATTCTGTAATCATTCTCAACACCATAAGAGTTTAAAAAATGCTAGTTTAATTTTTAGTATGGATAATTGATGTATCGCAGCTATTATAGTTCCCTTTTTTTTTTTCAGATTTTTTTTTTCTTTTTTTTTTATGCTGCAAAGTCCACGAGTGCAAATAATTTGATCTCATAAATACTTGCAGCAGCATTAGGACTGGGATGAAAAGACTACATTTTATTTTTTTTAAACATTTTTACAGTTTTTTTTTTTTTTTTATGCCAGGAAAAACATGAAGACTGCGGTTCCTGACCAGCCTGTTAAAATGCTAGTTGCCTGATAGGCAAACTTGCCCAAGCCTCTGAATTACTTCCTGCTAATCTGGAACATGCTTGCAGCCAATGAAGTCAGAGCTCATTATTGCATATTTGTTATTTGGCCTCTGACTCTGGAAGTATCAAAGCCACTAGATCAGCATGACAGCCAAGTAACATGTTCCACAAGGAGTATATAGGCTATCTTTCTAAGCTCTACACCTAAATGTAGTAGTTTCCTGTCTCTAATATTCCGTTGCATGTTTTCCTCCCAGGTCAGCCAGAGATTTATTACTTTCTAAAAGAGGTGAATTAAGGAGTAGTAGCCATGTTTCTTTTAGTTAAGGTTTGGCAGATGATCAGTTGGTGGTTAAAATGTTAGTTCTTGGTTGTATTTGGGAGCTAAGGCTCTGAAAAATGTCCAGAGTAGATTTGGGCATTGAATAAACACCCCAGGGATGAATAGCAGTGTGTGACCATATACACCTCATTTGTTTCCTGAGTTGATTAAATTTTGCAGAACAAAAATATTTTGTAGTGTTTCATGGTGTACGCCAGTACTGAATGCTTTCTGGTTCTTGGGATTCCTGAGTTCTTGGTCTGGCTTGGTTTTGCAATTTAAACTTTAGTACATTGTAAATTAGAGTTTTTATTGTTTGTAAAAATGAACTATCGGGCATGTTACTTTTATCTAATTTAATAGGCAAGAAGTCTTATTCTGTACTTGCATGCCTCCAGTTGTGGCTTTCTGGGACACAGAGATCCATAGTCATACATTCTCTGTTATAGCTTATGGCTGCAATTCTAACACAGGCAATTATCTCTACATAAACCTATTTATGTTCTTTAAAATGAAGGGGAACTTGGAGCGTGACTCCGCACACTGAAGCAGATAAATTAAGATCCATTTGTGTTATTTACTTTGGAAAAAAAAAGCATACACTCCGAGCTCGCCATAGATTGCTCCCAGCGTGTGCCTTTTTTCCAATTTCACTAACTTGTTGGTTAAACAATGATGAGAGAGTCAGCAGGCAGCAGCGGCTGTTAGTGAGAATTGTGTGTACTGTAACTACAGTGTAGCATAATAAAGATGGTTAAAGGGGGTAAACTAATTTTCTATACAAACTGAAGAAAACCAGATCGATAGGGGGATGTGTTGATATTAGTGGTATTTCTTTTTAGTTTGGCATGCTATAAAAGCTACCTAACATTTTCCACATGTACAGGTCCTTCTCAAAAAATTAGCATATTGTGATAAAGTTCATTATTTTCTGTAATGTACTGATAAACATTAGACTTTCATATATTTTAGATTCATTACACACAACTGAAGTAGTTCAAGCCTTTTCTTGTTTTAATATTGATGATTTTGGCATACAGCTCATGACAACCCAAAATTCCTATCTCAAAAAATTTGCATATCATGAAAAGGTTCTCTAAACGAGCTATTAACCTAATCATCTGAATCAACTAATTAACTCTAAACACCTGCAAAAGATTCCTGAGGCTTTTAAAAACTCCCAGCCTCATTACTCAAAACCGCAATCATGGGTAAGACTGCCGACCTGACTGCTGTCCAGAAGGCCATCATTGACACCCTCAAGCAAGAGGGTAAGACACAGAAAGAAATTTCTGAACGGATAGGCTGTTCCCAGAGTGCTGTATCAAGGCACCTCAGTGGGAAGTCTGTGGGAAGGAAAAAGTGTGGCAGAAAACGCTGCACAACGAGAAGAGGTGACCGGACCCTGAAGAAGATTGTGGAGAAGGACCGATTCCAGACCTTGGAGGACCTGCGGAAGCAGTGGACTGAGTCTGGAGTAGAAACATCCAGAGCCACCGTGAACAGGCGTGTGCAGGAAATGGGCTACAGGTGCCGCATTCCCCAGGTCAAGCCACTTTTGAACCAGAAACAGCGGCAGAAGCGCCTGACCTGGGCTACAGAGAAGCAGCACAGGACTGTTGCTCAGTGGTCCAAAGTACTTTTTTCGGATGAAAGCAAATTTTGCATGTCATTCGGAAATCAAGGTGCCAGAGTCTGGAGGAAGACTGGGGAGAGGGAAATGCCAAAATGCCTGAAGTCCAGTGTCAAGTACCCACAGTCAGTGATGGTCTGGGGTGCCATGTCAGCTGCTGGTGTTGGTCCACTGTGTTTTATCAAGGGCAGGGTCAATGCAGCTAGCTATCAGGAGATTTTGGAGCACTTCATGCTTCCATCTGCTGAAAAGCTTTATGGAGATGAAGATTTCATTTTTCAGCACGACCTGGCACCTGCTCACAGTGCCAAAACCACTGGTAAATGGTTTACTGACCATGGTATTACTGTGCTCAATTGGCCTGCCAACTCTCCTGACCTGAACCCCATAGAGAATCTGTGGGATATTGGGAAGAGAAAGTTGAGAGACGCAAGACCCAACACTCTGGATGAGCTTAAGGCCGCTATCGAAGCATCCTGGGCCTCCATAACACCTCAGCAGTACCACAGGCTGGTTGCCTCCATGCCACGCCGCATTGAAGCAGTCATTTCTGCAAAAGGATTCCCGACCAAGTATTGAGTGCATAACTGAACATAATTATTTGAAGGTTGACTTTTTTTGTATTAAAAACACTTTTCTTTTATTGGTCGGATGAAATATGCTAATTTTTTGAGATAGGAATTTTGGGTTGTCATGAGCTGTATGCCAAAATCATCAATATTAAAACAAGAAAAGGCTTGAACTACTTCAGTTGTTTGTAATGAATCTAAAATATATGAAAGTCTAATGTTTATCAGTACATTACAGAAAATAATGAACTTTAATACAATTTGCTAATTTTTTGAGAAGGACCTGTATAAACCTAAACCCAGTACAGTTATGATAGTATCACAGTGGATTTACATTTTCAAATTTTGCTTTGCTTTTAACACATTGACATCAAGGTCTACTTCTCTTGATCAAACTTAAAGTAAAGTGATTTAATTTGCAATGTGCAAAGAGAAAAATTACTGCATAACTATACACCCCCCTTCAAGTCAGTATAAAGGCCCGTACACACGATCCGATTTTCCGACGGGAAATGTGTGATCGCAGGGTTTTGTCAGAGAATCCGACCGTTTGTATGCTCCATCGGACAATTGTTAGATTTTCTAACAACAAATGTTGAATAGCATGCTTTAAAATTTTCCGGCAACAAATGTGTGATGTCGGATTATCCGATCGTGTGAACACAAGTCTGTCGGAAAAAATCCAAAGTACAAACACGCATGCTCAGAAGCAGTGCTAACTATAGCACAACATTAGCAGAAGTTGCCCAAAGGGTGGCGCTCAGGAGCCGAAAAGCCGCATAGTTTCTTATTTATTGGCTGACAACGTTTTGCCGTCTGTATGCAGAACAAGTTCACGTCCTACGCTTTGTCCGACGGAAATCCGATCTAGTGTATGAGGCTTTATTATATGACTCGGTCAGCAGTGGTGTCCAATTGTGTGCCAGCTTTTTATATCTGGACACGGTTATTTCTCAATCATTCTTCTTTACAAAATGGCTGAAGCCATGTCTAGTTACATGGCGATAGTGTAGTGTGTGAACCACCACATTTCTCAGGATTCCTCCGAATGGCTGAACTGGCCTAATGTCCCAGGTGGTTTTAGGTGATATTTCCTCATTGAGAGATCTGTGAAATCCTTTTTAGAGCCCAATTTGTGATTTCCCCAAACATTTTTGCTCTGTGCTGTTTGAAATATCAAGTTTTATTTCAATGACATGATGGAGTGGCAGGTTGAGATTTTCAGCATTTTAATTTTATGAGAACTTTTGATTTCAGTTTTTACTAGTGTTGGCGAGTTTGGTCGTCATGCATTATTTTTTATACCTCCTGTTGAATTTTGAGGTTTTTTTAATGTCTTACAACGAATTGTAAACCGCTGCCATAGATGGATTGAAATTTGTCTTGTTCATCGGGGACCAGCCAAATTTTGATCCATCTATGGCCAGTCCTGTTAAAGAGCAGTCGGTCTACTGATGGGTTGTTAGTGTAAACCAATAAACTAATTTGGACTACTCATTTGGTCTGGTGTTCCTTCCATTGCATGTTTAAGGGTTTGTAGTTGAGGCCCCCTATACCTTAAAAGTCGACAACCACTACCTCAGAGGAAGATGGTAGGGTGCTAGTCTTTTTCTAGCAATCTTTTGGTAAATTCCTGGAGCATTCACATCTAAGTAGAGGAATGTTACTTGCTGCCAAAATTAACAAACTTTCCTTTTAAAGAGCATTTATAGTGTTGTCACTGTGTTGATGCCTACGCTGTAGTTCACGGACCAGTTGTATTGTCAAATTGTATAAACCATTGCATCTACTTCTATTAAAGTGATTGTAAAGTCTAGTTTTTAGTGTTTTTTTCAATAACAAGCATGTTATGCTTACCTGCTTTTATGCAGTTGGTTTTGCATAGAGCAGTCTGGATCCTCCTCTTCTCTGGTCCCACTTCTGTGCTCCTGGCCCCTCCCTCCTGTGGAGTGCAACCACAGCAAGCAGCTTGCTATGGGGGCACCTGAGGCGAGTCACAGCTCCCTGTTTCCATTCAGACACAGAGCCTTGTCCGGGTCCCACGCCTTCTCGCTCCTGATGCCATTTTCCTGTAGCCTGAGGAAATTTTTTGTCCATATACTTAATTTAAACCACTGCTTACACTGATTTCCTCAAATTGACGCTCTATGAGCTAAATCACATTGATGTGGAGCTAGCAACTACTCCAACTTACTGTGGAGCAACAATATAATGTGTATGTCAGTCGGACATAAAACGTATCCATTTGGTAATACTTGATCACAGGACGGTGCTATGGAACAAACCCACGGTCTCATCCCCATCTCATATATAACAATAACATAGCAATCTGCTGTAATCCTAAATGGCACATATATTAAATGCATAATATTTAATCAAATTTTAAAACTTATCACTGTATTGCGCACATTTTTATACAGACTGGGACCTACCATAATGCATATAAGGTTACTACCCCAAAGTGCACTAAAATTTATATTTTATTTTTTGGCAAATGAAACTCAATCATTCGCTACAAAAGTGCTCATAGAAGTCCATTTTTATCTGAGTGAATGGGCCGAAATACCTTTTTTCTCTTTTCGTCCATGGACAGACACAGCCTTAATTCTTGACATATGGGTTATGTTCCTGTTCATAGGAGAGGACTAGGCAGACCTGTTTAGATATTTAAATACATGTTACTTTAACAGAGTTGAACAGCCCCCGCCCAGGGGCGGTCCCTCCAGACATAACCCTCCGCCCTGCAGTTAGCAGCTCAGTTTTGTTCTGCCTAGCAGAGGAGATGGACGTGGCTCACTTTGGGCCCAGAGTCCTGAGGATTTTTTTTTTTATTTAAATTTATTTTATTTTGTGATTCTTCTATCAACAGTCGGCTGGGCGACAGGCTGGATATATAGATCCTTGTAGTCTTCCCAGTCTGGCCAGCGAGCGTCTACATTCCCTTGCAAATAAGACGTCGGGTCTGTCACAACATACCCCATGGCTCCAGGGGTGGCCGGTGAGCTTCTGCTCCAGGGTCCACATATGACTGGGCTGCTTGCTGTCTCGCTCACAGTGGACCGGGCCGACAGCTACTCCGTACTAATCGGTTCTGGTCTGTCCGGGACACACCAGCAATGTCCACGCATGGACGGGTAAGTACAGTTCCTTCCGTTTTGACGGTTTTGGATAGCTGGGCTTTCTTGGAGGGTCATTAAGGGGTCCCCTGTCCTCCCCTCCCTCCCTCTGTCCCCCCCTCCCCATTGCGGGGCCTGTTTCGTCGGCGGGGTGTACCTGTAGGGGTTTCCGTATATCCCGGTTGGGGGCTGTGGGGGTGTCGGGGTCCGCTCTCTGTAGGGGTGGTGTGTTTTTTGGTAGCCTCCGCTCGGCGTTCCTGCGGCCTTCTCCTCCACCTCAGTGTGTTTGGGCGCCATTTTTGGTAGCGCCGGCGCCATTTTCTAGTGTTTTTTTTTTTCTGTATTGAAAAATTGCATTGGCGGCCATTTTGTCGTAGCCGCACTGTGGCGCAGGTCTTTCATTGCAGGCGGCCATTTTCTTGTAGTGTGTTCCCTTTTTTCCTGGGGAGCCCGGCGACCATTTTGGGAATGTTTTTTTTCACTGTGTGTCTTGGCCTCTAGCACTGGAAGCTTCCTGAATGGCGCGAATAGCGCTAATCACCTCACAGATTACCTCAGGTGTGTGAGGCAGAGCGGACAACGGTGCTGCGCAGTCTCTGGGTGGGTGGTGTGGCCCTGGGTAACCCCCCCCCCCAGGTCAGCGCAGTTAGGAGGGTGAATTGTCAGTAAAAACGTATACATTATGTTTTTACACACACTAAATACATATACACTAAATACATATACACTAAATACATATACACTAAATACATATACACTAAATACATATACACTAAATACATATACACTAAATACATACACAGTATGTGTATGTATTATACTAATGTGTTTACTTAGTCCCTATGGACTGTTAGTGGGTCAGAATGGAGTCTGAAGCAACAGGTGCCCCTGTACCTGCAGTTACTAGGACTATTTTTCTCCCGTCCTGGATGCGGGCGTTAGGGGGGTATGAAGCGCCCCCACCCCGCCATATCCTGGGGAATGCTCTGACTTTGACTCAGGACCACTGTTCTGAGGTGTCAGAGGATGCCATCTGCCTGGAGTTTGCATGTTCATGTCTGTGTGGGTTTCCTCCGGGTGCTCCGGTTTCCTCCCACTCTCCAAAGACATGCGCGCCCTCTGCGCAATACACAGTATAAACATACACAATAAGGTTTATACACACACACACACACTAAATACATTCACAGTATATGTATGTATTATTACTCTGTGTCTGCGTGGGTTTCCTCCGGATACTCCGTTTTCCTCCCACGCTCCAATGACGTGCGCGCCTTTTGACACAAAAATGTTTCCCATGAAGTTGACACCCTGATATCAGGGGTACCACTATCCCGGTAGGGGGGTTACCAGCTTTTAAGGACACTACTGCTGGTGATCGGAAGCGGTGACTTGGACCGTGTTCGCCATGCTGGGCTCAGCGTTGCGCCCGTTAGTGGCTGCAACTTTGGTGTCTCTGACACTCACTGAATGGACAAAACATTTGTACCAGACAATGGAAGAGCATCAGCTCTCTCAAAAAGTTGTGACACTGGCTGACCAGCAGGTGCAGGGTCTGGTGTACGTAGGTGCGGCAATCCTGGATGCGACTTCTTAGTCTCCAGGGTCTCTGTGTCCGTGGTGGTCTTGCGCCAATTGAGAGGGCTGATTTACTGGTCCGCTGACCGAGCTTCTATGGAAGCTCTGACAGATTTACCTTTCAAAGGTGGGAGGCTCTTTGGTGCCTCACTGGACGACGTTGTTAAGAATGTCACAAGAGGCAACTGAATACTTCTACCTCAGTCCACTAAGAGTAGAGGGCCGCCCCGTGAGCCGGGACCTTCCTTCCCCGTACAAAAGCGGTATTTTTGACGCGGGGTTGTCATACCCATACCGCTGCAGGACAGGTTTCAGGGATTCTACTCGAATCTGTTCATGGTCCCAGAAGAGGACGGAGTTGTCCAACCCTAGACCTCAAGGCCCAAAATGCCTTTGTGTAGCCTTCCTGTTTTTCGACCAGTGGGTTTGCGAAGTGGTCTCTTCAGGGTACAAGATGAAGTTTTTCTTTCTTGTTCACCGAAAGGGTTTCTTTGCCTCAAATCTTCCTCTCCTACCGTCTCGTCGGACTGCCCTGATGGGGCAGTTCAAGACTTGTTGGGGGTTCGGATATTCAGGATGGAGTCTGTTCACTCCATCCCGGGGACCTTCGGGTGTCTCTGGACATCAGGGACGCGTGCTTGTATGTCCCCATATGCGACAGGCACCATGGTTCCTGCGTTTGGCGGTCAGGGAGGACCACTATAATTTGTGGCGCTCCCTTTTGACCTAGCGTCAGCACCAAGAGTTTCTCCAGGGTGCTCGCCCCGATTCTAGCCTTGCTGACGCAGCACGGCATTGCCTTCGTAGGTGGTTTAGATCAGCCCTCAAAAAATCCACTCGCCTGCACGCATTTTGCGAGTGGATTTGGAGGGTTGGCGAGGAAGGGCTGCCTGGGAGCCGGGGGGGGGGGGGCGAGCACCGCCAGCAGCCTGTGTGGAATGGGAGTCTCTGTGGAGGGGAAGAGAGCCGCCCGGATGTTTAGAGCGCAGTGCGGGGAACAGTCACAGCGATAACAGCTTTTTTAATTGCCGTGTTCCCAGCCGCTCGCTGTCAGCTACAGCCCCTCCTCCCGGTCCTGGGACTTTGATAGACGGATCACCCGTCCAATCCTGGTGACGGGTGATCTGTCAATCAAAGTTCCCCGACCAGGGGGGCGGGGCTGAATGACGTTGAGCGGCGGGAACACAGCAATTAAAATGAAAAACTGTTATCCTGTGTTATCCTGTTCCCTGCACTCTGATCACCTGGGTGGCTCTCCTGTTCCTCTCCTTCCCTGCACAGGTAGCCTGCATGGGGTGGGCACAGGGCAGCCTGCATGGGGTGGGCACAGGGCAGCCTGCATGGGGTGGGCACAGGGCAGCCTGCATGGGGTGGGCACAGGGCAGCCTGCATGGGGTGGGCACAGGGCAGCCTGCATGGGGTGGGCACAGGGCAGCCTGCATGGGGTGGGCACAGGGCAGCCTGCATTGGTGGGCACAGGCAGCCTGCATTGGTGGGCACGGATACAGTTGTTGTTAATATTTATTTTTAGAACTTATGAGGACGTGTTTAGGGGTGGAATTAGGGGCAGGGCAGGCTGGGTGGGTCAACTGGTGGCAAGTAACCCTTGAGGCCTGGCTAGTAGCTCAGGACTTGAAATTTTGAGCCCTGGTTTAGATGGTCTTCTTCTGTAACCTGTTTCCATATTTAAATTAGAGGAGGACGTGTCTATAGTCAGTCAGACTCTCCAAGACTTTGGGTGGATGCTGTACCTCCAGATGTAGGTGCTAGTTCAGACTCAGCGCCTAGAATACCTGGGGCTGTTTCTGTACTCAATGGAGGCGAGAGTTTTCTCCCTCCAGAGAAGTTGCAGACGCCCCAGGCTGCAATGAGTTTGGCCTCCTGGTAGCCTCCTTTGAGGCAGTACCGTATGCCCAATTCCACACTCGGATTGGAACAAATCCCCGTTGTCTCTGGATCATCAGATTCAGGTAAATCGCCTAGTCAGGGCCACTCTGACTTGGTGACTGACATTCCCGCCACTTCAGTCTGGGAAGTTTTTCCTTCCTTTCTCTTGGAAGCCAGACTCACAGGTTGGGGGGGGAGTCTGGGGGGTCCAGTCGGCCTGAGGTTGGCCCCGATGTTCTGGAACTTCGGGCGATCAGGCTGTGTCTCTCCTCGTGGTTGAGGAGACTACAAGGGCGCCCGATCAGAATCCAGTCGGACAACGCCACGGCTGTGGCTTATGTCAACCATCTGGACATCCTGCGGTGGGCGGGAAGAAGCATGCCGGCTCTATCGGCCGTCTGCATTCAAGGTGTAGAACTCGGACTATTTGAGTCGCCAGTTGCTGGACCAAGGGGACTGGTCATTGCATCCGGAGGTGTTTCAACTCCTTTGCCGGAAGTGGGGCACGCCGGTCGTGGACCTCCTGGCTTCTCGTCTCAATCCTGTGGTGTCGAAATTCGTGGCCAGGTCCAGAGATCCCTGGGTATACGGGTTGGTGGCCCGTGGGGTCAGTATCGGCTAATTTCTGCCTATCCCCCACTGATGTTGCTTCGTCGTCTGCTCTTCAGAGTGCAGACGAAGGGGATCCCGGTTATCCTAAGCGCTCTGGATTGGCCCCGGCATCCTTCGTACGTCTGGTGGCGGATGCACTGGCGACTGCCAGTGCGGGAGGACCTTCCGTCTCAAGGTCCCATACTTCATCCTGCTTTACAGTCGCTGGCTTTAACAGCATGGCTATTGAAAGCCAGGTACTAAGGAACCAAGGTTTTTTGGATTCAGTCATCTCGACTATGCTGAGGGCACTAAAATCTTCCTCCAGGAAGATCTACCATCGCACTTGGAAGGCATACATCTCTATGTGCACAGAGATGGAGTGGCGTCCACGTTCCAGGGTCCTGCTGTTTTTACACCGTAGATTGGATCACAAACTTGCCTTAAGCTCCATTAAGAATCGGGTATCAGCTTTGGCTGTTTTCTTTCAACGGCCTTTGGCGACCCTTTCCCTGGTGGGGTACCTTTTTTGTACAGGGGGTTTCGACATGTGCTTCCCCCAATTAGACCACCTCTCCCTCCTTGGGATTTGAACCTGGTGCTCTCGGTTCTTCAAGAACCACCTTTAGAGAACATCAGAGAGGTTCCTCTCTTAACACTATCTCAGAAAGTGGCCTTTTTAGTGACCATTACGTCTGTCAGACGGGTTTCTGAATTGGCGGCCCTGTCTTGCAAGTCACCATACTTGGTCCTCCATAAGGATAAAGCGGTACTACGCCCGCAGCCTTCGTTTCTTACGAAGGTGGTTTCGGCCTTCCACCTGAATGAGGACATCGTATCCATCCTTGTGTCCTCGGCCGTCGCATCCCGAAGAGACTGCGCTCCATACTTTAGACGTGGTACGTGCCTTGCGGGTGTACCTGTCTGTTACGGCCCCGTTCTGGAGGTCGGATTCACTGTTTGTGTCGGTTTCTGGTCCACAAAAGGGCCTAGCGGTCTCGTCGGCCACCGTTTCTTGGTGGATCAGGAAGACCGTTGTGCGGGCCTATGCCCTATAAGGGGCGGGCACCCCTCCTTTTCCGGTCACGGCGCTTTCAACCAGGGCAATTAGTGCTTCCTCGGTTTTCCGACATCAAGCGTCTTTGTCTCACAGGTGTGCAGGGTGGCGACTTGGTCGTCCGTGTGCACTTTCTCAAAATTTTACAAGGTTGATGCGAGTGCATCTTCAGATGCTTCCTTCGGCCACGAGGTTTTGCAGGCAGCTGTTTGAAGTTGCAACTCCTCCGTTGAGGAGCTCTGCTTGCTTGGGGTGAAGTTAGTTGTTTGTTTGATACTGTTCCCACCCCTCGTTTTTTTGACACTGCTTGGGGATGTCCCATATGTCAAGAATTAAGAAGGCTTTGTTGGTCCATGGACGAAAAGAGAAAATGGGATTTTTTTATACTCCTCATCGTAAAATCCTTTTCTCTGTCGTCCATGGACGGACACAGCACCCACCCCTCCTTTTTAGGTTTGTACTGCTTGTTACGAACTGAGCTGCTAACTGCAGGGCGGAGGGTTATGTCTGGAGGGACCGCCCCTGGGTGGGGCTGTTAAACTCTGTTAAAGTAACATGTATTTAAATATCTAACATGTCTGCCTAGTCCTCTCCTATGAACAGGAACATAACCCATATGTCAAGAATTAAGAAGGTTGTGTACGTCCATGGACGACAGAGAAAAGGATTTTACGGTTAGTACAAAAAAATCCTATTTTTCCACTGTTGCAGGTATTGCTACAGTTTTTTCTGGAATTGGGAGCTGCATTCTACAGTTTAAAATACCGGTAGGTCTGTGAAAGAGGGTATCCCACTGAGTTGCACTATGGTCCCTTGCATTCCTGGCATTAGGGTTGCAATATCCCAACATTATTTATTTTTTACCTGATTGTCACAGGGTAGAACAGTCCTTTTTTTTTTTTTCTCTGTTTTAAACCATGAGAAGCTCAGAAACAATGAAATGGCATATCTGCTATTGAAAATAGCCATTTATGAATCGAAATTTAAAGCATTTGTTCCTGTGTTGATATCGGTAGTAAAGCTTATGTGCTGGAAAATTGGATTGTTCTATTAATAGTGCAGTGTGTTTTTGACATGCCTGACGTGGTTTTCCCCATTCTCTGTAAAGGTTATGCGTTCCTGCTCTTTCAAGAGGAAACATCCGTACAAGCTCTTATTGACGCCTGCTTAGAGGAGGATGGCAAGCTTTACCTGTGTGTATCCAGCCCCACCATCAAAGACAAACCTGTAAGAATCATTTGATCTAACTTGTTACGAAGGAAAAATAAACACTTGGCATGATGAGTTATAATATCCAGGGCCTTATGTCCTATTGTTTTTTATTATTTTTTTCACGTTATATGGCCACCTCTGTAGATGTACATATGTCAGATGATCTGAAGGTGGATTGCAAGTTTGGACAGCAAGTTTACCTACTAGCGAACTCTGACATTTCTCACATACATATACAAATCATCATATTTTTATTAATTTTTTCTGTTTATGCTAGAAAATTACTTGCAACGCCAAAATATATATTTTCTCAAAGCAGAGTCCCTGGAGAATAAATGGGTGGGTGGGTGTTGCAGTTTACGCCACACAATATTTGCACAGTGGTTTATCAAAGTTTGCAGGAAAAAAATATTTTAATGCATTTTGGTGCACACAACCACAATCTAATACCCAATTTTTTTTTTAAATACGAAAGATGTTACATCAAGTACATAAATACCAAACTTGCCACACGTTAAGATTGTGCATGCCAGTGAAATGGTGACAAACTACAGTACATTAAATTATCCATAGGCGACGATTTAAGAGCCTTTACAGGTTACCAGTTTAGAGGTAAAAAAGAGGTCTGGCACTAGAATTATTGCTCTCACTCTGACATTTGCAGCGATACCTCACATGTGTGGTGCGATTGCCATTTACATGTATTTGGAAGCTACGTGTGTGTTCACATTTGTGTGCGATCATGGGGGCTCTTTAACATTATTTATTTCATTAAAATGTGTTTTATTTAGTTATTTTTTTACACTGTCATTTTATTAAATTTTTTTGATTGAACTTTATTGCTATCACAAGGGATGAACAACATCCCTTGTAATAGCATGGGAGGTCCTCTTTAGTGCCCGCTAAAGCATCTGATTAAACCAAGACCAGTCTGAGTGGCTGCTTTACAAGCTGGTAGCTTGTAAACAAACCAAAACCAGAATCCTCGTCTCTTCCTGTTTGACGTCTTCGGGGGGGGGGGGGGGGGGGAGGAACAACAGAAGTTCCTCTTCACTTCCTCATGCATCCAATGTGACAGGTCAACGGGCAACAGTGGGGCCCCCTTCCACTGCCTGTAAATGATTGGGTAGCAGTGTAACTGCTTGAATCACGTTTACTTTGTAGAGAATCGCCGGCTGAAAATTAATACCAGGATCATGACTGCAGCCATGATCCTGATATCCCAACCCCATCCGAAGACGTAGAAATACGCACGGCAGGCAGGAAGTGAATTTTCTGATCTAGAGTAACCTAAAGTCATCTGAGCCTCTGCGGATTTTGATCAGCAAACCGAGCAAATAAACAGCTTTTCATATAAACCAGACAATATGTGAAAATTTGTGGCTCCGCTCCAGGCTAACCAAATGCTCCCTGAATCCAGCCACTGGTGCTAAAAGGTCCACTGGGCTCTGTCTTGCTCATTAAGTCTATAATCCAAAAGAGCAGTCCACACCACCACTATTTTGTAAATTTGACCACTTGCTTACTGGGCACTTAAACCCCCCTCCTGCCCAGACCAATTTTCAGCTTTCAGTACTCTCACTCTTGACAATGACAATTGCGCGGTCATACAACACTGTACCTAAATAAAAATGTTATCATTTTTTTCCGCACAATCGGAGCTTTCTTTTGGTGGTATTTGATCACCTCTGCGGTTTTAAGACCGAATAAAAAAAATAAAAAAAATACAAAACCATTTTATATTTTGCAAACAGATAATTTTTCTCCATTGATGAGGCGGCTCTGGTGGGCACCGATAGGCGGCTCTGGCGGGCACCGATGGGCAGCTCTGGTGGGGGGCATTGATAGGTGGCACTGTTTTGCAATGGTGGGCACTGGCAGGCGGTACTGGTGGGCACAGATGAGGCGGATGTGCCTCTTCCTCTTCGGAAACGATATCCCTTGCACAAAAGCCGGTGATCAGCTTTTTTTTCTCCTCACGCTGTCAGCGTGAGGAGAAAAAAACCCCCGATTCACTGAGCTTTTCTTTACATCACGTCATTGGCTGACAGCTGATCACGTGATAAGGGGCCGGGATCAGCCCCTTACTCAGATCTTGATCACCCGAGTCTCAGTGACTCGGTGATCGCAGAGCGCGCCCTGCTGGGGGAGCTTGCAAAGGGGAGGACGTCTTTCTTTTTCGTACATCACGGGACACAGAGCGACTTAGTCATTACTAATGGGTTATATAGATACCTTCAGGTGCTGGCACTGGCAACTTCCAAAACCGGAAGTACCCTCCCCTATATAAGCCCCTCCCATCCGGGAGTACCTCAGTTTTTTGCCAGTGTCTAAGGTGTTGGCCAGAAGTAACATGTGTTTTTCACTGAGCTTGCGTACAGGTTCTTTTGGGCCTCAGTAAGCTATTCCGGATCCGACCAAAAAAGCTTCATAGCTAAACGGTCGGTACCCGGGCCTTGCAAGAGAAGAGCAAGGTTCTGCCTGTAATGCCTCTCTTAGGAGGGCTGGACTCTGGGATCCAGAGCTCTGGTCATACCCACGACAAAGATGTTTTCTGTGCAGGGTGCTATACAGGTCCAGGGGAGTGGAATCCTTGGGAACCCGGTCCCTGAAGGTTTAATTACAATGCCTGCCGTGATAGGTGAAGTTTGGGCTTCTGTGGACCAAACAGAGTCCTGCGGCGGGGAAGAGGTAAGTGGGGGCCCCCAGGAACTTGGTTCTATTGGGGGACCCCCAAGCCTAATTTGTCTTTCTGTCTGTTACCTAACGGTATTCCCGCTAAATATCTGTGCATGCCTGTAACTACTGGAAAATGTAAATTTTAATAGTCAAGAAAAAAAAAAAAAAAAAAAGGAGACCGCGGTACCTGTGTTAAACCACTAGAGGCCGCTGTGGTCCATTTTTCTTGTCATGTGGATCTTTTTCTTTTCAAGTCAAAAGATCCAGGCAGTTGGTAAGTTCTCTCTGGGAATCCACTTCCTCTGCCCTGTTGCTGCACTCATCCACCGCACAGGCCCTCCGGCAAAAAGGGCCCTGGCTCCTAGTCCCTGCTTATTTTTCCAAAAAAGCGCCGAAGGCGCACGGGCGCGCGCGCGTGCGCGCGCCTCTTATGTAGAGATGAGCGAAAAAAGGGGCGTGGCTGGTGGATGACGCTCGATGCACGCCGCGGCGCTTCTGCGCATGTGCAGGCGTCCCAGCATGGATAAAAGACACAGTACAAGTGTCAGCTGGATGCAAACAGAGCTAGCAACAAAACGGTGGCACACAGAGGCGGTTGATGCAGGCATCCCCATAGAAAGGCACTTTAGTGGACACCAGCTGGTATATAGCAGCAACTGTGCTAGACTATTACCAGTAAAAGTGGTGTATGACGGGAATACCTCAGCTCTGTGCTTAAAGGATATGTCGTCCAGACGCTCTAGAAATAAATCTTCCAAGAAGCGAAAGGGGTCTCCATCGGGCTCTGAGGATTTTGGGCATGCTTGTACTGCACCAATCTCCCCTGAAATTTCAGAGGTTAGTAGCCGTAGGAACCCCGCAGGAGTACCTGGTGCTGTGGCTGCCCCCAGTCCACCTGCTCCTGTATATATAACAGAGGAGGTTTTTTCCTCAACTCTGGGAGGATTGGAAGAGAGATTAACAGCATTGATCGCTGCTTCCCTGTCACAGGGAAAGCGCGTCCGATCTCCGTCTCCTCCTTCAGAGTGCCTGTTAGTGGAGGAACAGCCCCACACAGAGATCGACCTACCTGAAGGGGATCAGGATGAGGTTGATTCGGTTAGAGGAATCAACAGTGGAAGAACCTTTCTCAGCATCTCAGGCTGAAAGATTATGGGTTCAGTCTCTGACTAACATGGTCCGATCAGCATTTAAAATGCCTCTTGCGGAGCCATCAACCACTACTGTCTCCTCGCTGGGGTCGCTAAAAGCTCCCCAGACTGTCTGTTCCTTCCCAATCCACCCCTTATTGGAAGGGCTTATTTACCAGGATTGGGAGCATCCTGATAAAATATTTACTCCCCCCAAGAGATTTCCGGTGATCTATCCCATGGAGGATAAGTTCATACAAAAATGGAAGGTGCCCACAGTGGACGCAGCCATCTCTTTTGTGAATAAATCACTGACATGTCCAGTAGATAATGTTCCAATGTTCAAAGACCCAATAGATAAAAAATTGGAGTCTTTACTAAAATCTGCTTTCTCTACAGCAAGCATGGTGACACAACCTGCAGTAGCAGCTATTGGGGTCTGCCAAGCAGTGAAGGATCAGTTGAAACAAGTCTTAACGGACTTACCAGATCAGCAGGCTCCTGCCCTAGCTGACCTACCCAGAGCCTTATGTTTTGCGGCGGACGCCATAAAGGATACAATCCAACAGGCCTCCCGCTTTACGCTGTCTGTAGTACATATGCGTAGGCTTTTGTGGCTCAAAAACTGGTCTGCTGAGGCTCCCTGTAAGAAATTGCTGATTAGCTTCCCATTTCATGGAGAACGTTTATTTGGGGAAGATCTGGACAAGTATATCCAGAAAATTTCTGCCGGTAAAAGTACACTCTTGCCGGTTAAGAACAAAGCTAGAAGTCCTTCTTTTAAGAAGCCTACTTCTCCAGTCCCTGGCACATCGGCTGTGAAACAGTTCCGACGGCCTCCGCGGTCAAATCCAGGGGGCAGACATCAGGGACAATCACAGGGTAACAAGAAACCCTGGGTCAAGAGAGGTACGAAACCTCCCCCCAAGTCATGAAGGGTTGCCCCCACTCAATCGGGTGGGGGGAAGACTTCAGTTGTTCACAGAGACCTGGCGGGACACCATCAGAGACAGATGGGTGATCTCCGCAGTAAGTCTGGGATACAAGCTGGAGTTAAAAGACACTCCTCCTGCCCATTTTATGAGGTCAAACGTGCCAAGCGATCCCCAGAAGAGAGGATCCCTCCTTCTGGCACTAGAACAACTATTGCTCCAAGGTGTAATCATGAAGGTTCCCTTGGAAGAATGCGGGTTCGGGTTTTACTCACACCTCTTCACAGTCCCGAAGCCAAACGGGGACGTGAGGCCCATATTAAATCTAAAAGGGCTAAACAAATTCCTACATATCAGGACTTTTCGGATGGAGTCGATCCGATCGGTGGCCACCGCCCTACAAGGGCAGGAATGGTTAGCCTTGATCGACATAAAGGATGCTTATCTGCATATTCCCATCTTTCCGGCCCATCAGAAATTTCTACGCTTTGCAGTAGAAGGGCGCCATTTTCAGTTCAGAGCCTTACCTTTCGGTCTGGCCACAGCACCACGAGTGTTCACAAAAATTCTGGCCCCACTATTGGCCAATCTAAGAACACGGGGTGTAACGATAATGGCATATTTAGACGACCTGCTACTAATGGACCACTCAGTGGAAAAACTGGAAGTAGCTATTCACGAGACAATCAAGTATCTGGGATATCACGGTTGGATTATCAACCGAGACAAGTCAGCTCTAAGACCAGTCAAAAGTCTGGAATACTTGGGGCTAAGGCTGGATTCAAATCAGAGAAAGATTTTCTTACCTCCAGAGAAGGTGTCGTCTTTGAAAGATTTGACCCACTTAGTGGGTACAAAAAGAAAACCATCCATACGCCTGTGCATGAGGCTGCTGGGAAAAATGGTGGCTTCATTCGAAGCAGTACCCTACGGTCAATTCCATTCAAGGATCTTGCAGAGGGCCATACTATCAGCCTGGAACAAAAAAGTTCAGGCTTTAGACTTACCAATGTCCCTGTCCCCTTCCGTTCGCAAGAGCCTCCATTGGTGGTTGGTGCCCCAGAATCTGGAAAAAGGGAAACCCTTCAGTCCGGTTTCTTGGAAGGTGGTCACTACAGATGCCAGCCTCATGGGCTGGGGGGCAGTACTGGAGCAATGGTCTCTCCAGGGCAAGTGGTCAGAAGCAGAGAAGGCCCTGCCCATCAATCTCTTAGAGATACGAGCAGCCCGGTATGCCCTAGTAGCATGGACATCCAAACTCCAAGGGTCCCCTGTCAGAATTCAATCAGACAATGCCACAGCAGTGGCATATATCAATCACCAGGGTGGCACCAGGAGTCGTGCAGCCCAGAGGGAAGCGAATTGCATCCTGAAATGGGCAGAAAGATATGTCCCAGCCATATCCGCGGTTTTCATCCCAGGAGTGGAAAATTGGAGAGCGGACTTTCTAAGTCGCCAGCAATTATGCCCGGGGGAATGGTCTCTTCACCCCGAGGTTTTCCAGGCAATATGCCAGCGGTGGGGAACACCGGATGTAGATCTGCTAGCATCCAGATTCAACGCAAAGGTGGACAGATTTGTGTCTCGCACAAGGGATCCCCTAGCTTGCGGCTCGGATGCCCTAGTGTTCCCTTGGGATCAGTTCAAGCTGATATATGCATTCCCACCGCCACAATTGTTACCGCGATTAATCCGCAGAATCCGGGTAGAAAAGAAACCGGTGATTCTGGTGGCTCCAGCGTGGCCCCGAAGAGCATGGTACGCGGAGATCGTAAAGATGTCAGTGGGGAGTCCTTGGACCCTCCCACATCGTCCGGACCTGCTTTCGCAGGGACCGATATACCACCCTTCCTTACAAGCCCTAGGTTTGACGGCCTGGCTATTGAAGCCCACATTCTAAAAAAGAGAGGTCTCTCTAATCCGGTGGTATCTACCATGATCAATGCCAGGAAGCCGGTATCCAGACAGATCTATTATAGGATCTGGAAGGCGTACATCGCGTGGTGTGAGGCCAAGAAATGGCATCCGCGTAAGTACATAATAGGTAGGATTCTGGACTTCCTACAGTGGGCTGTGGATAGGAAGCTTGCCTTGAGTACTATCAAGGGTCAGATTTCGGCCTTGTCAATATTTTTTCAAAGGCCCTTGGCTTTGCATTCATTAGTCAAAGCTTTCATACAAGGAGTGATGCGTATTAGCCCTCTGGTTAGTAATCCCATATGTCCATGGGACTTAAACCTGGTTCTGTCGGTTCTACAGAAACAACCATTTGAACCATTGCAGCACATTTCCTTTGTTCTTCTCACCAGGAAATTGATTTTCTTAGTAGCCATTTGTTCGGCTAAAAGAGTATCGGAATTAGCCGCCATGTCCTGTAAGGAGCCATATCTGGTTGTCCATAAGGACAGAGTAGTATTACGTCCTCACCCAGCCTTTCTTCCTAAGGTGGTATCGAGGTTTCATTTGAACCAAGATGTGGTTCTTCCTTCTTTTTTTCCCAAACCTACCTCGGTAGAGGAAAAGTTATTGCATTCTTTGGATGTAGTAAGAGCAGTTAAAGCTTATCTAAAAGCCACTGCTCAGATTCGTAGAACGGATACTTTGTTTGTTCTGCCGGAAGGCCCCAGAAAGGGTCAGGCAGCATCAAAATCTACTTTAGCCAAGTGGATTCGACAGGTCATAATACAAGCCTATGGCTTGAAAAGGAGACCGCCTCCGTTCAAAGTTAGGGCGCACTCCACAAGAGCAGTTGGAACTTCATGGGCAGTGCATCACCAGGCCTCCCTGGCTCAAATCTGTAAGGCCGCAACATGGTCTTCAGTACACACGTTTACTAGGTTCTACCAGGTGGACGTTAGAAGTCAGGAGGATGTCGCCTTTGGGCGCAGTGTGTTGCAGGCCGCAAAAGATCCTCATGCCTGATGGCGCCCAGCTTATGTATAGTGTTCCCCCCCCCCCCTCATTTGGCATTGCTTTGGGACGTCCCATTAGTAATGACTAAGTCGCTCTGTGTCCCTTGATGTACGAAAAAGAAAAAGGGATTTTTATAACAGCTTACCTGTAAAATCCTTTTCTTGGAGTACATCACGGGACACAGAGCTCCCACCCCTCTTTTTTGGCGACACTTATTGCTTTGCTACAAAACTGAGGTACTCCCGGATGGGAGGGGCTTATATAGGGGAGGGTACTTCCGGTTTTGGAAGTTGCCAGTGCCAGCACCTGAAGGTATCTATATAACCCACATAGTAATGACTATGCCGCTCTGTGTCCCGTGATGTACTCCAAGAAAAGGATTTTACAGGGAAGCTGTTATAAAAATCCCTTTATTGACGTCCTCCCAGCAAAGCAGGTCCGCGCTGTAGCCGTCATTCGGCTATAGCGCTGATGTTAAGTGGTTAACAAGCCATACACTGGCTGCTCCTGTGGCGTATTATGCCCTAACAAGGCTGAGTTTGTAGTAGCCTATGAGCAAGTCCTACTTTATGGCGAAATGCATCAGGGAACCAGGGTCTGAAAGCTGGTTGAATAAGTAGCAGTGGTGCAGCTTTTCTTTGCATTACAGACAGTCGTAAATTCTTTTTTTTTTTACACTGGTATTTACCGTATTTAACATGGTTGAAGATAGAAGGGGACTGCACAAAGAAGCGTAACCATTGTGGTGTGCCTAGGGCAGGAAGATCCTAAAATGTGAAGCTACCTATACATCTGAAACAGCAGTTGGTCTTTGGTGAACTGTTAGGTATCAAGTGAACAAGATGATATTGTTGCGCATATTTTTACTTTGAGAACAGTTAGGAAAAAATAAAATTCTCATCCTCTACATCATCTAGTAGTGTCACACCAAGAAAACCTGCTGTAGATATTTGTCCCATATGTTTTATTTGTTAGTATTGAACCACTGCATCAATGATGTACAGGCAGTCCCCGAGTTACGAACACAATAAGGACTGTTCGTAAGTCGAAGTTGTTCGTAAGTCGCAACACTGCATTTGTAAGTGTAACTTCCGGTCAGAACACTGCATTCGTAAGTGTAACGTCCGCCTGTGCATGGATGTGGGATGTTCCGGGCGCATGTTATGTTATCTGGGGCTCTTCTGGCGATGCAGCACATGTAGTACTGCAGTGTGGGATGTGTCTGGAGGTGCTCGGAGGTATCCAGGACCAGTGTGGAGCACAAGTGGCTGGCATTTGAGGCCGTTCGTAAGTAGGGGGTGTTCGTAACTCGGGGGCTGCCTGTATATCTGATTTGTATCCGTATCGTTAAACATTTTTCATCACCGCTCCGAAACTGCTGGCACTAAAGAGTTCCTTCCGAAATTTCTCCACCTTTTCAGAAGCCTGCTGTCTGCTGAATTGTTAGCATTTTACACATCTTATGATCAGTAGCAAAGTAAACCCAAGCTTTATCCCAGAGCCTCTACGTATTTTTTTCTGAAATGCAGTGTCTGGTGCCACAAATTGCCTGCCTGCCAAAACAAAGGCAGGTTTTGGAACTTTCATACCAATGAAAGATGGGCTATTTTGTTCATTCTGCCATTGGCAAAGGGTACATATACTGTACATGCTAGTCTGAAAACATCTGCTCTTTAAGAAAAGTAGGTTAAAACAATCTGTTTATAGAAAGTCTAGTTTTACTTGAATGAATATCTGTCATTGCAGGTTCAGATTCGGCCCTGGAATCTGAGTGATAGTGACTTTGTGATGGATGGGTCTCAACCTTTAGATCCAAGAAAAACTATATTTGTTGGGGGTGTCCCACGACCCTTACGAGCTGGTAAGCACCATGTTTTTCCTGGCTCTGATGATGTTTCTAATGTAGTTGCTGCTTAAATTTCATAAAATATTTTCAGGAATTATAGTTGCATAGTTATTCAGGTTGAAAAAAGACACAAGTCCATCTAGTTCAACCAATAAGAGAAAAAAAAATAATCACAAAATCCCATATACCCAATCCTATACCCACTGTTGATCCAGAGGAAAGCGAAAAACCCCAGCAAAGCATGCTCCAATTTGCTACAGCAGGGGAAAAAAATAATTCCTGATCCCCGAGAGGCAATCGGATGTTTCCTGGATCAACTTTACCAATGTTAATATCCATTTATATTATGTACATTTAGGAAAGAATCCAGGCCTTTTTTAAAGAAATCTACTGAGCTGGCCAAAACCAGCTCTTGAGGGTGTCTGTTCTCTTAAAGCAGAACAAAACACTCCTATCCTCCAAGTTGCCTTGGTGCTTCCATCAGTGATCACACCAGACACTTGGGACATCTGTTTAAAACTGAGATAAGCACTGGAAACTGTGGCAGTTACCAGAGCTTTGCATTGATTGTAACATAAACTGCAGTGCACATGCATTTAGTAGGAATATTTTAAACAAAAACACAGCAGAAAAGATTGCTGTTTTGATTTAAAAACCTTTATATACTTCTAACTTTAAACTTGTTTTTGGTAAACCTTTAAATCCATTGGGTTTTGTTCTGCTTCAGGCCCCTTCCACACGGGGCAGGCTCTGTTGGAGTCCACCTGCTCAGGGTGGAATCTGTCCACTGATTCCCCCCCCCCACTGAGCAATGCGGATGGCTGGTCCATGTCTGCTCCGCTTATGCATAGAGGGCACTGATACAGCCGCTGTCCTCTGAGCAGTCAGATGTAAACAGACCGCCTGTCCATTTACACCCAACGGCCATCTGATCTGCCAGATGGATTGGGAATGGATCCCCCATCTGTCTGTTTTTAGTGGATAGGATCAGCTGCTGGCGCTCCATAGGGGAGACTGAAGGGTCTGATCAGGTCTGTCTGAAAAGCTGACAGGTGGACCCAATCGGTTCACTGGTGTGAAATGGCTTTTAGGCCTTCAAGAGACTATGGAGGTAAAAAAAAAATAGGTGACTGTACTTTGGCCAATAAGTTCAGATGGTGAGTTTTTTTTTTTTTTTTATTGGATTACATAGAACCTTCATACATGGATCAATAAAGAGATCATTAAATCTCCACATTTAGAAATCGAGCAACATTTGGAAAATTGATATTTGCCTTTAGGCAGGGTTCACACTGCTTCCGGATGCGGCTCACAGCAGGGGGTCCTGTGAGTCCCTGTTCTCCATTTCAGGGACAAATCGGGGCCAAATTTTTACCTGAATTTAACCCTGAAACAGAACTAAAGACGCACAGGACTCCTGTGCAATGCGCTCTGCAGCCACAACGGAGATATGTGAACTGGCTCCATAGAGCCTTTCACAATCTCCTGTCATGCGAATTGGATGTAGAGAAACCTGCATCCAATTCACACTAGTGTGAACCCAGCCTTAGAATGGGAACAGTGTTCTGCTAGATATTTTACCTTTGTGCACTCCTTGGTGGATTGTACATGGGGCTCATCTAGAAAGTCTGTCATCTAGAAAGGAGCAATCAAGATGAATTTCTTTTGATCACCATTTGTTTTGTTAACCTGTCTCTCCGTTTCACAGCTGGGTATTCAGGCTGAGCACTGTGCACTTTTTGTTCCACTCTATTTAAGACACTCTATATAAGAAGTTGCTGCTATAGTAGTGAGAGTGACCAAACAAAAATTAATTGAAATTAAAAAAAGAAAAGTGTATGAACCGTAGAAAAAGCTGGCTAAAGAGGAAAATTAAGTATAACTGGGGGTTAATTAACTAATGTATAGTTTTTAAACATGCAATTTAAAAGTGTTTATATGTCTTTCTAATTTGTATTGGCTTTCTGCTATAATTTTAGTTGAGCTGGCAATGATCATGGATCGTCTCTATGGGGGTGTCTGCTATGCTGGCATCGATACAGATCCGGAGTTGAAATATCCAAAAGGAGCTGGTCGGGTGGCGTTTTCCAACCAACAAAGCTACATTGCTGCAATCAGTGCTCGTTTTGTTCAGCTACAGCACAATGACATTGATAAACGGGTAAGATGCTAAGCAAAACAAAGCTACATCATCTAGAGGAGAGAGCCCCACACATTCAGCACCCCCTGGCCAGCCAGCTCACAGAAGAGCTGTAATGTTACCTGGCTGATAACTACCTACAGAACAGTAGCATCCCTTATCTATATACAGTATCTCACAATGGTGAGTACACCCCTCACATTTTTGTAAATATTTTATAATATCTTTTCATGTGAAAACACTGAAGAAATTACACTTTGCTGCAATGTAAAGTAGTGAGTGTACAGCTTGTATAACAGCGTAAATTTGCAGTCCTCTCAAAATAACTCAACACACAGCCATTAATGTCTAAACCGCTGGCAACAAAAGGGAGCACAACCCTGAGTGAAAATGTCCAAATTGGGCCCAAAGTGTAAATATTTTTTGTGGTCACAATTATTTTCCAGCACTGCCTTAACCCTCTTGGGAATGGAGTTCACCAGAGCTTCACAGGTTGCTGGAGCTCGTGGATGTTAGAGGCCTTGCACTCCCTCACCTTCCATTTGAGGATGCCCCAGAGATGCTTAATAGGGTTTAGGTCTGGAGACGTGCTTGGCCAGTCCATCACATTTACCCTCGGCTTCTTTAGCAAGGCAGTGGTCATCTTGGAGGTGTGTTTTGGGTCGTTATGTTGGAATACTGCCCTGCGGCCCAGTCTCCGAAGGGAGGGGATCATGCTCTGCTTCAGTATGTTACAGTACATGTTGGCATTCATGGTTCCTTCAGTGAACTGCATCTCCCCAGTCCCGGCAGCACTCATGCAGCCCCAGACTGACACTCCCACCACCATGCTTGACTATAGGCAAGACACACTTGTCTTTGTACTCCTCACCTGGTTTCTGCGACACACGCTTGACACCATCTGAACCAAATAAGTTTATCTTGGTCTCATCAGACCACAGGACATGGTTCCAGTAATCCATGTCCTTAGTCTGCTTGTCTTTAGCAAGCTGTTTGCAGGTTTTCTTGTGTATCATCTTTAGAAGAGGCTTCCTTCTGGGACGACAGCCATTCAGACCAATTTGATGCAGTGTGCGGCGTATGCTCTGATCACTGACGGGCTGACCCCCTACTCCTTTAACCTCTGCAGCAATGCTGGCAGCACTCAAGTCTATTTCCCAAAGACAACCTCTGGATATGAAGCTGAGCGCGTGCACTCAACTTCTGTGGTCGACCATGCCTAAGCCTGTTCCGAGTGAAACCTGTCCTGTTAAACCGCTGTATGGTCTTGGCCACCGTGCTGCAGCTCAGTTTCAGGGTCTTGGCAATCTCCTTATAGCCTAGGCCATCTTTATGTAGAGCAATTCTTTTTTTTAGATCCTCAGAGTTGTTTGCCATGAGGTGCCATGTTGAACTTCCAGTGACCAGTATGAAAGTGAGAGCGATAACACCAAAGTTAACACACCTGCTCCCCATTCACACCTAACGCTAACAAGTCACATGACACCAGGGTGGGAAAATGGCTAATTGGGTCCCATTTGGATTTTTCACTTAGGGGTGTACTCACTTTTATTGCCAGCGGTTTAAACATTAATGGCTATGTTGCGTTATTTTGAGGGGACAGCAAATTTACACCGTTATACGAGCTGTACACTCACTACTTTACATTGTAGAAAACTGTAATTTCTTGAGTGTTGTCACATGAAAAGATATATAATAAAATATTTACACAAATGTGAGGGGTGTACTCACTTTTTGTGAGATACTGTGTATAATTTAAGAGTTGTACGATTGAGTGATATTGTCATAGATGGGCCATCCCCTGGCCCATTATCCCCAAAAATAGGACTACCAGCTGTCCTCTCGGTGTATCATCTTTTCCCTGATTGTAATTTTTCATTTAGGGTTTACTGGTCCTTTTAAGGCCAAATGTAGGTATAGTACAACTTGGGCCTCATGTACACTGCTGCTGGTAAATAGACGTTTAGGAGCAGTTGTGCATTTTTTTCAGCTGCCCCTGAACTCTCCTCTGTTATCTTATCTGTCCATGTACACAGGGTCGTTTATAGGTAGTTGAGTTTTTAGAAGCAGTTTTTGGAATGCAAAAAATGGGTTCAGACAGATGTTCAGAGGTATTTGAAACGCCAAATGCCTGTAACAGCTTTTTAGCAGCGTTTCATTTACAGACGTTTCCATTTTAACCCCCCAAAAAAAAAATATGTGTGTATGTATGTGTGTATATATATATATATATATATATATATATATATATATATATATATATGTGTGTGTGTGTGTGTGTGTGTGTGTGTGTGTGTGTGTGTAATTTTTTTACAAATGCTTCTAGACGCAAACAAGGCATTTAAACGCGGCTAAACAGACATTTTCTAACTGTCAAGTTAAATTGTTCAGGAGAGGTTAAACAATGTTCTGTGTACATGAAGCCCTAAATGCTCCTTTTTGACAGTCTAAACAAGTACCAAATCCAGTTACTTTGATGTACAAGTGTCAAAAAGTAAACAAACTTCCTTTACTACTCTTGAGTGAAACAAATCCTGAGTTTATGTAGCACTACCCCCGTAGGAGCTTACCTTACTGTTCCGTATGCTCGTCTCAGGGGTTCTCCTTGAAGAGTTGTCCAGAAAAAGTTTGCACCAACACAAAGTCTCTTTGAAGGGTTTTATTGAATAAAGTTTCCAACAGAGGGGTTGAAAGGATGGGGAGGACTCGGGTACCCTAATTGCGGATCACTGGAATCTTCCTAGGTCCAGAGGAGCAACTGTCTCCACGCTGGACTCTGCAAACACCGGATAGGCCCAATCTCACCGGCCTAGCAACCGATGCGTAGCTCGATCACATATAGTCTCTGCCACAGACTTGGTGTAACCCTTACCCTGGGTTACCTTCTGAATATAGAACACAGCTCTCAGTGCCAGGATCTTCCAGCCGTTCCGGCAGCACTGTGAGGTAGATTATGATCCGGATGCATTCTCCAATTGAGTCCTCAATTGCTTGGTCCCTTCCAGCAGGTAAGGTGACACAGGATCATCCCCGGATCAGTATGCCCCAGTAACTCCTGGGCCTTCATCTCAGCAACAGAGCCCCAGGCCAACGTGGCCCTGAGGCGGAAACTGGCAGCACTTCCCTGAGGCCATGAGGGCCCTCAGGTCGGGATCGAGCGGGTGGTGCCCACCACCAACGAACGACGACCCCCAACCCTCTGCCTTAATAGCATCTGTCACTTAAGTACCCTCTCCCAGAATGCCCAGTGGGTTGACCACGCCCCTGAGCCGCTTCTGAGTAAGAGATACCCAATGCATTCAGCCGATTGCCTTTCCTATCCTGACCAGTGGTGACAGCGACACCCACTGTCAGGAGGAATATCACGCAACCAGCTGAACTGAAACGGAGTACAATTTGTAAAACAATACTTCTGAGCCAAACTATTGCTCAGACAACTATAATTTTATCACATGGCGCCCACTCATTGGGAGCAGGGTGCTACACCTATATGGCAGTGGCAACTCTGCTTTAAATTGGGTTTAGTACCATTGCCTCACCATCACAAGAAGCTACATTAGGTGGACATTACTGACAGGCTCAATAGGTATTAGTGGGACTTGCAGAGGGGCTAAGAGAAAATTATAAGTCTAATGGGAGGCCATAGTTATACTTTAACTCTATCAGCCAATATGCAGTCTTTTTGCATTCCATTATATATTAATGAAATGTGACACCCATTTTGAATTGCCTTATGAGTGCAGAAGAAATTGGAGGTTTCTGATGTATGCCGAAGTCCTATATGCATATTCTGTGCAAAGGAAATCCTGTGAAGAGAAATGAGCTACTGTTGTCCGGCTTTTATGCTGTTCCTCAAGTTCGATATTTCTAAAGTCGCTGATCCAGAACAGTTAAGGAATTCTGACATTACTCTGACTTTGCTGCATGCTTTTTCTGAGTTAGTGACTGAAGATACTATAGTTGAAGACCACACAGCATTTGCAGAAGTTTAGCAAAAGTAGCCCACGTGTACATGTAAAAGTATATAAAAGTGGATTGACCATAAAAAAATAACCTGTAACTAGTTGGGGCCTAAGAAGGTTTATTTACTAAAGCTGGAGAGTGCTAAATCAGGTTCCTTTCTGCATAGAAGCCAATCCACAAGGTTAGAAGCTGATTGGTTTCTATGCTGAAGTGAGCCTGATTTTGCGCACTCTAGCTTTAGTAAATCAACTCCGGTGTATGGAGATTTTGTTTCAACAAAATCTTCTGTCAGCAAATTTCTAGAAAATAATAGATTTTTCTCCCTACAGCTTCCCTTTTGCTAGTCTCTAGTACTCACGTATTTTTGTGGCGTTTTTTTAGCTGTCTGAAATACCAACCCCAGCAGCACACATCTAAGGATTAGGACAAGTTCTTTTATATTTAGAATTGTCATGCAGCTCACTTGAACTCATTTTCCATCACCTTTAGAGCTTCTTATTGCCAAGATTATTAGATCTAATCCTGCTAGCATTACACATCACATCCACACAGGAGTAAACTTTAATCCACTCTTGTGTCCCCTGATAACATGATGACAGAGTGCCTGCACATGGTTGAACTTGGCAAGTGAGGCTCTTATTTGTTACATTGTTTGCAATGTCTGAGCAAGATAAAGCAAGCCATCGGGGTCCCTCTAGAAGGTTAACAAGTACATCTGAGCTTCAGAAGCATCCTTCGTGCTTATTTTGTTGGAAGATCTTAAGCCCCGTACACACGGTCTGACTTTTGGCCAACAAACTTCATTTTGAGTAAGTTGGACCAACAATCCGACCGTGTGTACGCTCCATCGGACAAACTTTTTTTTTTTGTTTTTGTTTTCATCGGACAAAAGTTGGGTCTGCAAACGGACAAACTTTTGGCCAACAAAAGTCCGATGGAGCAAAGTCCGACCGTGTGTACAGAAAACCATAGGACTTTTGTCCGATGGACAAAACAACTAATGTTAAAATCAACCAACAATAGCAAAAGTTGACCAAAGGGTTGCGGTAAAGAGCAGACAAGAGCAGAAAAACCACGTGATGTTGTAAAAAGTTTTGGGAAAGTTTGCAGAAAAGTCCTGTGGTGTGTATGCTATGGGTGTGCCCGGCCAACTCCGTTCGGACAAAAATCCAGGGAAGAGTCTGATGGAAGTCCGACCGTGTGTATGGGGCTTTAGAGATTGGGCACAGATGATTTCCCCTTTTAATGAAGAAGAGAGAACAACATGTTCAGTAAGCACACTGTTCATGTTTGGTCATTTACCACTCCCAAGTACACCTTACAACGTATACCGAAGTCCATGTACAGGTTTTCCATAATACTTCAGCAGCCCTTAAAAATTCCACTCGCCTGCTCGCATTTTGCGAGTGGATTTTGAGGGCTGGGCGAGTGTGGGCTGCCTGGGAGCGGGGGGGGGGCATCGTGGGGCAAGAGAGGAGAGAAGAGGAGAGCAGCTGCTGCTGCCGCCGCCGCATTACTCAGCGTGCGGGGAACATAACGGCTTTCATTTCAATAGCTGTGTTCCCCGCTGCACGTCTCCATATATAGCCCCTCCCCCTTGTCCGGGAACTTTGATAGACGGATCACCCACCCCAGGATTGGGCGGGTGATCTGTCTATCAAAGTGCCTGGACAAGGGGGAGGGGCTATATATGACGGCGCGCACGGCGGCGAACACGGCTATTGAAATGAAAGCTGTTATGTTCCCCGTGCGCTGATCAACAAGAAAGTGGTGGCAAGGGGGGCGCTCTTTCCCTACGCAGGTAGGCCACTGGGGACCTACACAAGGCTGCATTGGGGGGCCACAAGGCTGCATTGGGGGGCCACAAGGCTGCATTGGTTACACGGGCAGGCTGCAGTTTTGGACATGGATAAAGTTGTTGTTAATATTTATTTTTATAACTTAATTCTGCATAAACAATTTAAGTGTAATTTCATGAGATAATTTTAGGGCGTGTTTAGGGGCGGGGCATGGTAGGGGTTGGGCCCGGCAACTGGTGGCGAGTAACCCTTGAGGTCTGGCTAGTAGCTCAAGATTTGAAATTTTGAGCCCTGCTTCAGCACACTGCAACTTCCAATTGAGGAAAAAAACTAAAGTAAAAGATATTCAAATGTACCGACAGCATTTAGTTTCTTTTTATGTCTGTATCTGCCTCAAGTAGTACTCACAGAGCAACCTTAAGAGCTACTCATTATCCAGTAGACATGGTAGCAGGGGGCATGTCCTCTTGGAGTGTCTCATGTGCATGTTTTAATTTTCTATTCAATTTTTAAAAATATATGGTCTGTGGAGCCCCTGTGTATCCTGGGTCGCATCGCTCCTGGAATTTGCGATCCGACGGCAGAGCCTAGGAATGGCAGCGGGAGGAAGGTGGGACCTTTCTGCCACCCGCAGAAATTAATCACTTCTGCCTTAGAGGGACTCGCCGGCTGAAAATTTTGATACTGGGATGATGTGATATAACTACTTCAACCTATGGATGTCCATGGATGTCCTATGGTATTGAAGTGGTTATCCTCCCTTCCCTCTGTCCTCCCCCAAGACATGACAATGAAATTGCCACACATTGCCTAGATGTGGTCAGGATCCACAGGGTTTTCCTGAAAGCTGCAACCTCTATTTACAGGAATGAGTCTCCATTTGTCTTGTCTGTGGGCCCTCATAAAGAACACCCTGTTTCCTACTCCACCACTTTCAGGTTGGTCAGACAACTCAACTGGCCTACGCCGTTGGAAAAAAGGTTTCTCCCATTCTCATCAGAGCCCATTCCACCCAAGCTGTATCCCTTTGCAAGGCTGATAACTGGTCCTTTTGTTCATGTTTCCCAAGTTCATAAGTGGATGTTCAGACCTCAGCGGATGTGAGCTTCAGCCGCAAGGTGCCTTAAATTGTTGCTGAGTATTTTGTTTGGGTATGATTAGGTTAATGGGAATTTTGACCTGCCTGTAAGATTCTTACCTTGGAATACAGTACTAGACATCAATAATTGTAAGGATCTGTGTTTTCTGCATTTTTATTTAATAAAAAATTATTATTGTGATAAAACAAAATTATTTTTCCTAGGTGGAAGTGAAGCCATATGTGCTAGATGATCAGATGTGTGACGAATGCCAGGGCACTCGCTGTGGTGGGAAGTTTGCCCCCTTTTTCTGTGCCAATGTGACCTGCCTGCAGTATTATTGTGAATACTGCTGGGCTAGTATCCATTCCCGTGCTGGCAGGGAGTTCCACAAACCACTGGTGAAAGAAGGAGGTGATCGACCTCGCCATGTCCCTTTCCGTTGGAGCTGAACACTGCACCCGTCACTCACCAAAGGTCTGGGAGATGTGCATCATCTAGGCTCCTCAAGATCTACAGAAGAATTTGGTCTTTATGTTCTTTTGTATTATAAATATTAGTTACAGCCACCTTACTGAGTGTAACTGTCCTGAATTTTGCACTTTGATTTCTACCTATATATATATATATATATATATATATATATATATATATATATATATATATATATATATATATATATATATATATATTTGAAAACATCTGCTTGGTACCTTAACTTTCCGTCACAGGAGTGTTGTAAGTAGAGACATCTCATTAGGCTGGTGCAAGTTCCTCTCTCTGCCATGTTGTGGGTGTGGTGAAGAAATTCTCAACTGGAGCATGCACTTAAATATCTGATTCACAATGTATCTTACTCTCACCCCATAGAAGATGACTTACCAAAGGCCTCATAAGTGGATAATGTAGCAAAAACCTTAGCAATCCATCAGTCTTATCTCATTCATGCAGTGAAGTATAGTGAATGTCATCACTGCTTTATAAACCTACAACATCTCCAGCTTGTATGGGTATTTAAGAACCATGTATTTTGTAACCTAAGTTAAAAAGAAAAAGTATATCTTATAAAGTGAATCAGATTTTTTATATGTATATTTTATTTTTTATCTTATTTTGCTGTGTTTTATTTTTTATTTTATTTTTTTATTATTGAGCAGGTTATGTTTGAAAGATGTAGACCTTTTTAGTGTTATGTACATGTATGCTGCAATAGCTTTTGCTGCTATTTAAACAAAAATGGTGTTGGTAATTCCAGAATACTCTATTCAGGCTAGGGTATCTGTGATATAAAAATACAAAACGAAGTTAAAAAGAGCTGCTGGTAAATTGATTTAGAAACTTCCGAGGAAGGTCGTCATTTTTATTTATTTTTTCCTACTGCATGTTTGATAATCTGATAGTTGCATGCAATAATAAACCACATCATATTCAACTTGACCACAATGCACAAATAAAATTGTCTATATAGACTAACAATGCTAAATAATTATATAAAATAAGACTGGAGGAAGGCATGTCTGATTATCTGTAATGCATCTAAAAAGAATACGGTTAGTTCATTACAGATTTTTTTTTATTTACAACCAGTAAGTAAAATAAATGTAGGAAATTATTAAGTAAACGAAAAAAAGTATAGTAGAAAAAAAAACATAATTAAAGATGCGGTGCTCTGTTATATTGTGCAATTTATTTTATGTAGTAAAGTGATTATGTCCTGTACTGTGATCAGATGTAACTTAAGGCCTCTGTGTTTATCTGACAGCTTGTTAGTTGATAGTTAAACAAAAACATGAGCTCTTTGTTACAAATCCCTATTTTGTGTTTTTGTTTGTTTATTTTTTATTTTTTTAATTATATTTTCTGTAGATTATTTTTGTAGTTATTTTAGCCCAAGCTCGGCACACTAATTATTCCGTAATCTATTGTTCTCAGACACTACCAAAATGATTGGATATATTATCTGTTGGACATGCAAGGCACAAAAATGCTAATTTAATGTCTGCCTTGAAAATGAATCGGGGTAAGGTTTAGTTTTTTTTTTTTTTTTTGAAGACAAACTAAACTTTTATCCTATGTGTATCCTGTGAAGCTTGAAGATTTAGTCCTGCTAACAGTGGGCATTTTTTAGCACAAGGCTGTTCTGCAGATAGTATTTATTGGTGTACAAGTCTTGAAAGTACCCTCACTCCTTTTAAGAAAGGAGCATCCCAATTTAATTGATTAAATACAGGTAGTTTACCTGCAAAAGATGGCATGTCTGTGCACAGAGAGCATAATAATTTCTTTTGTTCCCTGAAGGATTTTCTGCGATTTAATTCTCCGTGGGCACAAAGTATTTATTTTTCTCATATTTGTATGTTAAGTTGCAAATGTAAGACATAAAGTAATTATTTTTTTATATTTTATCTTATTTTTTTTGCTTTTGAATGATATATTCAAGCTGAAAAAAATGTGGGAGCTACATTTTTATGTGCCCTCTGCATTGCATATCCTTTTGAAGCTATTTGAAGCTATAACTTTTGTTAAAAAAATTAATAAAAAAATCTGTCATCTGTAAAAATGTTTTGTTATGCACTACTATTTGTACCTGGGCAATTTTTCAGTCCACTTTTGTTTTTGTTTTGTTTTTTGTTTTTTAATAGAATCTTTTTTTGACATGATCTTTTGCAATACCTCAAATTTTGAATATAGGAAAAAATATTTTCTAATTAACTTTATTCAGAAATATATATTAATTTAAATTTTTCAAAGATAATGATTTAATATTACTATTTTTTTGGTTTGTTTTCCACGTTTTTTTTTTTGCTTTTTTATGTTAAGATCATTTGGGGAAAAAAAATTAGAGCTTTGTAACTTTATATGACCATTTAGTGAGACAAAAATATACCTAATTGTGAGAATAAAGCCTTGAGATCATTGGTCAAGGAAAAAAATAGCAGAGACCCACGAAATTATATATATTAACCATGTTATAGTTGGTGCTCAAAGCAAGGACTGGTAGATTTAAAAAAATATATTTGTATGTTAATAATCAAGTGTTGATTATGCATGACTGACCAGAATTGTGAAAGAATTCTTCTATTTGTCTTTTTTAGAAAACCTTTATTTTTTAATTTGTTAAATTATGGTGGTCTTTACGTTTTTGTTTTCCCAATTTGTAAACCTGTAAGCCCCAAATTCTGTTATTAATTCATGTTAACCTATTTGCTGTAAGAGGAATCCGCAATTGGTTTTTTCTTTGCCTGACCCTCTTACAACTAAGTGGTTTAGCAGGGTCCTTTGCGCAAATAATATTTTTTAAAATGCATTTTCAATTGCAACTTAACTAAAATGTTGGATGTATCAGTTCAGTTGGTTGCCTTTCCTTGGTGTTAGACTTGAATTAGTCAATATTTTGAAGGCAGACTTAATCTTGATTATTTGTTGTCATGTGCAATACTGTTTGTACTGTTTATATAAAAAAGAAAAAAAAAAAGAAAAAAAAATGCATAAATCTTATTGCAGATTTATTTTCATTGCAAACATTGTGGGTTCCGTAAGATCATTTTTCTACTGTCAGATATGTACCTTTTTCTTCATGCTGGTATTTTTTCAATAGTAATGTAGCCTTTGTACTGAGACAAGATTTTCATTGTTATTTTTAGAAAGATTTTTTGCTAAGAAAAAAAAAATGAAAACATATTTACATATTTTTCATTTTTATTTTGTATTCTCCCTAGAGTGCTTTCTCAACCATAAATTACTGTTGTTCCTCGGAGGTACTTTCAGATCTGGTCAATGTCATTAATATTATTTTGTATTTTTACTTGGAATAAATTAATTTTATTATGCTAATTGTTTAAAAAGTTTATTTTTTTCATTTCAGTTATTTTTGACGCTAAAGAAACCTTTGTAATATTGTTACTAAAGTGTCTAATTTTTTGAAAAGCAAAGCTTTATGTATTAACATGCTGATGTGGTTTACAATGGTGTGGCAGTGATGAAAATGGTTGGTTTTGTAAAGTGATTTAAATAATGTAATGAACAATTGGGCAATAAAAAATTGAGTGAAGCAGAAAACACATTGTACTGTTTAGCAGCATTTAATTTCCCTTATATATCTTGGAGTAATATGGTGGGCTTGTTATAGTTTTTATTTTATTTTTAAGATTTCCCCACATTTGCCCCAAAGTTTCAGTAAGCTGTGATAACATACAATGAACTTCTTAAGACAAACTCAAATCGAGTAGGAAAAGGTTAGAACTTGTGTCAGGTTTTAACTGAGACACAAAAAGCATTGCACGATATAAACTGCTCCTTTTTAAATAAGCCCTTGTGGCCCAAAGGGACCTTCCAGTGGAAAACAGAATATGGTGAAGCAAAAGGTGAGCACCTCAATCTAGAGGAACAAAGTCTACTACAAGTCAGGGTGGATGAATGGATCTTATCCAATGCCTTTTTTTTATATATATATTACCCGGAAGATCTCCTGTTTGGAAGATTGACCTTTTTTCTGTTTATTCTGGTCGCCCTTGTAACTGGGACAGAGGTTGACAGGGTGGCAAGTCGGAAAGTCCTCTGATAGGGACGTTCTTTTCTGGTGACAACTATCTCAATTCCTGCTGCATCTCCAAGACAGGAAGTGAAGGGAATTCTCCTAAAAAAGTACATATACAGAAAAAAAACCTCTTCCAAAACAAACCAAAAAGGCCTATCGATACACTTTAAGTACAGAAGTCATGTGTGTATGAAAAGGCTAGTCTATTTATTGCTGCCTCTTTCAATACAATAGACCAGGCGTGTCAAATTTAGTTTCAGCGCGGGCCGCATAAGCATTATGGTTACCCTCAAAGGACCAGTTGTATCTGTAAGACTATCAACTTATCTGGGGTTTTTTTTTACTCAGAGAATAGGAGCAGGGACTCCACCACCCCCCCACCGAACCGCATTGAACAGTATGAGTATCTTGATGGGGAAATAAATGCCAAGAGTACGTTATGTGCTGCGTTCAGGGATGCGCTATGCACAGAGTTCAGAGGTGTGCAGGGTTGTGAAGTGTGCTACATACAAAATGCAGGGTTTAGCTCTTTCACAGGGTGACCATCTCACTTCCACCCCTCCGTGCCTCTGACCTCTGCACCACTCTCCCCCAACCCTGAGCTGGGCAAACATCTGCTTCCACAGGCCTCATCTCTAACCCCCCCGGTCCCCAAAGCTTCCTCTCCTTTCACCTACCCAGCCCTGCTCTAGTACCTCCTGGCAGTATAGGAGGCTTTGCTTCTCTCTCATATCTGTAGGGAGATCATTGATTGGCATCTGTGCACCCGAGCAGCTTACCAGGTGATGCCCCATCCCACACTGCACCTGCATTTTTTTTGTCCCTGCCGTGAGTGCAGGGCAAGCAGGGATCTGTGAGCCGCTGAGAGGAAAGCTATCCTTGTGAACATAGAATGCTTCTGTTTGTACAAGTGACAGTGGTGAACAGGGAGCAGAGGGCGAGAGCCAGAGGTGACAGAACTGAAACGTTTGACTGAAAAAAAAACCTGGGTGCGGGGCCACATGAGGGTTGGATTCGGCCCATGGGCCTTGTGTTTGACATATCTGCAATAGACAATTTACAGTATGTCCAGTGTTTTTAGGTACAGGTTTTAAAAAAAAAACAAAAAAACTTTTTACCTGATGTATGTCTATATAAACGCTTTTTAATTGATATGATGGAGTTCATTATTTTAGCTGCATTACAATCACGTTGAGAGTATTTCCTCAACATTCACATCTGGGTTTGGACACAAGTGAGAAAATGTGGAAACATTTTGACATCGGTAGTCCATAAACTTTGAAGACGACATAAAACAATTAATGTGGGTGGTAGGGGGCGCTATTTAAAGGTAACTATAATTGTATTGATTCCTATTGAATATGTCAAACCACACAATCTGAAATATATATTCAAAAATTGCAACAAAACCGTAGTGAATCTTGTGGTAGATGCACCAAAAATGGGTAATGATCAGATGCAGTCCAATTAGCAATTGGTTGCTAGATCATTGAACATATATAGCTCCAACTTGTGTCAAATGAAACAAAATGAAGTGCTTCAAATCCAATGTGAAAAGCATATATAAACAAAAATAGTCCCAACGCGTGTCAGATGAAACAAATTGGAGTGCTTCAAATCCAATGTGAAAAACCACCAACAACAAAGTCTTGCTGTAATAAATGATTTCTTCAAAAGGTGCAAACTTATTCCTTCACCATACCACTCAAGATTACCACACCCAAAGTGCACAGGTAGTGGATTGTGCGTACCAGATTGTGTGGACCTCTTTAATTAAAAAGATGGTCACAACCGCTTTAGCAGGATAGTGCCTGCACACATGCGATAGGCAGGGATGAAATGCAGTGACACCTTTCCTCCGATATCAGGGATAGGACATGGAACACAAATGGGAAACTTCCATAGTGCAACCCATTTATTGGTATAAAAAAACTTGAATAAAAAACATTGGCCGAATTGCCTCTTACATTAAAAAGTGCCCATCCCGGCACTGGGGCTGCAGGCTTGTCAGTATATCAGACTCATCCACCTCCGTGGCGGCGTGCGTTCCAGCAGCTGCTCACTCAAGCCAGAGGAACCGGATGCGACATTGAGCATAGAGCACCTTACCAGGCTATGCCGCCAATAATAAAATTGCAAACCTTTACTACATAACATTTGTACCTAAATCTTGACATACATGTGAATTAAAAAGAAAAGATGTTCCCCACCATCATGGCAGTTAGAGCCCCCAATAAATGTAAACCATTGCAGAGAGTAAACCGTAATCCCAAAAACATGATGTAACCGATAATTCGGGTGGAGCTGCCTAGTGTGTCTTCGACATGTATTGTGGAATTATTCACTTCCTCAGAAGGTAAAGGGAGGCATCAATATTGATTCTAAATGAGAAAACACATATAGGTAAACAAATTCACAAACCTGTTGTCTGTAAGGGTTGTATACAGCTGTGGCCAAAAGTTTTGAGAATGATACAAATATACATTTTGTCAGATGTTACTATGGTATACTGAAGTATAATTGCAAGCATTTCATAAGGCTTTTATTGACAATTACGTGAAAAAAAAAGGGTCAACACTGCAAATATTGCATAAACTTCAAGACCTCTGCAATTTTCCCTGGCATGCCGTCAGTCAACTTATGGACCACATCCTGACTGATGGCAGCCCGTTCTGACAAACTCTAAGCATTGATTATTCAAGAATATGTGGGTGTTTTTCTGTTCACCTGCCTTTGAGGATTGACCACTAGTTTTCAATGGGATTAAGGTCTGGGGAGTTTTCTTGGCCACGGACCCAAAATGTTTGTTTCTCTTATCGTCCGTGGACTGACACAGCTCTCATACTGTTTACATGTGGGTATATGTCCCTGCTTGCAGGAGAAGACCTAGGCAGAATGTTAGATGTTAAAACATTCTAGAACAAAACCAGAGCTGAACAGCTCCGGACATTACCCTCCCACCTGCAGCTAGCAGCCTCAGTTTTTTTTCTGCCTAGCAGAAGGAGAAGACATGGCTCTCTCAGGAGCCAGTCTCCTGGAAGATTTAACTTTGAATTTTTATTCCTTTGGGAATTTTATTATTTTATTTTTAAGACCTTCAATCAGCTGTCGGCTGGGCAACAGGTTGGGTACACTGGTATCCTCGTAGTCTTCCCTGTCTGACCATCGAGCGTGCTGATCCTCGCCTTGTGTGCGTGAGACTCGGTTCACGACATGCCCCATGACTCCAGGGGTGGCCGGGTTGCTTTTATGCTCCCGCTGTCCTCTCAAGATTGAACAGTACCTGACTGACTGTATCTTCCGCGGTGGACCGGGCCCACAGCTACGCAGTACTACTCCTGTGATAGGTCTGTCTGAAAAAAGCCAGTGGGTCCCTCTGGGATGGGTAAGTAGTCTCCCCTAATGCAGGTGAGTACATGCTGGCTGTGTTTCTTATATGTGGGGTTCTCCTTGTCTCCCCCCTGTTATGCTGCTCTCTGCACCCTGTACTGGTGCTGTGCTGTGTGGGGGTGCTTGGGGGGTCGCTTTGGCCTGGGGGGGCGCTCATGTCTGTTGGTGAACTCTGGGAGTGGAGCAGTGTTGTGGAGTGTGAGAGTCTTTATTGCGTGCGCCATTAGCGCTTTTATTTTAATTCAAATAGTGTGCTTGGCGGCCATCTTGCCACGGCTCAATTGCGCAGTTTTATACAGGCGCCCGGTGGCCATTTTCTTGTAGCCGTGGCGCTTTAGATTTCAACCTCTAGCGGCACGAATTTCCTCAGTCTCCTCACAGATTCTAAACTCTCAGGCTTCACTCGCGCTGCAGCGTGGCTCATACAGCGCAACTGAGCGGTCCCTATGGGTGGCGAGTCCTCCGGGTATCCCCTCCTCAGCCTCAGCACAGCCAGTGGGTGGACGGTATTTATTCACTGTAATAGTGAATTAGGTCTCAGAGGGTGGCAGTATGGAGTCTGGTTCACCTGCTTCTCCACACTTGTCAGAGGCAACTGGCAGTGCTCCTGCACCTGCGGTCCCTATGGACCTGTTGTCGGCAGTCCTGGAATCATTCCTTGTCAGGATGGAAGCGGTGTGCGAGCGCACGGGAGCTGTAAAGCGCCCCCTCCCCACACATTCTCCTGTGGGGGAGTGCTCTGTCTCAGATATGGGCCTAGCTACTGCTGCTCAGGACCCTAGCTCTGAGGATTTTGATGTGTTTTGACAGGACAGTCCTTGTAAAAGGAAGACCCCTGTCTTGAACCAGCAACTGACAGCGTGCTTGTAAGTGAACTCATTGATGCTGTGAGGGACACTCTCAAGCTGAATGTTGAGGCTGAGGAACCTCAGGTGGAAGCTGTATCCTTTGGTTCCTTTAACCACTTAACGACCGCCCACTGTAAATATACGTCGGCAGAATGGCACCGACAGGCAGAATCACGTATATGTACGTGATTGCCTTTGTATAGTTGGGGGGTCCGATCGGACCCCCCTTCTTTACAGTGAGCGGTCGTTTTACCTTCGGGAGCGATCCGGCATGAGGGGACGGCCGTTCGATTCCGGCCACCCCCTCTCGATCGCTCCCGGCGAATGAGAGCTTTCCCTGCCTGTGTACTGTTTACACAGGCTGGAGGAAGTGATGTCATCTCTCCTGCGGCGCTCACATATACCGAGCGCCGTACAGGAGAAGATGCAGGTTAGTGCACACAACACTACACTGACACCAGGACACATAGGCACATAAATCGCCCCCCCAGATCACCCCCCAGCCCCCAGTCACAGTGTCAATGATTGCAGTGACCATTTATTTAGTGATCACTGCAATCAGTGACATTTGTGACTGTAAAAGTGTCAGTACATTCAGTTTTAGGTCCAGTGTAGCCCCCTAACCCCCCCCCAATAAAGGTTTAACCCCCAGATAACCCTTTCACCCCCTAGCACCGCCGTCACTAAGCGATAATTTTTCTGATCGATGTTTTAGCGTCGGCGATGCTGATCGGTAGCCAGTAATTTTTTTTAGGTTCGCCGCAGGTTTTTATAGCGTCGGGTACCCCCATATATTACCTAATAAAGGTTTAACCCCCTTGATCACCCCCCAGGTAACCCTTTCACCCCCTATCACCACTGTCGCTAAGCGATAATTTTTCTGATCGCTGTCTTAGCGTCGGTGATGCAGATCGGTAGCCAGTAATTTTTTTTAGGTTCGCCGCAGGTTTTTATAGCGTCAGGTACCCCCATATATTATCTAATAAAGGTTTAACCCCCTGATCGCCCCCCAGGTAACCCTTTCACCCCCTATCACCACTGTCGCTAAGCGATCGTTTTTATGATCGTTGTCTTAGTGTCGGTGATGCAGATCGGTAGCCAGTAATTTTTTTTTAGGTTCGCCGTCAGGTTTTTATATAGCGTCAGGTACCCCCATATATTACCTAATAAAGGTTTTAACCCCCTAATTGTCCCTAGTTAACCCTTTCAGCAGTGATCATCATATAAGTGTTACGGGTGACGCTGGTTAGTTAGTTTGCTTTTTATAGTGTCAGGGCACCCGCCGTATATAACCCAATAAAGGTTTAACCCCCTGATCGCCCGGCGGGTGATATCAATTAGGTTTTAGCGTCAGAGAGGGTCTGCATCACACCCCAGGCAGCGTCAGGTTAGTGCCAGTAGCGCTAACACCCACGCGTTAAGCATACACCCCCCTTAGTGGTATAGTATCTGAACAGATCAATATCTGATCTGATCTGATCAGATCTATACTAGCGTCCCCAGCAGTTTAGGGTTCCCAAAAACGCAGTGTTAGCGGGATCAGCCCAGATACCTGCTAGCACCTGCGTTTTGCCCCTCCGTCCAGCCCAGGCCACCCAAGTGCAGTATCGATCGATCACTGTCACTTGCAAAACACAACACACATAACTGCAGCGTTCGCAGAGACAGGCCTGATCCCTGCGACTCCAGTGCTGTAGGAGGTGATTTCGCCACCACAGTTAAAAAAAAAAAAAAAAAGCATATGCCGAAGCATTGGGGCAGCAGGGGCGGAGGAGCGATTTTGCTCCTAATGCCGCGTACATACGGTCGAAATTCCGACGGAGGCTTGCCCGTGGAAAAGTCTGACCATGTGTACGCGGCATAACTTTTGCGGGAAGATGCCCCCATGCTTCGGCATATATAAATGGTGCATGTATGCCCATCATTAGAAGTGGGTGGATGAAGGACGGTATTCTAATGGTGGGCATACCCACCGATCAATCTTTTTTTTTCGTTCAGCCAACAGGCTGCATGAAAAAAAAGATTACAATACATGTCCAACAAGGACTAGCAACGTACTGGTATGTTGCTGGACTTTGAATGTTTATACCAGAATGATGCCTGCGGGTTTAGGTATCATCTTGGTATCATTCTTTTCAGCCAGCGGCCGGCTTTCATGTAAAAGCAATCCTAGTGGCTAATTAGCCTCTGGACTGCTTTTACAAGCAGTGGGAGGGAATGTCCCCCCCCCCCCGGATATAAAAAGCGCCATTGGGAAAGCATTTTATCACACCGATCTTGGTGTGGTCAGATGCTTTGAGGGCAGAGGAAAGATCTAGGGTCCAATAGACCCCAGTTTTTTCAAAAAAGAGTACCTGTCATTACCTATAGCTATCATAGGGGATATTTACATTCCCTGAGATAACAATAAAAATGATAAAAAATAAATAAATATGGAAGCAACAGTTTAAAAATAAAATAAAAAAGCAAAATTAATAATAAAAAAAAAAAAAAGCACCCCTGTCCTGCCCTGCTCTTGCCCAATGGCGAACGCAAGCGTCGGTCTGGCGTCATATGTAAACAGCAATTGCACCATGCATGTGAGGTATCACCGCGAAGGTCAGATCGAGGGCAGTAATTTTAGCAGTAGACCTCCTCTGTAAATCTAACGGGGTAACCTGTAAAGGCTTTTAAAGGCTTTTAAAAATGTATGTAGTTTGTCGCCAATGCGCGTTTGTGCGAAATTTTAAAGCATGTCGTGTTTGGTATCTATGTACTCGGCCTAAGATCATCTTTTTTATTTCATCAAACATTTGGGCAATATAGTGTGTTTTAGTGCATTAAAATTAAAAAAAGTGTATTTTTTCCCCAAAAAATGCGTTTGAAAAATCGCTGCGCAAATACTGTGTAGAAAAAAAAATGCAACACCCACCATTTTATTCTGTAGGGCCTTTGCTTTAAAAATATATATAATGTTTGGGGGTTCAACATAATTTTCTTGCAAAAAAAAAATATGTTTTCATGTAAAAGTGTCAAAAAGGGCTTTGTCTTCAAGTGGTTAGAAGAGTGGATGTAAGCTTCCTAATGTTGTGTATAAAATGCCAGAACAGTTCAAAACCCCCCAAATGACCCCATTTTGGAAAGTAGACACCCCAAGCTATATACTGAGAGGCATGTCGAGTCCATGGAATATTTTATATGTTGACACAAGTTGCGGAAAAAGACAATTTTTTTTTTGCACAAAGTTGTCACTAAATGATATATTGCTCAAACATGCCATGGGCATATGTGGAATTACACCCCAAAGTACATTCTGTTGCTTCTCCTGAGTAACGGGGATACCACATGTGTGAGACTTTTTGGAAGCCTACCCGCGTACGGGACCCCAAAAACCAATCACTGCCTTCAGGCTTTCTAAGGGTGTAAATTTTTGATTTCACTTCTCACTGCCTATCACAGTTTCGGAGGCCATGGAATGCCCAGATGGCACAAACCCCCCCAAATGACCCCATTTTGGAAAGTAGACACCCCAAGCTATTTGCTGAGAGGTATTGTGAGTATTTTGCAGATCTCGCTTTTTGTCACAGTTTTGAAAATTGAAAAAAAAAAAAAATGTTCTTTCTTCATTTTCAAAAACAAATGAGAGCTGTAAAATACTCACCATGCCTCTCAGCAAACAGCTTGGGGTGTCTACTTTCCAAAATGGGGTCATTTGGGGGGGGTTTTGTGCTATTTTGGCATTTTATGGCCTTCGAAACTGTGATAGGTAGTGAGGAGTCAAATCAAAAATTTGTGCCTAGAAATCCTGAAGGCGGTGATTGGTTTTCGGGGTCCCGTACGCGGCTAGGCTCCTAAAAAGTCCCACACATGTGGTATCCCCGTACTCAGGAGAAGCAGCAGAATGTATTTTGGGGTGCAATTCCACATATAACCATGGCATGTGTGAGCAATATATCATTTAGTGACAACTTTTTGTAATTTTTTTTTTTTTTTTGTCATTATTCAATCACTTGGGACAAAAAAAAATATTCAATGGGCTCAACAGGCCTCTCAGCAATTTCCTTGGGGTGTCTACTTTCTAAAATGGGGTCATTTGGGGGGGGTTTTGTGCTATTTTGGCATTTTATGGCCTTCAAAACTGTGATAGGTAGTGAGGAGTGAAATCAAAAATTTACACCCTTAGAAATCCTGAAGGCGGTGCTTGGGTTCCGGGGTCCCGTACGTGGCTCCTAAAAAGTCCCACACATGTGGTATCCCCGTACTCAGGAGAAGCAGCAGAATGTATTTTGGGGTGCAATTCCACATATACCATGGCATGTGTGAGCAATATATCATTTAGTGACAACTTTTTTGTAATTTATTTTTTTTTTGTCATTATTCAATCACTTGGGACAAAAAAAAATATTCAATGGGCTCAACATGCCTCTCAGCAATTTCCTTGGGGTGTCTACTTTCTAAAATGGGGTCATTTGGGGGGGTTTTGTACTGCCCTGCCATTTTAGCACCTCAAGAATTGAGATAGGCAGTCATAAATTTAAAGCTGTGTAAATTCCAGAAAATGTACCCTAGTTTGTAAACGCTATAACTTTTGCGCAAACCAATAAATATACGCTTATTGACATTTTTTTTTACTAAAGACATGTGGCTGAATACATTTTGGCCTAAATGTATGACTAAAATTGAGTTTATTCGATTTTTCTTCTAACAAAAAGTAGAAAATATCATTTTTTTTCAAAATTTTCGGTCTTTTTCCGTTTATATCGCAAAAAATAAAAATCACAGAGGCAATAAAATACCATTAAAAGAAAGCTCTATTTGTGGGAAGAAAAGGACGCAAATTTCGTTTGGGTACAATATTGCATGTCCGCACAATTTACAGTTGAAGCAGCGCAGTGCAAAATTCTGAATTCACCTCTGGTCCTTTAGCTACCAAATGGTCCGGGGCTTAAGTGGTTAAAGCCGTTTCTTCAAAAAAGGTCTTTCCATATGTGCCTTTTTTTTGATACATTCATTGACCAAGTCTGGGATAAGCCGCAGAAGACTTTGACAGTCCCGCGGCGCCTAGCTTTAAGGTACCCCTTTGAGGAGAACCTGGTTAAGAAGTGGACTCTCCCCCCAGTGGTCGACCCCCCCGGTCGCCCTTTTGAATAAGGCTACCGCACTCCCGATGGAAGGGACTCCGCATTTAAGGGTCCCACTGACAGGAGGTCAGAAGTGGTGAGTAAAACTATGTTTACCTTATTGGGGTCTGCTTTACGCCCTATAGTGGCGGCGACGCTTGTGTCTCAGACACTCACAGGATGGGCAAAGATTTTGCACCAGACAGTGCAGGAGCATAATCTACCTCCTGAGACCATTGCCCTTGCTCACCAACTTGCGCAGGGTTTAGTCTTTGTGTGCGATGCCACTTTGGATGCGGCCCCTCTAATATCAGGGGCCTCTATCTCTGCTGTGGTGCTGTGTCGCCTTACCTGGCTGAGATGTTGGTCGGCCAACCTAGCTTCCAAAAAGCTCCTGGCTGACTTGCCCTTTAAGGGCGGTAGACTGTTTTGGGCCACCCTGGATGACATTATTAAAGATGTCACAGGAGGTAAGAGCATCTTCCTTCCCCAGTCTATTAAGGGAAAGGAGCCCCACCGCAGGCCGGGCCCTTCCTTTCCGGCGAAGAAGAAGTTTTTTTTTGTCAGTCAAAATCCACAGGTAAGCCCGCCCAGACTGAAAAAAGTGCGGCTGGGGGACAAAGGCGTCCCTGGGTGCGTAAGTCTACCAAGCAAGCTCCCAAGCCCACCACCGCATGAAGTTTTGCCCCTGCCCGACTCTGGAGTGGGGGGGACGTCTTTGCAGGTTCTCGGTGCGGTGGACCTCCCGGATCTCCGACCGGTGGACAACGCCATGGCCGTGGCGTATGTCAACCATCAGGGGGGCACTCGGAGCTCGGCTGCGGCATCCGAGGTCGCCCACATCCTAAGGTGGGCGGAAAGAAGCGTGCCGGCGCTGTCAGCCGTCTACATTCCGGGTGTAGAAAACTGGCAGGCGGACTATCTGAGCTGCCAGTCCCTGGACCAGGGGGAGTGGTCCTTGCATCCGGAGGTGTTTCAACTCCTTTGTCGGCGGTGGGGCACTCCGGATGTGGACCTGATGGCATCTCGACGCAATCGCAAGGTGTGGCCAGGTCCAGGGACCCCTGGGCGGATGCCTCGGACGCGTTAGTGGCCCCGTGGGGTCAGTATCGCTTAATGTATGCCTACCCTTCGCTGCAGTTGCTGCCTCGTCTGCTGCGCAGGGTAGCGACCGAGGGCATCCCGGTGATCCTCATTGCCCCGGACTGGCCTCGGCGTCACTGGTACGTCTCATCGCAGACGTCCCTTGGCGTCTGCCCTTGAGGGAGGATCTTCTGTCGCAAGGTCCTATCTTTCATCCTGCTTTACAGTCTCTGGCTTTAACGGCATGGCTATTGAGAGCCAGGTGCTGAAGGACCGAGGCCTGTCGGATTCGGTAATTTCAACCATGCTTCGGGCAAGGAAGTCTTCTTCTAGGAAGATCCATCACCGTACCTGGAGAGCTTACATCTCTATGTGCGAAGAGCTCGACTGGCGTCCACGGACGTACTGTCCCCAGAATCCTGCGGTTCTTGCAGCGTGGTGTTGCACAAAGGCTGGCTTTGAGCACTATTAAGGGTCAGATTTCGGCCTTGGCCGTTTTCTTTCAAAGACCCCTAGCAGGTCATTCCTTAGTTAGCACTTTTGTGCAGGGGGTATGCCATGTGGTTCCACCTGCCAAGCCTCCGCTCCCTCCTTGATCTGAATTTGGTGCTCTCGGTTCTTCAGGAACCTCCTTTTGAAAATATAAGAGATATTCCTCTTTTAACTTTGTCCCAGAAGGTGGCTTTCTTAGTGGCCATCACCTCTGTAAGATGGGTGTCTGAGTTGGCGGCTCTGTCATGCAAGTCGCCTTACCTGGTCCTCCATAAGGATAAGGCGGTGTTGCGACCGCGACCGTCTTTCCTTCCTAAGGTGGTTTCGGCTTTTCACCTTAATGAGGACATTGTCCTCCCGTCCCTGTGCCCTCACCCATCGCATCCTAGAGAGTTTGCGCTTCACAATTTGGATGTGGTGCGTGCCTTACGGGTATACCTGGCGGCTACTGCTTCTGTTCGGAAGTCTGACTCACTGTTTGTGTCTGTCTCTGGTCCAAAACAGGGCCAAGCGGTATCGTCTGCCACCATTTCTAGGTGGATCAGACAGACTGTTATACAGGCCTATGCCCATTAAGGGGCGGGCGCCTCCCTTCCCGGTTACGGCGCATTCCACCAGGGCAATTGGTGCTTCCTGGGCTTTCCGACAGCAAGCATTGGTTGCACAAGTGTGCAAGGTGGCGACCTGGTCGTCCGTTCATACCTTTTCAAAAATGCTATAAGGTTGATGTGGCTGCATCTTCGGATGCTTCCTTCAGCCGCAAACTTGCAACTCTTCCGTTGAGGAGCTCTGCTGGTTTGGAGTGAAGTTTTGGTTGTTCCTTTACTATTTTGCTCCCACCCTTTTCTTATACTGCTTTGGGACGTCCCACACGTAAACAGTATGAGAGCTGTGTCAGTCCATGGACAATAAGAGAAAATAGGATTTTTGTACTCACCGTAAAATCCGTTTCTCTGATGTCCATGGACTGACACAGCACCCACCCTTCCTTTTAAGGTTTGTACTGCTTCGCTACGAACTGAGGCTGCTGGCTGCAGGTGGGAAGGTAATGTCCAAGCCACTTGGTTATCACTTTTGCCTTATCACTCTGCTGGCAAAGACATTCGCTCCTGGATGGGTGGGAGAAGTTGCTCTCAGGGATGTTTTTGTACCATTCTATTATTCATTGCTGTGTTCTTAGGCAAATTGTGAGTGAGCCCACTCCTTTGGCTGAGAAGCAACACCACACATGAATGGTCTGAGGATGTTTTATTGTTGGCATGACACAGGACTGATGGTAGCACTCATCTTTTCTTCTCTGGAAAAGGTTTTTTTCCCAGATGCTTCAAACAATCGAGAAGGGGATTAATTTGAGAAAGTTACTTTACCCCAGTCCTCAGCAGTCCAATCCCTGTACCTTTTACAGAATATTGGCCTATCCCTGATGTTTTTCCTGGTGAGAACTGGCTTCTTTGCTGCCCTTCTTGACACCCGGCCATCCTCCAAAAGCCTTCCCCCTCACTGCGTGCAGATGCACTCACACCTGCCTGCTGCTCTTCCTGAGCAAGCTCTGCACTGGTGGTGCCCCAATCCTGCAGCTGAAACTGTAGGAGAACGTGCTATCTCTTGCTGGACTTTATTGGGTGCCCTGAAGCCTTCTTCATAAATGCAGTGGAGATGGGTTTTTTTTATGGGATTAGGTTCATTTTCATGGCAAAGGGGAACTTTGCAATTCCTCTGATCACTCTTCATAACATTCTGGAGTGTATGTAAATTACCATCATAAAAACTGAGGAAGCAGACTTTGTGAAAAATGTGTCATCAAAACTTTTGGCCATGACTGTACAATATCTAAACCTTTTACCAGTATTGTAAGAATCATCCTACAAAAGCAGAAAAAAAGATAGGAATGAGAAGGCATGTGAAGAGCGTGGGAGCATGTGTCTACTAAGGAAGAGCTGGGTGCCCAGCTACAAAGAAATCACCTTTTCTTAATCTGGATGTACATGGATTGAAATTCATCCAGTTCAGCTAAATGAGCCTATGTATGGCCTAGCTAGCTGGTAGTATACGAGTCTATCGATTGACTTGTTTACAACCAGCCTGTACAGTTTTTCCTAAACAATCAGTGCCATGGGCTATAGCCAGTAATACTGATCGTTGTATTCTGCCAACAGCCAAAGCAGAATGTGTGGATATGGGAATCATGTATGGCCTGCTTTATAAATCAAAAAGAAAACAAAGGGACAATAACAGACCCCCTATCAGGGCAAGTACTCCATTCAATAATTAAATCGACAAATACCTACAGGTTATTGTGTTTTTTTTCTTTTTTTGACTTAGGATTGGTGATTTATTTGCAGTTGGATTCGCTTGATTCCTCCATCAGCACAGTTGATGTTGATGGGGGAATTCTTCCTGCAAACCTATTGTGTTCTCTCTGCGGGGAGCTATCACTGCCGGGAGAGCGTAGTGATTATTAGGACTTTTTTTTTTACGTTTTTCTGTTCAAACCTATTCAGTCCCAAAACCAAATGGGGCATCTGCCCCATACTAGACTTGAAATCTGTAAACAATTTTTATTTTTATGTACCAAAATTCCAGTTGGGATCAACAAGATCAAAGCTTCTTTAAACCAAGTGAAGTTCTGGCATCCGTAGGCATACAAGATGTTCATCTACACATCCCTGTCTTCTCACATCAACAGTTTCTCAGTTTTTATGTAGGAGACCAACATTTCTAATTTGTAGCACTACCATTCAGGCTACATGTTCACAAAATGTTTGCCCTGTTTCTGGCTCTTCTGCAAACCTAGGGTATTCATGCCACAGTTTACCTGGACAAAATCCTGCTGAAGGACTCCTCAGCCAAGACCTTGCAAACGCCCAAAGGATGCTTCAATTTCTTTAACACTTTGGCCTGATAATTAACTTTCCAATGTCTGCTCTTCAAACCCACACACCATCCGGAGTACATGGATTTTACCTTTGATACAGCCCAAGCCAGAATTTTCCTTCTCCAAGGCAATATTGCTTCCCGAATGTTCAACATGAAGACTCTCTCTAGTCAAAACTGCAATTATTAATTTGCTGCTGCATGAGGTTCTTGGCATCATGGGTAGCATACATTGGGGCGAATTTCCTTTGCCCAGTTTCACTCCAGACCTCTTCAATCCAACAAACTTTGGATGTGGAACAAGCAAATCCAATCCTTGGATCTCTCAATACTGCTGTACAGCCAGACAGAGCTCTCTCTGAGTTGGTGGATCTCCAATCCTGCCCTAGACTTGGAAAAGTCTTTCCTTGACATGCCCTGGATGGCGCTGTTGGGTCCAGAAGCCAGGCTACTCATAGGAGAAACAATCTGATATTCTCCTAGCTGCAAACGCCCATTCAGCTCTCTCAGCCATCCACATCCCTGGAGTGGACAATTGGCAGGCAGCCGCCAACACCTAGATTCGGAGGAGTGGTCTCCGCAGCCAGAGATCTTTCAAAATCGGTCAATGGTGGGAAAACACAGATGAGGACATCCTGGCCTCCAGGTTCAACAACAATCTGAACACATTTGTAACCAAGACTTGGGATCCTCTAGCCCTTGCCTCTTGGTAGCCTCCCTGACCAGTTTTCTTCTTGTCTTTTCATCAATTTTGAAGGGACATCCAGTTCTTTGTAAGTCACTGTGCCATATTTTCTCCACTGGATGATGTCTGTGTTCCATGGTATATCTAATGCCTTGGAAATCCTTTTGTACCATTCTCCTGACTGATGCCTTTTAACAATCAGATCCCTCTTATGTCACAACTGTAACATTACCAAGAACTGGACGTCCCTCCAAAAATGTTGAAAAGATGAGAAGAAAACTGGGCAGGGAGGCTGCCAAGAGGCCTATAGCAACATTAATGGAGCTGCAGGAATATCTGCCAAGTATTGGCTGTGGGGTACATGTGACAACAATCTCCCGTATTCTTCCTGTGTCTGGGCTATGGGGTAGCGTGGCAAGACTTTTCTTATGAAGAAAAACATCCAAGCCCTACCAAATTTTGCAAAAACACATCTGAAGTCTCCCAAAAGCATGTGGGAAAATGTGTTCTGGTCTGATGAAACCAAGGTTGAACTTTTTGGCCTAAATTCCAAAAGATATGTTTGGGGCAAAAACAACACTGCACATCACCAAAAGAACACCATACCCTCACTGAAGCATGGTGGTGGCAGCATCATGCTTTGGGGCTGTTTTTCTTCAGCTGGAACAGGGAATTATGAACAGTTCCAAATACCAGTCAATATTGGCACAAAAGCTTCAGGCTTGAGCTAGAAAACTGAACATGAAGAGGAACTTCATCTTTCAGCATGACAACAACCCAAAGTGTACATCCAAATCAACAAAAGGAATGGCTTCACCAGAAGAAGCTTAAAGTTTTGGAATGGCCCAGCCAGAGCCCAGACCTGAATCCATTTGAAGATCTGTGCACAGGAGATGTCCTCACAATCTGAAAGATTTGGCGTGTTTTTTTTGCAAAGAAGAGTGGGGAGATATTGCGAAGTCAAGATGTGCCATCCTGATAGACTCGTACCACAAAAAGAATGAGTGCAGTAATAAAATCAAAAGGTGCTTCAACAAAGTATTAGTATAAAGGTGTGCACACTTATATTTATATTTATATTATATATATATATATATATATATATATATATTGCATATTTCCCTCCACCTAAAAGATTTCAGTCGTTTGTTCGATTGACTTGTACAGTTTATAGGTCACATTAAAGGTGGAAAAAGTTCTGAAATTTATTTTATCCTTGTCATTTTTGTTTTTACATCGCAGAATCCTAGCACTGCAAGTTATCATGGCTAACCACTGCGATGCCCCATTAGTTCTGTTCTCATGGATTTGGTGTATCCTGGTCATAAGTCAGTTTGCATATGAGCCCCTTCCCGTCTGCGCTATAGCCAAACGACGGCTACAGCGCGGAACTACTTTGTCGGGGGATGTCAATAGACGTCTTCCCGTGCTCGAGCGGTTTGCGGGCGGCACACTCTGTGATCCGCGAGTCTGAGACTTGGTTGATCAGAGTAAGGGGCCAATCCTGACCCCTTACCATGTGATCAGCTATCAGCCAATGACAGCTGATTATGTAATATAAACAGCCGGTAATTTGGCTTTTTTTTTTTCCTCCCCACGCGGATAGCACGTGGAGAAAAAAAAAAGCCGATCTCCGGCGGCTGTCAGAGGGACATTGGTTCGATCAAGGAGAGCAGCTGCCTCCTACCAGTGCCGCCTATCAGTGCAGCCTCATCAGCGCATATCAATGAAGGAGAAAAATTACCCGTTTGCAAAATTTTATAACCAACTATAAAAACTTTTTTTTTTTCTAAATTGTCCATTTTTTTTGTTTGTTTTAGCAAAAAATAAAAACCCCAGTAGTGATTAAATACCACCAAAAGAAAGCTTTATTTGTGTGAAAAAAAAAATATATATAAAAATTTCATTTGGGCACAGTGTTGCCTGACCCTGCAATTTGTCAAAATGGGACAGCGCTGAAAATTGGCCTGGGCAGGAGGGGGGTTTAAGTGCTCAGTAAGCAAGTGGTTAAAATGTAACTGAAGTCAGTGTAGAAGGATTAGAACAACTTTGTTTTTTATTGCTGTCTGTGTCCTCCATTAGGGAGATTCACCTCTCTATTTGTCCTGTTTACCATTATCATTAAAAGAAAATCCCAAATTGTGGGTTGTCCCCAGAACAGTAAGAGGGGGTTATCTTCCAATGGTCAAGAAGTGAAGGGGGAACTCTCCCCATGGGCTACAGATGGGGGGGGGGACTGACAGGGGTTATAACCTTTCCTTAGCCTATCCAAAATAAAATGCCTCTAGTTACGCTTTAATAACAAGATATAATGGTAAATCTTTCTCTCCTCTGAAGCCCCATCCATGTTCGAATCCCACTTCAAAGATGATTTACAGATGGTGAGGAGGTGATGCCTCCTTGCTGCCTTTTTAACCACATTTTTTTGCAGACAAAGTGGGGCAACCATGTGCATTTGCAGCACTTCCTTATTCCTCTGAGTGTATTGTGTTTGGTGCTGCATATTGGGTAGACAGCGACATGTATACACCCCCATCTGCTACCTTTTGCTGCTTCAGGAAGAGGTGGTAAAATTTCAGCTCAACTGTGCATTTTGCCTGACCCCCCCCCCCCCCCCAGGCACATATTAACTTGGCATAAATGGATATCTTTTCTGGATTGTTTCAGCACAGTTTCTTGTCCTTTTTATAGCTGCATTGTACTGTATCTGCTAAGAACATTCACTAGAGCCTTGACAGAGATATCTCTTCCTCCTGCCTGTGCTAGGCAGATGCATCATGTGTGGGGCAAAGTAGAGAGTGGTATTCTACATAGATTGGCTAGCTTTTTATTTAGCCAACACTACCTTACTTTTGGCTCTTGTATGTTGGTAATCCATAGTAGAAGGGTGCTCATATTTTCCCAAGAACAGAAGCAAAGATAATAAATCCTTGAGATAGATTTTATAGGTTTTCTTTTTTCCCCGTTACTTCTCAAATCTGGAGCTACTCGTAAAATGAAAAAGTTATAAAACAACACTGCTAAACTAAAAATACTTGTGTTGCTCTTCATGTTGTTTTGTGTAAGCTAGGGGAGTCTCTGAATCCTTTGTACACACCAGAGTACCTTATTAGAGTCGTCAAGCGCTGGCTGTCCTTTCTAATCAGCAGTCTCATACCAAAGCCTAATTTGCTAGTAAAGGTTTGGATTATGGCCTATAGTAAAGGGAGGTTGGGGCACCATTGTTAGCTTACCTACTTCTTAGGACTTTACAGATTCACTTTAAAAATCAGTGCTGATCTTCTCCATCACTGTACAGCCAGTAAAATGAAGCTGTGATAGACATTAGCGATCTTCCCTGCTGAGCTGTTGTGTTCTGACAGCCATTAGCCCTGGGTGCAGTGTCACTCCTGTCAAAAGGAGCAGCGGCAAATAGCTGCTGCTGGAGGGAGGATTTGACGTTCTCCTCCCTCCGGCCTGCATGAGGCGGAAAAGAGCCAATGCTGAGACAGAACTGTCCTCAGTCTCAGCACTGCGGAGGAAGGAGTGCAGACTGTGTCCTTCCGCTCCCCCTCTGTCACATGTCCGGAGAGAGCAAAGAGACGCTGCGAGTACTGATCTCTCAGTACAAAAAGGGGTGGGGGCACCAACAACTCGGGGGCACCTAATGTAAAGGGGGCGTGACCGGATGGAGATGCGGAGTGAGGAGTATGGAGAGAGGAGTGTGAGTGGTGTGTCTCCCCCCATCCTCCCGTCCTAACGCCGTCCTCGTGGCTCGTGTTTGATGGGGGCCTCCACTATGAGCAACACCGCTTCCACCTGCCGTTGACTCGGTCACCCGAGATTGTTGCTAGCGGAGACAGGAGGAATCAAGGTCTCCCGGCGGGAGAAGGAATGCGGAAGTGAGAGCTGGAGCTGGAAGCAGAGCGAGCAGCACACCAGGTACTATGTGTCAACAAGCAGAGCAGAGGAGCATCTAAGAACGTTGGTGAGGTACGCTGCCTGATTAACTGCTGTGTGCTGCACTGCTATGATTGCAGTGACCCCGGATTTGTTCATCCCATCCACCAGTCACAATCTTGTATCCTGGAAAGGAGAAGTCTCGCTGGAGTCTGTGAATCGTGAGTAAAGGATCCACACATGACACACTGTATATGGTTTATGGTTTAGTCCTAAACCTAAAGAGACACTTAGCAAAATATAGTTTGCTGATGGTTATAGACTTTTCTATTTTGCTGTGTTACTGTTTTGGCTGATGTCCGCTGAATACACTTGTATGGACGCTTTGGAACCGCAGTTCGGGTTTCATTGGATATGGTACACTGCTAGAGCTTTTTTCCTTTTTTTTGGTTTGCTCTATGTGTGCGGGGTATGTGCTGATACAATTCAAAGATTTAAAAAACTGAACTAAGCCACATGTCAAATCAGACCTGCAGCTAGCTACTAACTGGCTTTAAAATACTTTTTTATACTTCGTAAGGAAAACTGTGCATAAGGCATTATGTCCGGGAAGAAAAAAGGGGATGATAACCCTGGCCAGGAGAACGTGGGACCACAATCACTACGATCGGCCAAAAGTAGCCAGGCTGCAGCAGCAGCTGCTGCCAAATTGGAGAAATTTACTCACACCCCAGAACACACTCCAGTTAAAGGGCGGACACAGACCCAGGCTAAAGGGACAGCAGACAGGAAAAGCCAAGGTCACACGGTGGCAGCCACAGTTTAAAACATCAATAATAAAAGCACGGCTACAGCCATCCAAGGGACAGAGATAAATTTGGGACCAAACACTGCTATAGAGGGGATCCCCACATTAAAGGATGTGTTCCTAGCGGTCAATGCGTGTAAACAGTCACTGGAGGAGGTATGTGACCAAATGAAAGGTATTAAGGAAGAACTAGTCTCAATGCGGTCTGAACTCCAAAAAACAAATGAAAGGATTACTGAAACAGAAGGAAGGATCTCACAGATAGAGGATGAACTATACCCGGTAAAACAAGAGCATAGAAAACTACTGGGACAAATGACTAGGCTTGAGGAAAAAATTGATGAAATGGAGAACAGACATCGTAGGGACAACATAAGACTGGTGGGACTACCAGAGAAGTGTGAAGGGACTAACCCTGTGGAGTTTCTGGAAGATTGGCTCATAAAGTTGTTTGGAAGAGAGTTTTTCGCAACAATTTTCGATAGAGCGCATAGAGTCCCCTCTAAACCCCCCCCGCAGGAGGGCACCCACGTTCAATGTTAATGAAATTCCTTAATTACCGGGACAAAGTAACCCTACTAAGAAAGGGTAGAGAGATGGGGTCTATTTTTTATGGAGAAACCAGGGTATCATTATATCCTGATTTCTCTCCTTACCTGCAGAAGCAAAGGGCGGGTTTCACAGAAGCCAAACGTAGATTGAGAACTCTTGATGTCACGTATGCACTATTGTACCCAGCAAGACTACGGGTGGTAGCGTTAGGAGGGACACAATTTTTTGATACCCCTGAAGGAGTGCTGGGGTGGTTGGAAGATAAAAAGGATCAGCTATCAACAAAGCGAAGTGACATTTAGTTTAATGATGTGATACATTTAAGGTCTCATTTGTTGCTTTTCCCTTTCTTCCCTTCCCCCCCCTTTTTTTTTTTGGGAGGGGAAGGGAAGGTTCACAGATATGAGGATGAGGGTGAGGGGAGACGCACATCACGGGAGGAGTAAAAGGATGGGTGGAGAATGTAGTAAAATAGAATTTAGGGTGAGGGGGGGAGGGAGGGAGGAAGGGAGGCTGGAAGATATAAAAGGGGGGAGTGGGAAGATGTATGGACCGTTCACAAAAAAAGCCACTAGGGAATACCTAGAAAGTTGTAGGGGGGGACCAAAATGAATTATCACAAGGAACACAAAAAGGTTGGAATTTAAAATTATGGCTAAAATTTACACAAATATATATATGGAGCACATTTGTTTTCTTATATTTCTTTTTCCAAGGGGAAAAAAAAAAAATCACTTTTTGCAGGGGTAAAAAGAAAGGAGTATAATGACGTCACTAAATAATGATAAAGCAATTAAGTAAATTGGTGGTAAAAGGTGGAGTAAATCATATAATCATATTTTTTAAAGAGAAAGGATGGGAAAAGAAAAGGATAGAATATTTCTGCACGGTGTGGTATAGGGGAGAAGTCAAAAGTTTTAATCACAATGCATTGCTATGAGAGATTTATGACTCTGTTGGTAATTTATTTCAGGCAACTTGTGCTTTGGTTAGTTGATACCTTCTTGAATGAATTGATTGTTTTATGCAGGCCAGAGTAATGAAAATGGGGTCTTGGAATGTCCGTGGGTTGGGTACCCCTGCTAAGAGAGCTGCAGTATTTGATATGCTGGAAATGTATGAGGTGGGACTGATCTGTCTCCAAGAGACTCACCTGACTAAAATTACTATACAACAAGTTCAAAGTAAGAAGTTCCAATACCACTCAGTACACACCTCTTATTCCAGAGGTGTGTCAGTAATGGTTAAAAGAGGGGTGGTGTTTTCTTGCAGACAGATCAGCATAGACGAGGAGGGGCGTTATATTTTTCTTCACTGTGAAATAGAGAGTAGAGAATATGTTCTTGCAAATATTTATATACCCCCGCCCTTTAAAATGGAGGTTATATATAAGCTAATGGAATTTATGGTGGATAAGATGGGGATGCCAATTATAGCAGTGGGGGATTTTAATGGAGGTCATAAATAGAAAATGGGATAGGTTTCCAGGGGGAAGGGAACCAAATCCTCCAGAGAGTCGATTGTATCAAATTCTACAAGAAGCTGGTTTGTTTGATATATGGAGAGTGAGGAACCCAGATGTGCGACGGTATTCCTGTTTCTCTAGTTCCTACTCAACACTTTCTAGGATAGACCTAGTTCTAGGTAACACGGAAGCATGACAGATAATAAAAAACATAGAATATCAGCCGAGAGGGGTGTCAGATCACTCGTTAGTGACAGTTCTGGTAAATTTAGAAGGGAATAAAACCAGGGGAGTATGGAGGATGAACCCTTTATGGTTTGAAGTTATCGGAGGCCCTGAGGAGATTCTAGACAAATTACAAGAGTTTATAGAGTTTAATGAAGGTACAGTGACACAGGGAGTCATGTGGGATACGCTGAAGGCTTTTTTAAGGGGAATATGTATTCAACAAGTGGCAAAAGTTAAAAAGGCATCCAGAGAGGAGGAGAATAGGATAAGGCAGGAATTGGTGAATGCAGAAAAGGAATATATTGAAAACCCAACATCAGAGCGACAAGGAATATGGATGAATAAACAACAAGAACATAAAATAGTAATGATTAAGAAATCTGAGAATAAAAGATTATTTCAGAAACAAGCCGCATTTGGGGAGGGGCAGAGTGTGGGAAGAATGCTGGCACATTTAGTGCGAACCAACTCCTCCCCATCTGCAGTACCCGTGATTAGGACTTAGAAAGGAGAAATCTCTACTCGGGTATCAGAGATCACAGATACCTTTAGGGAATATTATGATAAATTATATAAATCGCAGGGTGTAGAGGAGGAATTGGAAATATTCTTTGGGAAAATTAAAATACCAATTCTTACTGAAGCAGAGAAAGAGGGAATGGAGGCTCCAATAACTCTTGAAGAAGTACAGTCAGCAGTTGCAGAGATGGCCAATCAGAAATCGCCCGGACCTGATGGACTCCCTATAGAAACTTATAAACATTACGGGAAAGTGCTATTGCCGGAACTCCTTAAAACACTGAATTGGGCAAGGGAGGAGGGGGAATTACCTAAGTCAATGTCGGAAGCAATAATTATAGTCCTGCATAAGGAAGGGAAAGATCCACTAGAGACCTCATCTTATAGGCCCATCTCCCTGCTTTGCTCAGACGCTAAAATATTGGCCAAAATAATGGCAACTAGATTAAACAAAATTATTTCCAGACTAATACATCAAGATCAAACTGGGTTTATCCCCAGTAGATCAACTAGTATGAATATTAGAAGGGTATTCCTTAACCTACAAATTCCAACACAGAATATGGGTACAAGGGCAGTTATGTCCTTAGATGTGGTTAAGGCGTTTGATAGCGTGCCTATATCTGGCATGTTCTAGGAGTATTTGGTTTTGGTCCATCAGTGATTAGATGGATAAAAATTCTGTATAGTGACCCAAGCGCAAAAATTAGAGTTAACAATGATTACTCAGGTAAGATTAATTTGGAGAGGGGTACAAGGCAGGGGTGCCCATTGTCACCCCTGCTTTTTGCGCTAGTAATGGAGCCACTGGCCATAGCAATAAGAACGAACATAAAAATGAAAGGATTTGTGAGACCGACAGGAGAAGAGAGAATCGCATTATATGCGGATGATGTTCTTCTCTTCTTGGGGGACACAGGTCATTCACTTAAGCAGGCTATGAGTATCTTTGGAGAATTTGGTAGACGCTCAGTCAGTAAATTGGGAAAAATCAGCCTTGATGCCGGTGGATCCCATTGCCAATCAAACCTTAGCAGAAATACCCCAATTAGAAATGGTGGATACAATGAAATACCTGGGAATACATATAACAACTGACCCCAATAAATATATAAATAATAACATAGTTCCCCTACTGTCTAAATTTAAAAATAAAATTCAAATATGGCGGCGGCTCCCACTGTCAGTTGCAGGGAGATGTAACCTGATCAAAATGCTGTGGATGCCACAATTATTATATGTATTGCACAATACACCAACATGGATACATAAGAAATGGTTTAATAAAATTGATACACTATTTAGAGAATTAATATGGAAAGGAGGCCAAGCAAGGATAGGACTACAGACCCTGCAACTGTCAACAAGGGAGGGAGGTATGGCGGTACCACACCCACTGTGTTATTTCCTGGCAGCACAGCTGCAGCATATAGGAATGAGACCAGAGATGGGAGGGGATACAAATGGGCGGCTGATGATAATGGGGTCACCCCATAAGTTGGTGATGGAGGCACTGGAGGCAAATTCATTTATATACAAATCCCCTACGGTCAAGATGGTAATAAAAGGTGTGGAAAGCTGTGAAAGCAATAGAGGGATTAGAAGGAGAGAGAGAATATACACCGCTTTGGGATAATAGGAATCTTCAGGAGTTGGAGCTGATGGGGAAAATTAAGGAATGGGAAGGGAAGGGGATAACTAGGTTGGCCCAGCTGTATGAGGGAGAAATCCTAAAAACTTTTGCTGCACTTAGAGGGGAATATGATGTCCCTAAACATACATTTTACAGATATTTGCAAATTAGACATGCATTAGATATGCAGTTTGACAGACAGGGACCAACCTGGCATAAATCCCCTATCTTTCAGAGATTGGGCAACCAGAGTGAGACTGGGGGCTGTATATCCGAAATATACCCACACTTATGCAAAGGAAGTATTACAGCTCCTGAACATCTCAAAAGCAGAGGGAAATGGGAGGAAGATATGGGGCCCATATCCGGGGGGCAATGGAAAAAGGTACTAGAGAGTGGACACCATGTATCTGTTTCACCGGCCCAGAAATTTTCATTCTTAATGTTATTACATAGGACATACTATACACCAAAAAGGCTGTTTGATTTTGGGTGGAGAGCAGATGCAGGGTGTCCCAGATGTCAAGACACAGGGGACCTGATACACATGCTATGGAGGTGCCCGAAATTATTTAGGTATTGGACAGGGGTACTGGATAGTATAAATGGGACATATATGACAACAATAGAAATGGACCCTAGAATGTGTGTCCTGGGATTAGAGGAGGGAACAAACAGCGATCAGCATAACAAAAGCAGTGCTTAGATGCCTTTTTCATGCTAGAAAATTGATAGCGCAAAGATGGCAGGCAGAAGACCCCCCTTCAGTGAGAGAATGGGCTAACACAGTTACCGCAACAATATGGAAGGAGAGGGTAGTATATATTAAGAGAGGGAACATAAGAGAGTTTGAAAAGGTGTGGAACCCGTGGTTGGAAAAAATAGGGATACCCCTGTAAAGCAGAGAGTGAGAGGGAAAGAGAGTAAGAAAAATGGCACAAGGAAAATAAATGAAACCAGAAATAAACTTTGAATAAGGTCTAAAAATGGAAGAAAGGAAAATAGGAAAAAACCTAATATGAGAAAATAGTAAAGGGGAAGGAGGGAGGGATAACAGAGTGAAACTTACATTGATAATATTTTGCTAATTTACTGTTGTGAAAAGTAAATATAGATGAGCATGTACGATGTTGATTTGAATATGCAAGAAAATTATTAAAGAGAATATAAATAAAAAAAAAAGGGGGATTCTATTGGGGACACCTGATGTAAAGGGGGACTCTGCATGCCCTCCCACCAGATGGAGTACCAGTAATCTACCATATTTTCCCTGGGTGCTCTTGTCCCAGCATTGCATACCATCTACATGCCCACTTGGATAAAAGAATGCATAGAAGTTGAGATCTGGGAACACAGTATTAAACTGTCATTAGAACGTGAAACGATATCTGTGCAGCTATAAAAAATAAAGGAGAACCTTCCTTCCTGATTGAGCTGCAGGCAGCTCATTAGTTATGTGAACAGCTAGTTAATGTACCATAAAAGAGATGATTACCATTCATGTTCTATGCTGCTTGGGATAAGTGACATTAATGGCCTGCTCTCATTGGAGGTGGCTACATCAGTTTTGTTCTGCTTTAGTTTCTTTCCCTCCAGAAAAGAAGACACAACTCGGGAGGAATGAACACAGGTGGCACAGCAGCATTGTCAGTTTGCTAATACATTTGATTGTAGCCTCCCCCAGATTTAAATACACTAAACAAATTGAAGCCAAACTCCAGCTCACACTTTATAAGCGGTTACAGCAAATAGTTTTTTTTTCCCCTTTAGTGATAAAGGTTTTGCATTAATAAAAAAACTGATAATTTTAATCACCCTTGCCAGTGTTAAGTGGTTTTCAGTGGCGGCTGGTGCGCAAAATTTTTAAGGGGGCGCAAAAAAACTGAAAAAAAAAAAATCGGCAATTGCTGCCACTGTGCCCATTAAACGCAAGCCACTGTGCCCAAACGCCACCAGTTTGCCCCCTCAAATGCAGCCAGTTCCCCCCCTCAAATGCAGCCAGTTCCCCCCCCAAATGCAGCCAGTTCCCCCCCCCAAATGCAGCCAGTTTCCCCCCAGCCCTGCACTTACCTTCCTCGGGTCAGCGCTGTCCTTCCGTCCTCAATGTCGCTTCAGCCAATCAGGTTACCGGTAACCAGACCCAGTGAACCTAATTGGCTGAGACGCCTGTCAGTGTTAACCAAGGAACGCACCCCCCGTGCATCCTCTGGTTAACTATTTGGAAGCCAATTACAGCCCTTAGGCTGTAATCGGGAAGCCTATCAAAGCCGCTGGCTCTGATAGGCACTTCCAAACACCAACCAGCCGCTGTTATTCAGATGGCCGGCGCTCAACAGGGGGCCAGCCATCTGAATAGTGGGTGGCAGCGGCGGCGACAATACATAGGTTCATGCAATACATGAACCTATGTATTGTTGTGAGTGATGGGTGCAGGAGAGAGAGGGGGCGGCGCTCCTGCGCCCACTCTGGACGCACCGCCACTGGTGGTTTGTCTCCATGTAAACTGATATATTCTGCTGGTGCTTTGAAAAAATACAGATTTTCCAGCTGGATCACCAGATAAATACAGTGGAAGCTTGGATTGCGAGTAACGTGGTTAACGAGCGTTTCGCAATACAAGCTTTTATTTATTTATTTTTTAAATCCTGACTCTGAGTCTTGTCTCACAAAATGAGCAGGATTCAAGCCTCTGCGGTGTGCAGTACCGCATTTGGGCAGAGGTTCGGGGGCGCTGGTGACACTCGGAGCCGTTCGGAAATACTCCGTTCCTAAGTGTTTCCGAGGGTTTCGGACTGCCTCCGAACGGTCTCCGAGTATTTCCAAGTCTCTCCGGCGCCCCCCCCCCCACCTCTGGCCACATGCGGTTTTGCATGTAATAGAAGTCAATGCGGAACAAATTATCTTCGTTTCCATTGATTTCTATGGGGAAACTCGCTTTGATATGCAAGTGCTTTGTATTACAAGCATTCTCCTGGAACGGATTATGCTCGTAATCCAAGGTTCCACTGTATAGAAGAAAGAAAGCCTTACAAAGGAAACTAATACAAGCCATCGCTCTCTAAGAATTGGTAAACTGTAAAATAATACATGTTTGCTTTTGGGTTTAATACTACTTTAGGGATTTCTTTTATTTTATTTTACACAAGCGCTTTTTCTGAACACTTTCAATATTAAGGAAGTATAAAAACTGTCACAGACAAGATTACGATTACAAATACAACATGTTCCATTTTATGGGTTACACCACCTGAAAGACTTCAGCTTTTTCCTTTAAAGGCAAGTCCATCTTTTGAAAAAAAAAAAAGAAATAAATACACCTAAATTTGTGAAAAAAGGTGCATGTATTTCTATTTTTTTTGCAAATAAGCCTGCAATATAGCTTGGCATTGTAAGGGTTAATTTTTTAACTAATGTTCCACAATCTAATGGCATAACCTCTTACAAACCTGTTGAAAATCCAATATGACTAAGGTGTCCGTTTATGAAGCAGTGATCAGTGGTGATCCCAAGGAGTGCCACTGATCACAGTCCATAAACAGTTTATGACACAGAGATAATCGGGGGGAGAAGTGTTTGAACATGTTCTCCCGCCGATGATCTCCGCACAGTGAGAAGTCTCATTGAATGACACAGAAATGGACAGTTTATGAAGCTGCGATCTCAGCACTTCACTGGCAATCTGAGTCAGAATTCACACTCTCCGATTCACCAGCTCAGAGGTGGAGTATCGGGGAGTGAAGAGGGAATCTAGGGGGATCTGAGGAGGAAGGAGGAAGATTTTTAACTTCTTTCTACCTCGTACAGACCCCCCCAACACTGTAACCATGTCCCCCTGTAATATTTATGTGTGTGTGTATATATATATATATATATATATATATATAATGTGTGTGTGTGTGTGTGTGTATACATATATTATGAAGGGGGACTTGTTATTTTATTAATATTAACCATGCCGCCTGTCCATGTATTGAGCGGTGATTATTTATCACTGCTTACTAAACTGACATCTCTGTGTTTCTGTGAATTTCTGGTACGGTAATCTCATAAAGTCTCACGAGATTCCAGTATCAGGGGCCGTTCTCCACTGTTGGAAGCGTTGGTGGATCGCTTCACTCCTCCAAAGGTGAAGCGATCTACTCTGCTTCATAAACAGGCACCTAGAGGAGAGAGATCTCCACTGTGAATGCCGGCGAATGAAGCAGTGAATAGATTTCACTGCTTCATAAACGGACACCACAATCACCAGTTATATGGTTAGAAAGATAACTCATGCTGTAGATTGTAAAGACTCGTACACACGATTGGACTTCCATCCAACTTTTCTGTGGATTTTGGTCCGAAGGCTGTTGGCCGTGAACTTGTTCTGCATACACACAGCACAACATTTTCAGCCAACATCCACCAAACCATGTGGTTTTTCTGATGATGTTGTCTGATGTTTAGCATTGGTTCCGAGCATGAGTGGTTGTACTTTGGATTTTAGTTGGACGGACTTGCGTGCACACGATCGGATGAACCGACGTAATAGATTTATTGCCCAACAGTTGGTGAGCATGAACAGCCAACTTTTGTTGTCGTTAATTCAGCCAATAATTGTCTGATGGAGCATACACACAGTCGGATTATCGGACACAACACGTCCATCAGACAATCATAACCATAACGTTGGATCGTGTTACGGGCCTTAAAAGTTCACTTTCTTTTTCGTACATCACGGGACACAGAGCTGCAGAGTAACAAAACGGGGCAAAGTTGCATAGAGCAGCAAAGATGCAACCAAGGAGAGTGGGACTTTAAATGAAACTCATGGTGACAAAATGAATGGGGTGGTGGAAAGTAGAACATTTATTAATACATAAACACATGTTTAACATATATTAAGTTATACATACAAAGAAATTAACCAATCCTATGGTGCCAATTTCTAAACTGGTAATAACATGTTTATGAACATTGATCAATTGATAAAATTAAGGGGTCCACCAATATTCATGCTGGATAGAAACGATATGGAGGGTAATATCTGCACAATCTACAGTCTTTCTATTCCTTATCAGTGTAGGAAATGGTATATGAAAACACCTATCTTGATAGGTGTGTAATTGATTACACGGTAGTAACGGTAGCTCAACGCATTTCAAAAGCATCACCATCAGGCTCTGAGGATCCTGGTCATGCCTCCACAGTGCCATCCTCTCCGGGGAAACCAGATGTGGCTGACCAGGGTGAGCCTTTAGGACTCTTAGGTGCTGTAGCCCCTTCCAACATCCCAGCCTCTGCCTATGTTACTGAGGAAGGCCTTTCCTCAGCTCTAATGGGTCTGGAAGAGCGGTTAGCGACTCTAATCACATTTTCTTGCTAGGGTGGTAGGAAGCATGGACAGTCTCCCTCTGAGTCCTCAGACTGCGGAACAGCAGTGGCCGGTAGAGGTTGAGTCACCCTCAGGGGACAAGGTAGAGGGACAGACTGATGATTCCTCTTCAGAGGACTCTACTGTAGGGGAACCCTTTTTAGCCTCACAATCTGAAAAGTTGCTAGTGCAATCCCTCACAGAGATGATTCATTCAGCATTTAAGTTGCCACAAACTGAACCGGATGAAAGGCCTGTTTCTTCCTTGGGTTCTTTAACCACTTGCCTACATGGCACTTTCACCCCCTTCCTGCCCAAGCCATTTTTCAGCTTTCAGCGCTGTCACACTTTGAATGACAATTGCGCAGTCATGCAACACTGTACCCAAATGACATTTTTATATTTTTTTCCCCACAAATAGAGCTTTCTTTTGGTGGTATTTGATCACCTCTTTGGTTTTTATTTCTTGCGCTATAAACAAAAGAAGAGGGACAAGTTTGAAAAAAAAAAAAAAACGATATTTTTTACTTTTTACTATAATAAATATCATTTTTTTTTTATAAACAATTTTTTTCCTCAGTTTAGGCCGATATGTATTCCTCTCCATATTTTTGGTAAAAAAAACCGCAATAAGCCTATATTTATTGGTTTGCGCAAAAGTTATAGCGGTTACAAAATAGGGGATAGATTTATAGCATTTTTATTTATTTTTACTAGCAATGGCGGCGATCAGTGATTTTTATCGTGACTGCGATATTACGGCGGACACATCGGACACTTTTGACAGATTTTTGGGACGATTCACATTTATACAGCGATCCGTGCTATAAAAATGCATTGATCACTGTATAAATATGACTGGCAGGGAAGGGGTTAACACTAGGGGCGATCAAGGGGTTAAATGTGTTCCCCACTGAGTGATTCTTACTGTGGTGGGAGGAGACTGACTGGGGGAGGTGACCGATCTGTGTCCCTATGTACAAGGGACACACCATCAGTCTCCTCTCCCTGAAAGGACGTGGATCTGTGTGTTTACACACACAGATCCACGGTCCTGCTCAGTTACCAGTCACGTGCATCGGGTCCCCAGTGACGCGGCGGGCGCGCGCCCCCTAACGGCTTGGGAAGGCGCAACATCATGACATCCGCCCAGAACAAGAGGCTCTTCGTCCCGTCGACATTTGATGGCGGGCGGTAGAGTAGTGGTTAAAAGCCCCGCAGGTCATGCATGGAACAGCTTATTTATGAATATTGGGATCATCTGGATAAGTTCTTTCTTCCTCCTAAGAAATTTTCTGCACTTTATCCCATGGAAGAGAAATTCACCAAGAAGTGGTGTTCCAGCAATTGACGCTGCTATCTCCTGTGTGGATAAAAGTCTAACTTGTCCAGTGGACAATGTTCAGGGATCCAAGAGATAAAAGACTGGAATCTTTGCTGAAAACCGCTTTCTCTATGGCAGGTGCTGTAGCCCAGCCTGCAGTAGCAGCGGTAGGCATTTGTCAATCCCTAAGTGATCAAGTGAAGCAGGTTCTCAGGATGGTTCCTGCTCGGCAAGCCCGAGATTTAGCCGATCTGCCAAGGGCATTATGTTTTGCAGTTGATGCTATTAAGGATTCTATTCATCAGGCCTCGCGCCTTACGCGCCTGTTGGCGCATATGCGTAGAATCCTGTGGTTGAAAATGTGGTCAGCCGAAGCGCCATGCAAGAATCTTTTGGCTGGTTTTCCGTTTCACGGAGAACGATTGTTCGGGGATGATTTGGACAAATATATATATCCAAAAATTTCTAGTAAGAAGAGTACTCTTTTATCAGTTAAAGAAGGAGTAGGTGTCATTCTTTTAAACAAGCTTTCTCTCCAGTGCCAGGGACGGCCTCCTCTGTTAGGGTCAAGAGGGAAAGCTCAAAGTCAAACACAGGGACACAAGAGGTCCTGGGGGCAGAAACCTACTAAACAGAGCCCCAAGGCCTCCTTATGAAGGGGCGCCCCACTCGATCGAGTGGGGGGAAGGCGCCTTTGCATGATAGTGTTGGGGAAAATGGTGGCTTCTTTCGAAGCTGTTTCATATGCCCAATTTCATTCAAGACTGTTGCAAAACTGTATACTCTCCGCATGGAACAAGAAGATCCAAGCTCTGGACTTCCCAATGTGCCTGACCCCAAGGGTGCGTCAGAGACTCAGACAGGAATTTCCCGTCGGGATTCAGTCCGACAATGCCACAGCAGTGGCCTATAGCAATCACCAAGGGGGCACCAGGAGTCACGCAGCCCAGAGGGTGGTGAACCAGATCCTGGCTTGGGCAGAGAGGCATGTTCCTTGCATATCTGCTGTCTTCATTCCAGGAATAGAAAATTGGCAGTCGGACTTCTTGAGTCACCAGCAGTGGTTCCCGGGGGAGTGGTCTCTTCACCCCAACATCTTCCTGGCCATATGTCAGAGATGGGGGACCCCGGACATAGATCTGTTGGCATCCAGGTTCAACAAGAAGGTGGACAACTTTGTGTCAAAGACAAGGGATCCACTCGCATACCGGACGGATGCATTGGTAACTCCTTGGAATCAGTTTTCAATGATTTATGTGTTCCCTCTAGTTCAGCTGTTACCGCGACTTCTTCGCAGGGTCAAGGTGGAAGGAAAGCCGGTGGTTCTGATAGCCCAGAGGTCCTGGTACGCAGAAATTGTAAAGATTGCTGCAGGGGATCCATGGACCCTTCCGTCTCGTCCAGACCTGCTCTCGCAGGGACCAATATTTCACCCTTCCTTACAAACTCTAAATTTAACGGTTTGGCTATTGAATAACACATTCTAAAGAATCGGGGGCTTTCTGGGTCTGTAGTTTCTACCCTGATTAACGCAAGGAAGCCGGCTTCCAGAGCTATATAATATAGAGTCTGGAAGGCATATGTGTCTTGGTGCGAAGCCAAGGGTTGGCATCCTAGAAAGTATGTCATAGGTAGAATTCTTGCCTTTCTACAAATGGGCGTGGAACTGAAGCTGGCCTTGAGTACTATCAAAGGTGAGGTCTCGGCCTTGTCTGTATTGTTTCAAAGACCGCTGGCTACGCATTCTTTGGTTCGGGCCTTTATACGGGGGTAACGCTGATCAATCCACCAGTTAAAGGGGTTGTAAAGGTTCGTCTTTTATTTTCTAAATAGGTTCCTTTAAGCTAGTGCATTGTTGGTTCACTTACCTTTTCCTTAGATTTCCCTTCTAAATATTTTTTTTCTTGGTTTTCTTTGTCTGAATTTTTCACTTCCTGTTCCTCCTCAGTAAGCTGTTCAGTAAGCTGTTCTGGCTGACTCAACACCACTCGGATGATGGTGTGAAGTTTACTGAGGAGAAACAGGAAGTGAGAAATTCAGACACAGAAAAAAAACATTTAGAAGGTAAATCAAAGGAAAAGGTAAGTGAACCAACAATGCACTAGCTTAAAGGAACCTATTTAGAAAATAAAAAACGAACCTTTACAACCCATTTAAGTCACCCTTGTGTCCATGGGACTTGAATTTGGTTCTTTCGGCGTAGCAAAAGCAGCCCTTTGAGCCTTTACGCCATATTCCCTTTGACTAGGAAATTGTTTTTTCTGTTGGCTATATCCTCTGCTAGAAGGGTATCAGAGTTGGCTGCTCTTTCTTGTAAAGAGCCGTATTGGATTATTCATTAAGGATAAGGTGGTGTTGTGCCCTCATCTTACCTTTCATCCTAAAGTGGTGTCAGGTTCATTTAAACCAAGATGTGGTTCTCCCTTACTTTTTTTTTTTTTTTCCCCCAGAACCTAGTTCTGCAGAAGAGAAGTCATTACATTCTTTGGATGTAGTGAGAGAAGTTAAGGTCTATCCGAAGGCTACTGCTCAGATTCGGAAAACTGATGTTTTGTTTGTGCTGCCGAAAGGCCTCAGGAAGGGCCAGGCGGCATCAAAATCGACTATTTCCAAGTGGATTCGGCAAGTTATTATTCAGGCTTATGGTTTAAAAGGTAGATTTCCACCTTTTCATGTTAGAGCACATTCTACCAGAGCAGTTAGTGCTTCATGGGTAGTGCATCACCAAGCCTCCATGGCTCAGATCTGCAAGGCCGCAACCTCGTCTTCAGTACATACATTCACTAAATTCTTTGAGTTGGATGTAAAAATACATGAGGATATCGCCTTTGGGCGCAGTGTACTGCAGGCCGCAGTATAGGTCCTCACGTCTGATGGTGCCCTACTTTGTTTTGGTGTCTCCCTCCCCTCATATGGCATTGCTTTGGGACATCCCACATAGTTATTACTATGCAGCTCTGTGTCCCGTGATGTAAGAAAAAGAAAATAGGATTTTTATAACAGCTTACCTGTAAAATCCTTTTCTTTGAAATCCCTCTTCTTGGGATACTTATTGCTTTTCTCCAAAAACTGAGGTACTCCCAGTATGGGAGGGGTTATATAGGGGAGGGGACTTCCTGTCTTGGATGTGCCAGTGTCCATCACCTGAAGGTTATTACTATGCAGCTCTGTGTCCCGTTATGTACTCAAACAACAGGATTTTACAGGTAAGCTGTTATAAAAATCCTATTTTTCCATTCATGAGTCTGCTGGATTAGTAGCTGTGTGTCCTGGTGAGAATGAGATCCAAGAAAGGCATCTTGAATTCACTACTTCAAGCCATGGTGATAAAAGTTACTTTTTCAGCCTAAAGCTTGGTGAAGCAGCCATAGCCTACAGGTTAAGTACTCTGATGGTCAGTGCAACCATGGGAGACTTCCTGAACGACATGGGTTCGAATCCCCATGTCTGCTTTCACCTGTGAAGGGGCCACAACTTGCAGGTTAAGTACTCTGAAGGCCAGTGTAGCCATGGGAGACTTCCTAAAAGACGTTGGATGTTATCCTAGCGTCGGATCTTTGTGACCTTGGACAAGTCACTTTATCACACTGTGTCCCAGCTCTCAATCCTTAGATTGTAGGAATAATACACTTGTGTTACTGCTGAATGTCATGACATTATATAGAACACTTCTATATAAAACAAGCTGCTCCCCTCAAGGAGCAGCTGTTATAAAACAGTCTGACCTTCTTCAATATATTTATCTCCCTCCAGACCTCACACCAACCACTGGGGTACTGAAGAAGCACTGACCAGGATTTGAACTAGCGTCAGCTCCCAACCTTAGTGAGCTGGAAGCTTAACCTGTACACCAAACCTTTAGATAACTTTCCAACCTACCAATAACTTATAATGTTTGATTGATTTATTAATGGCAACTTTTTTTTTTTTTTACCCTCCCCCCCCCCCCCCCACACTATTACCATCAAACCTACTAGAGTGGAGGTTATGTGCTTTATTGACTCTAAGCAAATTTTTGGGAAGGTATAGGTTCAAATCTATGCTATTTACCTTTTGGGTTAAAGTCGATAGTTCATTTAATAACATCTTTGCCATTTTTTTTTTTAAATCAGGCTGCACTACTATTTATAAAGTACACAATTAAAGTGTAGCTATATTATAAACGTATAAATAAGCTCAGTAACTAAAATTTTAATATTATCCCCGCTAGAATTGCCCAATGGGTGCCGGGAGCCTCCACTTTTGTTTTCGAGGGTGCGGCCAAGAGGGAACAGTGTATCAAATGTGGTGGATGTGCCCAAAAGCTTGTATATTCTGGATCCAAAGCTACAATTTTATCTATTCTCTCACGAGGACCAATCTGATTAAGTCCTCGCAACAGGCACTACTCGGACACCCTGTTGGGGGAGACCCACTCAGCGCTTAATATTTGCAGCGGCCAGAATAACGATCACAAGATCCTGGAAATCGGTGCTATCTTTTGAATTCTTAAAGAATAAGTTGTCCTGGATATGTAAATGAACACCTCTCTGCCATCCTGCAGGACAAGCTTCCCCGATTTAAAAAAAATATGGGAACCATGGATTACATACGTGATGGGGTCAACCTTGTCAGATCTTAGGCTAACCTCTTAGTGCGCCAAGAGAGACTCGCTGTCTCTTTCCCCTTTCTTCCTCTTTTATCCCTTTTTCTTTCTTGTCCTTTTTCCTACTTATTAAACTCTTTGATAGTTTGGGTAGTGATCTAGGACCACTGGTCGATTACCATTGGTCCCACTCCCAGTTTGCGGCTGTGAATGCCAACATAATGACCAGCTGCCATGATCGATTCATGGCTGAGATGACCAATTGTCTTAGATGGGGGTGCCTCCGGTCATGCAGTTCTTCTTTGGAGGATGTATCTTCTGTTCTTCAGAACTATAATCATAGCGCAGAATTAGTGTTATACCGGTTCTTTAACCACTTCAGCCCCGGAAGATTTGGCTGCTCAAAGACCAGGCCATTTTTTGCGAAACGGCCCTGCGTCGCTTAAACTGACAATTGTGCGGTCATGCGACGTTGTACCCAAACAAAATTAGTTTTTTTCCCACAAATAGAGCTCACCTCTGCGCTTTTTATTTTTTGCGCTATAAACAAAAGAAGAGTGACAATTTTGAAAAAAAACACTATCTTTGACTTGTTGCTATAATAAATATCCCACTTTTTTTTTTTTTTTAAACTAATTTTTTCCTCAGTTTAGGCCGATATATATTCTACATATTTTTGGTAAAAAAAAAAAAAATCGTAATGATTATATATTGATTGGTTTGCTCAAAAGTTATACCGTCTACAAAATGGGGGATAGATTTATGGCATTATTTTTTTTTTTTTTACTAGCAATGGCGGCGACCTGCGATTTTTAATAGGCACTGCAATATTGCGGGGGACAAATTGGACACTTTTGGGACCATTGACAATTATACAGCGATCAGGGCTATAAAAATGCACTGATTACTGTAAAAATGTCACTGGCAGGGAAGGGGTTAACACTAGGGGCGATAAAGGCATTAACTGTGTTCCCTCCCTGTGTTCTAACTGAAGAGGGAATGGGACTTACTAGGGGAGATGACAGATCGCTGTTTATACATTGTATTAACACACAATCAGTCTCTTCTACCCTGAAAGAACCGGGATCTGTGTGTTTACACACTCAGATCCCTGTTCTCGCTCTGTCACGAGCGATCGCGGGTGACCGGCGGTCATCGTGCACGCCGGACACTCGCATCAGCTCCAGTGGCGAGCCGCCCCTAGTGGCCACAATGGGAAGCAACGTAAGGCAACGTCGATTTGCCCAGCTGAGCCAACCTGTCGCAGTAAAACTGCAGCGGCTGGTCGGCAAGTGATTAACAACCAATGTTGTTAGTCATTAATGCTGTCATGTACCAGTACTTCTCTTATCTGTATTGTATGGTTTTATATCTGAATTGTTTATAACCTTAACCACTGCAGGCCCAGGCGAATTCTGACACTTAGATTCTACATGTAAAAAATCATAAATTTTTTTTGCTAGAAAATTACATAGAACCCCCAAACGCTATATATGTTTTTTTTTTTTTTTAGCAGAGACCCTAGAGAATACAATGGCGGTCATTATTACTTTTTATCTCGCACGGTATTTGCACCTCAATTTTTCAAACGCCTTTTTTAAAAAAAAAAAAAAAAAAAACAGTTTCATGCTTAAAAAAAAAAAACCTGTAACGTTAGCCCAATTTTTTTTCATAATGTGAAAGACAAAGTTACGCTGAGTAAATAGATACCTAACATGTCACGCTTCAAAATTGCCCACGCTCGTGGAATGACGCCAAACTTCGGTACCTAAAAATCCCCATAGGCGACGCTTTATAATTATTTACTGGTTACAGAGGAGGTCTAGGGCTAAAATTATTGCTCTCGCTCTAACATTCGCGGCGACACCTCACATGTGTGGTTTGAACACCCTTTTCATATGTGGGCGGGACGTACGTATGCATTTGCTTCTGCGTGCGAGCACACGGGGACAGGGGCACGTTAAAAAAAAAAAATTCTCTTTACTATTATTTTATTTTGGCACTTTTTAAATAAAAAAAATAATAATTTTGATCACTTTTATTCCTATTACAAGGAATGTAAACATCCCTTGTAATAGGAATAAGCATGACAGGACCGCTTTACAGTGAGATATGGGGTCAATAAGAAAAAAAAAAAGGATCACCGCTTCCCAGCCAAGGCAGCGCCAATTTTTTTAATGCAGAGGCCTCCGACGATCATAGAGACTCCGGCGACCATCTGGTCTGCCGGAAATCTCTATGATCAGCATCTGGGGCCGGCGGATCTTGTCACCGACTCACCGATCGCACAGGTGAGTCAATAGGGCGGCGGGAGGCGGGGGACGTCCCCTTTTGCCGCCCGTAGGAACGATCAAGCGGTGGAAGAGCCGCTATGATCGTTTCTATGGTATATAGGAAATCGCCGGCTGAAAATGCCGATATCTGAATGATGCATGTAGCTGCAGGCATTATTCAGATTTAGCCCCACATGACGTCCTCTGGGCCTCAAGTGGTTAATGAAACCAATTGTAAAAGAAATTCAAATATTAGATGCATTCTTATTAAATATGTGATTTCTTTGAGGAAATAAAACATAATTTCATGTTCCATACAGTGTAAGTACCTGAGGATATGTTGCCATTCTAGATGTTGTATAATTAAAGACAGTTGATGGCTATCTTCCCTGGCATATTTGATAGAATAAGATATATATATATATAAATTTTTAAAGATATGTGTTTTCATTTCCAAGAATTTTGGATGCTTTAACTTGCCGCATTACAAAATTTGAAAGTTTAATAGGAATTACATTTTTCTTTATATTTTATGGTTAGGACTAAGAGAAAATGTATATTTATTAAAATTTACATGCATACTGTCTTGCTTTCCCTTTTATTCAAAACACAAAATCGTCCTTTTATTTTATTCACACTAATCACTTGTTTTCTTGATTCACACTAATCACTTGTTTTCTTGAAATAGAAAAAATATTTCTAACACAAACTCATCTTCGATGTCTCTATGGGGGTAACCAGATTTTAATCAAGGTGGATTCATATTCTAGATCTCTAGATTTAAAAATGTAATTCTTTATTTTTCATAAAAGGACATGGATAAGGTCAAAAGTATGCTTGTTTATCATACATGAATATTAAAATAGACAGCTACCTTTTATGGATCTCAATTTGGTGATCACTATTTCCAGAGTTCTTTTCCTAGCTTGTAGGCTATGATAGACCTTGCCTCACCCACCCACTCTGACAGGATAGCGGATCTCAATAAATATATCTCTTAAAAAGAAAAAATACTCAACTATATCTAACTCTATGCGTAAATTTAACACCACGTGGTTCCAATAGATGGAGTATACACACCCTTCCTTCTCTTAGGTTTTCGTATGTCTCATCATGAGGGTATCAGTATGCCCAATTAAGATATATCTTTAGCTCTGGTCTAAGTATTTTTATTTTAGTTTATCGTTGGTTGGGTTGCGCCTTCTATTTTTTGTCTCCTGCCCTCTTGTTAACTTATAAAAACTTTTTAAATAAAATCTGTTACGGTAAAAAAAAAAAAGAATGAACAGCTACAACCCCTGGCAAAAAGTATGGAATCACCACTCATGGGGGGAAAAAAATTGAAATCACTCAATTCTGAGGAAAATATTATGGAATCACCATGTACTTTATGGAATCACCAGGTACTTTGCAGTTCTAAAGGTGTCCAAAATCTCAATATAAATGTGTGCATTTATTGAAGAATTAAATGACTACCATCGCCCCTGTACCATTATCTGACATGCAACCCCATATCATCAATGATTGTGAAAATGTGCATGTTTTCTTTAGGCAGTCGTCTTTATACATTTCATTGGAACGGCACCAAACAAAAGTTCCAGCATCATCACCCTGCCCAATGCAGATTCGGAATTCATCACCTTAATATCACTTTCATCCAGTCATCCACAGTCCATGATTCTTTTCTTTAGCGCACTGTAACTTTGTTTTTTTCTGTTTAGGTGTCAATTCCATAATATTTTCCTCAGAATTGAGTGATTACATTTTTTCTCCTCTGCTTGATCTGCAAAAACAGTTGCAATTGACTACAGTTTTTTTTTTATTATTGTTTCTTACAACCAGAAGGTTGGAATGTTAAATTAAAATAGTTTTGAGGCATGTCTGTGATTAGTTTTTTTTTTCTACACAAACAATTAAATGAACATTTTCCAAGAGTAGGGAAAAATAATAAAAATAAAAAGAAGATGAGCAGAGGCATGTGTCTATGTAGGAGTGGGCAAGTATTTAAAGTCCAAGTGAAAGGTGTACAGCTAATTAATCTCACTGTACAAGGGTAACCATGTATTCTGGAGCAAATTTTTCATTGCATTATTTTAGGGAAGCTGTGAGTGGTTATTAATAATTTATCTTGGAGAACCACAATGTGAGACTAGGGGGTGAAACCTACTTCCAGACAGCTAGGATGCAGGATCTAGCTGCAAGGAGAAGGTGAATCACAAGGAAGCACTCAGTTTCTGGAGAGGTTCGAATGGTGGAGGAGAAAGGGTGAAGACCAAGATCAGCAGGGTCCATTCACAAATCGGCAACAAAAAAACCAGTGTGGGAGGGGGCCCCCCCAAAATCCATACGAGACCCTTATCCAAGCATGCAGGCCAGAAGTTTTTTTGTGCGGGTCAGTGGCTGGCGTTTATTATGCTTTGACATTGGATCTACTTCTTGGGGACTTTTTTTTAAAATAAAAAGTAGATCCACTGTCAAGCATGAACGCCAGCCACTGACCCACACAAAAAGAACAAACGCAACACGACCTGCACCAATCACTTAGTTCCTCCTCCAGCAGAGCCACCTGAGGCTGTTGTCATCCAGTACCCATCCCCCTCAATAAGGGGACGGGGGGAGGGTGTCACCTGTTGAGGTCATTTGGTGGCCCTGTCAGTAAGTTTATTTAGTAGTGGGTAGGCAGTAGAGCTGTCATTCGGCTGGAACCAAGTGTTGGTGCGGGCCAGTGGCTGGCGTTCATGGTGATTGACATTGGATTTTCTTCAGGGAACATTTAATCTTTTTGGCTTTTTTTTAAATAAAAAAACTTTTAAAAATTGTCTCTGGGTTTTTATTTACTTTACTCTTTTTTTTTCTTGAATGAGTAAGGGTATTATCTAGAGCAGTGTTCCTCACCTCCAGTCCTCAAGGCGCCCCCACAGGTCATGTTTTCAGGATTTCCATTAATTTTGAACAGGTGATTTGATCAGTTTCACTGCCTTAGTAATTACCACAGCCGTTTCATCTGAGGAAAATCCTGAAAACATGACCTTTTGGGGCATCTTGAGGACTGGAGTTGAAAAACACTGATTTAGAGCATTGTGGTTACAATTATGCAGGGTCTAAACCAGTGATTTCAAACTGGCAGCCCTCCAGCTGTTGCAAAACTACAAGTCCCTGCCTGTGGAAGTCATACTTGTAACTGTCAGCCTGGCAATGGGACATGTCGTTTCACAACAGCTGGAGGGCCACCAGTTTGAGACCCCTGGTCTAAACAATTGGTTTGGTAACCCTTCCTACAACTCATGCATTGTCACTGTTTGTACAAAACATGCACAATCATGTACAATCATGTACTGTTCTGTTCGAACAGCGGCCATCTTTTCTGCCCAGGGACTGAACCAATATTAGCATGCATCAGAAGAGTTGCCTCAATGTACATCTTAAAGTAGAACTAAAATTTAAAAAAAATGTAAGCATGCAATGTCTCTACTAAAATAAAAACTTGGGGGCCTGTTCACAACCTTCTTTAGAATGTACACTGAGCTGTGCAAGCACAGCTCAGTGTACATTTTCAGCACCAGCCATTTAATACGCTGAAGACCTGGCACCTAAAAGAAGCCAGGGAGACTATGTTGGTGACAGTGAAGGACCTCACATAATTGGAGTGGAGGTATTTGCAAGTTAGATTCACTTTTAAGTTTGGTGATCATACCATCGACTAGCAGGATCGTACTTCATTTAACGCAACGGTGTACTTTTGGGGGTGGGGTCTGCACATGGTACTGGCTAAATGTCTGCCATTTTTTTGTGTCACCATGCACAGAGCTGAAGTGTCTATGATACAAATTTTCAGAAAAGGGACAGCAGGGCGATCTTACAGCAGCAGTTCAGAGATAGGCGAGGTTCCTATCACATGGCGCTGCCAAGGCAAAATGAAAAGAGAAGGAATTGAGACCATTTGTGCAAATGCAAGATACCAGATTAGCATATAACAACTTTATACAGTGAATAGATTTTTGTTCAAAACTGCTTCTAAATATTCCCACTCTACAGATGTGTGGATGATCAGAGATAGCACAAAGCTGCTGTACTAACTATGCAAATTTAGTATACCAATCTCCCCTGCTGAGCCATTGGCTGAGAGCACCCATTGGGAATTGGTCAGCTGCTGGTTTTCCAGCAAGTTCCTGCTCAAAATTATAAAGCTGAATACCTTCTTTGCCAAGCTCTGTGTGGTCACATGTCCTCCTTCTGTTAGCTTGCATACGTCAGAGGGGCATCTCAGCCACTCCCACTGCACTTATTTGGTCACATGTCCTCCCTCTGCTCTCCTCAATCTAAGGAGTGCAGTGGAGGGGCCGAGTTTCCCCCATGATGTATGCCAGTGAGCAGAGGGAGGATATGTGACCACACAGCAGCCCTGGACAAATAAGGGATTTGGCTTTATAAATCAAAACCAAAAAATACACACTTATCCACTCTGTTTCAGGAACAGATTAAATACAAAGTATATATTAGACGTTACTTTACCAAAGGGTGGAGCAGCTGCAGCAGAATACTCAATCAAGGCAGGAGGAGAGGTAGGGGCAGGGGAGATCGGCTTCACAGTTCACACACAGACTATGGAAATGACAGGGAGCGTAAGGGAGGGGGAGTTGGGGTGATGCAGCAGGATGACAGAACCACGTAATCTGACCATGCCATCAGGAATCAGCCGCCATGGAAAGTGTGGTCACTACACACACAAGGGAACACCTACAATACCTAGTTGATCCTGCCTATTCTGAAGGGGACAATTAACATGGCAAAAGTACTCTACTACATCTCGTGCGTTAAAGGGACAGGAGCATGTTTTTTTTAGGGTTAGGACCACTTTAAACAGACCCTGGAATTCCTAAAGAGCATCACTCTTAAGACTCGAGGTAATTATTTTTTAATTTGATGCATTAATAGCACCACTGTGTGAGAAAACAATAGCTCAGCAGGGAGATGGCTGTACTAACATTGCATAGTAAAGCGAGCTCCTCGCAAGCTCCGCAGTTTTATTTTTTTTTCACCAGTCTTTAAAAAAAATTGCCTGTATGTACCAGGCAGAAAAGAAAAAGCCAACTGGATGCTACAAAGCACTGGATGACTCACTCTTCTGATACACCAAGAACAGTAGCTCTACCATAACAGCCCTTAGAGGCTACAGGATACAGTGCAAGGAATACAGGTTGTAAAAACATAAATGATGCTGGAATGTCAAAGTGATAGTTGTAGGGAATCTATAGAACATCGATACACAAACCCCAACTTCCCTATGACCACAGGAGTATCTACAGTGCATCCGGTAAGTATTCACAGCGCTTCACTTTTTCCACATTTTGTTATGTTACAGCCTTATTCCAAAATGGATCAAATTCATTATTTCCTCAAAATTCTAAAAAAAAACAATACCCCATAATGACAACGTAAAAAGTTTGTTTCAAATCTTAGCAAATGTATTAAAAATAAACACGCAACATTAAACTCAGGTGCATCCTGTTTCCACCAATCATCCTTGAGATGTTTCTACAACTTAACTGGAGTCCACCCATGGTAAATTCAGTTGATTAGACATGTTTGGAAAGGCACACACGTCTATATATAAAAAAAGGCCCACAGTTAACAGTGCATGTCAGAGCACAAGCCAAGCCATGAAGTATAAGGAATTGATGTCTGTAGACAGGATTGTATCAAGGCACAGATCCGGTGAAGGATACAGAAAAATGTCTGCAGCAGGACCCAATGAGCACAGTGGCTTCCATCAACTGTAAATGGAAGTTTGGAACCACCAGGACCCTTCCTAGAGCAGGTCGCCCAGCCAAACTGAGGGATGGGGGGGGGTTTAGTCAGGGAGGTGACAGAACTCGGTGGAGAGGGGAGAACCAAAAGAAGAACAACCCTATGTGCATCACTCCATCAATCAGGCCTGTATAACCCTTATGGGGACAATCTAGTTCTCTATGCAAGTTATATCAACGATATCCTCATAATGTGGAACGGCACTAACGAAGAATAAGAAGGCTTTCTGGCACACTGTTCAAAGAACCCATTTGGAATATCTTTCACTCGTGATAGATGAGATGTCTCTGGTTTTCCTAGATCTAGAGCTGTGGGTTGATGACAATGGAGCGAACTATTTAAGGACGCACTTCAAACCGAGTGCAGGGAACTCCTATCTCCACACCCCCAGCCACCACCATCACCCCAAGTGCATTAGTAATGTTCCCTTCGGGCAATTCTGTAGGCTTCGACAGACTTGCACCTTTAAGAATGACTATGAAGAACAGGGACTGATTTTGAAGAACAAATTTAAGGAAAAAGGATATGACGACATGCATATTGATGAAGCCTTCCAGAAATACTTACAGCTATATGAGAACACCTCCCTAGAAGTAAGGAATACTAAATTGTGATGCCAGCGATGAGCAACCACAAGTGAGATTCTGCACAAGGTACAATATAAAAAGTTCAATTGATACAAAAAATCTTTAGAAGAAAATTGGAAAATACTCAGACTGGTCTTCAAGATTGGATCAGATCTATCTCTACACCCAAACTTGGTCTTTAGGAGACCTAAAGATTTAAGAAGCATCATTGCTCCAAGTAGAATAAAGAAAATTAGGAATAAAGGCCTGAACCACAGTGTTTGATCAAAAAGGTAGTCATAAGTGAGGGATTAGCAACTGTGGTAATTGCATACACATGTCATTGGAAAAAGGAGTTAATCAGAGTGGACGGTAAAAGTCACAAGAACAGTTTATCACCTGCGGTACCTCGTTTGTGATATATGGCCTCCTCTGTTCCTGTGGACTCATGGGTCGTGAAGTGCGAGAAGTGTGACCAATGTATGAGGACAAGAATGGGGGAGCATAGGAGTGGTATCACAACAGAAAAAGAGAACTACTCCGTACCATGACATTTTAAGGAGGCCCATAATAGCACTGTTAATAGCCTAAGAGTCTTTGGAATTGAGGCTATAACGATTGATCTTGATAGTGGCAAACAAAAACACCAAATACTATGTACAAGTGTGGCGTTCTGGATATTCACTCTAGGATCCCTGGCCCCTCAAGGCCTCAACGAGGGGATCAAACTGCATATTGTAGTTTGGTGGGAAGAACAGGGCTAGACCAAGCTAACCAACCTGTTAAAGTCTTGCACCCTTTTAACTCCCTCCCATCCCATCCTGCATTGGGCCAAAAATGGAAAATTGTATATATACCTTTCCGTAATTTTCCTTTCCTGGTGCCTACCCATGTCAGGATACCAATGGTTGTGACTCCACCCCCAATCAACCCACAGGACCAATTGCAACTCTATAAAAGAGAGTCAGTCCCCTCATACACCATTCTTGTAACTAGACTCAAACATTTAAAGAACTAGAAAGGGAGGGTGTATGCTGCCATAGGTAGGCACCAGGAAAGGAAAATTACAGAAAGGTAAGTATACAATTTTCCTGGTGCCTTCCATGGCAGCATACCAATGGTTAATAACTCGCTTACAGGGAGGGTAACTGCAAAAAATATTTTAATCTCAATTACAGAGTTGACGGCTGAAAAGCCTCTTTTTCCCCTTTTTTTTTTTTTTGGAAGATGCTATGAGCAAGCACAGATTTCTATGGGTCATGAATGTGGTACGGGATGTCCGGCTTATCGTATGACCTAGAGCTTCTGGACAGATTTACGTTACCACCACCCAGGGAGAAGCCATTCCCCACAGAGTAAGCATTCATTGACTTTGGGACCGGAGGACCACTAGCCCAATACGTTCTCTGAATGAAACGAACAATGCAAGATGCCGAAGTTGTCTTCGATGTTGACAGTGTCCTTTCTTTCTCCTTTAAAAAGAAGCATGTTAGTGTCACGAGAAGCTTGAGCCCGACAAACAAAAGAAAAGACTGCGAGAATCTGCTCTATCTAGTTCGTGCCAATCTGAATTGCTGGAACAAACCGCAGAAGCTGGAGACATCTCTTCCTGGCTAAGGTGGTTTGTAGAAGAAAACTCTAGGTATGAGCTGGCGAGACCACCTTGCCAAAAAAAAGAAAGGAACGTAATACAAGGGACCTCTTTCAGACTTGGATTTTCAACAAACCTCTGGCCAGAAGAGACGGTGTTTAGGAACAACACAAAAACTGTTTTATAGAAAAGATTCTTGCGAGCATGCGAGTGGAGGAGCTGCGAGTGCATTGAGTGGTTGAAGGCAGACCTCACTTGAATGTTGTGAGTAAAGCCACCTTCGCCACCATGACACAGGCGCAAAAGACTTTCTGGCCTGAAGCCAAATTCAATCCGTGGGCGCAACACCACTTTCCTATTTTCCTCTGCTCAATTATTTGTGCGACCAACTCCAGGGACTCTGAATGTGGACAGAAGAGTGTTTCCCAGGACCTGCGATTGTGCGTAACCAGAAAAGGACCGTAGGAGGGCAGAGTGAACCAAGATCTTCCTGATGAATCATGGCATTGTAGCCATGAAAGCAACTCGCTCCACTGTCAGCTGTTAGCGTCTAACTGGATAAGAGGGTATTCCATTGAAGTCACTGGAGGAACTAGGAGATGCACTGAAAGGGAGAAAAGACTATACGAGAACAGCCCCCATTGGGAAAAAACTGCTGGGTTAAAGTGGTTTTAAACCCTGAAATGTATTAATTTTTTTTTAAAAACACCCGCAAGACAAAGCCATAATGAGCTAGTATGACTAGCATACTAGCTCATTATGCATTACTTTTTTTTGTTTAATATATTTTTATTGAAGAAAAAATATAGATACATCAATAAAGTAAAATACAAGAACAATAGTTTGTTGGGTTAGCTTATCAATAGAGTCAAACATGGTCACAGCGATGACATTTTAAGCAACCCAAGTTTAGTAAAGTATACAACAAATTAAAAGTCAAAATAGAAAAGAGGGGGAGAAGGGGGAGAGAAAAGAAAGACAGGGAAAGGAGTGGAAAGAGGTGGAGGGTTTGGGGAAAAGGGATTAGGTGGGGAGGCTGGCACATTCGGCACCATCAATGAACACATTGCTATGGCACATAAGAGAACGACTCCTTAAAGGGAGGTTAAATCCTCCCCCTACAATACAAGTAAGACAATGGGAGTAGCAGCAAAATTAACTAGGAAGCAAGGGTAGCTGTAGTGGTTGTTAGAAGGATGTCTTTGTAAGATTGTGTAGAAAGAAAGGAGGACCATGGGGCCCAGGTTGAGGTATATTGTTTAGTGGTGTCTCTTGCGATGTGGGTGAGTTCTTCCATGAGACTTACTTCAGAAACCTTTTGTAGCCAGGACTTTATGGTTGGAGTTGTAGGTTTCCCCCAGAGCGTAGGGATGATAGCTTTAGCTGTATTAAGAAGGTGTGGAATGAGCGAGCGCTTGTATTTACCCACGGGTCTTGAAGTAGCGTGAAAGAGGACTATCCACGGGTCCAAAGGTAATTTAACTTCGGTGACCTGGTGAATCAGGTCTATCACTTCAGACCAGTAAGGACGAATGAGGGGACAAAACCACCATATGTGAGCGCGAGTGGCTTCCTGCCCACAGTTTCTCCAGCACAGCGGAGAATTAACAGGGAACATGCGGTGAAGTTTGACAGGCGTATGGTGCCATCTAGTGAGGAGTTTAAAGTTGGATTCAGCCATGGAGGAGGCCAATGAGGAGACATGAGTGAGTTGGAGAACCTTATCTTTTTCTTTGTCCGTGATGACAGCACCCAGGTCGGTTTCCCATCTGGTCAGATAGTTTGGATATTTAGGGCTTTGCAATTCAATAAGCGCTTTGTAAAACTGGGAGATACAGTGTATAGGGGCGTCTTTATGAAGAAATATATCTTCAATACCATTGAGATCTTGGAGTCCCCTCAGTGGTTGGGGGAGAGATTTAAGAAAACAGTTCAATTGGTTATGTCTCCATTTGTCCATAAATGTGATTGGTCCATGGCCTATAATTTCAGACAAGGGTTTAAGAGCATTGGGGGAAAGGATATGATGTAAGAGAAGAGGGCCTCCTGGTGACCAGGATTGGAAACCCGGGTCAAAGGAACCTGGCATGAAATATTTATGGTGTAGGAGGGGAGTCAGCAGAGAGTCATAAGCCCATGCATATTTTTTATGAAGTCCATCCCAAACATCCAAGGAGGATATAGTAAGAGGCGAGGTATTGTGGGAGAGGTCTCTGGACGAGCGTGGTATCCAAGGGATCATGGAGAGATCAGAGTCACATAGAGAGTATTCCAGTTGCACCCATAATTTAGAGGCAATGGCATACTTCCAATCGGCTATACGTGATAGTATAACGGCGAGATAATAGGCTTTAAAATTAGGTAAGGACAATCCCCCGGAGCATTTAGCTCTAAAGAGGACTTCTCTGGAGACCCTTGGATGACCATCTCTCCATATAAAGCGGTTGATCATGGTCTGCAATAGTGTAAAGAAGCCTATGGGAACTCGTAAGGGGATCATTTGTAAAATGAAGAGAATGCGGGGGAGTATGTTCATCTTGATAATGTTAACCTTACCTAGCCACGAATGCGAGAGGGAAGACCATTTCCGAAGATCTGCTCTGATGGTATTTAGGAGAGGGATATAATTATGTCTAAAGAGGGAATGTAGGTGAGGGGTAAGGTATATACCAAGGTATTTCATGTGTGTGGTTTCCCAGCGAAATGGGAATAAGGGCTTTAATTGATCAGCCAACAATTGGGGAACTGTAATGTTAAGAATTTCAGACTTTGACAAGTTGATTTTAAAGTTAAATAGCGTTTGGAAGGTAGAGAATTCAGACATTAAGTTTGGCAGTGAAATGCGTGGTTGTTGGATATAAAACAAAATGTCATCAGCGTAGGCTGCATATTTATGGAGTCTACTACCAACTTGGATGCCGTGGATATTCCTATTTTGTCTAATTGTGGCCAGAAAGGGTTCGAGAGAAATAGCAAACAAAAGGGGGGATAAGGGGCATCCCTGTCTGGTGCCGTTATGTAATGTAAAGGGGTCGCTTAAAGAGCCATTTATACGTATGTGTGCGGTGGGGTTGGAGTAGAGTGAGGAAATACGGTGAAACATTTTAGGGCCAAGACCAAAAAAACGAAGGGTAGTGTTAAGGTAGTCCCAGTCCACCCTATCAAACGCTTTTTCAGCATCAGTGGAAAGAATCCACTGTTCGCAGGTGCTCCCAGTCCACTCTTAAGGATAGAGTGCGGAGTGAGTTATCTCTAGCCTCTCTATTGGGAATGAAACCAGTTTGATCAGCTGAAATCCACTTGGGCAAAAGGGGGAGCAATCTATTTGCCATAACCTTGGCATAAAGTTTGATGTCCACATTAAGAAGGGAGATGGGTCTATAGCTACTGCAAAGGGTAGGGTCTTTGTCAGGTTTAGGAATAACGGTGATGTGGGCAGAAAGGGATTCCGGGCGAAGGCCAGATTCGTGGGATATTGAATTTGTGTAAGCTGTGAGATGGGGAAGTAAAATGTCACTAAAGGTTTTATAATACAGGACAGTAAAACCATCAGGACCAGGGGCTTTACCAGAGGGAGATGATTTTAGCGCGCTGCGAAATTCCTCAATGGAGAAGTTGGCCTCCAGGTCAGTGAGGGCCGACTTTGACAATTTTGGGAGGTTGGCTTCCTTAAGATAGGTGAGAATACGTGCACGTTTTTCTGATGGCGATAAAGAAGCCATGCCACCCTTCACATTATATATGTCAGCGTAGAATTCCCTGAAGGATTTGGAAATTTGGGGGGTAGTATGTACTAAGTCCCCTGATGGCAGTTTTATTTTGGGTATAAAGGATAGGGTTTTTTTGGCTGTGAGAGATCTGGCCAATTGTTTACCTGGTTTGTTACCCCATTCGTATATTTTTTGGGAAATGTAGTGAAATTTTCTCTTGGTTTCAAGGGTGAGGAGAGATTTGAGTTCTTCTCTTTTAAGGGTGAGAGCTTCGAGGTGTGAGACATGTAGTGAAAGTTTATGTTTCCTATCTAAGTCTGCAATTTGTTGTAGGACCTGCTTGAGCTGTTGACCATGCTCTCTCTTTCTCCTTGCACCCAATTCAATAAGATTACCCCTCATTGAGGCCTTATGCGCTTCCCAAAGGACAGAGGGGGAAGTGTCTGAAGTAGAGTTTTCCTTAAAGTATTGGGATAGAGTAGTAGATAAAATGGAAACCTCCGTAGAGTTAGCAATAAGGGAGTCATTGAGCTTCCAATTATTGGAGCGATGAGGCAAATCGGGTATGGTCAAGCATATAGAAACAGGAGCATGGTCAGAAAGCGTAGCAGTCCCAATGCAGGCTGTATGTAGGAGAGGAAGGTGAAAATGATCCAGGAAAATATTGTCTATTCTAGCGTAAGAATTGTATGTTTTAGAGAAGTGAGAGTAGTCTTTTCCTCTAGGGTGTAGAAGACGCCAAGCATCTATAAGTTGAAGATCTAGGAGTTTCTTTTTAACTTGTGCTAATCTTTTGAATGGGATACTAGAGCGGCCTTGGGAGGTATCGATAGTGGGATCTAAAGGCATATTTATGTCCCCCGCAAGAACTATCATCCCCTCAGCAAATTGTGAAAGTTTTGTAAGGATTTGAGAAAAGAAAGCGGGTTGGTTGTGGTTGGGGCAGTAGACATTAGCTAAAGTACACCTAGTATTCCCAATATATCCTTTGACAAAAAGGAAGCGACCATGATCATCCGTTAACATGTCAATAAAACGAAATGATGCACTTTTACTGAGTCCAATGGCTACTCCTTTGGCCTTATTAGTGTCAGATAAACTATAGTATCATTGTGGAAAGTGTTGCGAGTATAATTTTACAGATGTAGTATGAGTCAAATAGGTTTCTTGGAGGAAAGCAATAGAACAGGCGGAGCTTTTCAGTTCTCGCAACACTTGGTGTCTCTTTGCAGCCACGCCAAGGCCCCTTACATTATAAGAGAGGATCTTTAGAGTAGCCATGTCATCAGTGAAAAGTGGACCAGTAATTTACATAACCACATGTGCCAGCAGTACGGACGAGGGAGGGGGGAGGGGACAAAAAGAAGGGGCTGAGGAGAGATCAGAGAAGAGAAAAGAAAAGAAGAAGAGGAGAAAAAATACACAAGAAGAGCATTATAGCAAACTATAAAGCAATTGGGATTGAAACAAGGGTCACGCAGAAATCTGCGGTGGTCCCAGTGGGGATGAAGGAAGCAGCCAGTCAGAAGGAGTTCCAAACAAAAATTAAGAAGGAGGATGTAAAAACCGCCAGCTCCCATCAATCCCAGGAGGAGAGGGGCAGGGAGCAAACGCCTGTGAAAGAGCATCAGTAGAGAGCATGGGGCTCCGTCAGCAAACGGCCTGTGAAAAAGTTAAATGAACATTTGTAGGACCAAGCAATTAACAGAACATGAATATAACACTCTCCAGATATCAAGCTGTCTCTCTACGTTAGAAGATCAGGAACTTAAGGGATTATAAGAAACAAAATAGAAGAGAACTCAATACGATCATAACAGAACTTCAAGATTGTACCAGAGAGTGTTCAGTGAGATGAGACAGACTCTTGCCATGGAAGAGAGAACAACTGAAAGTGGAGGTCAGGCTACCAACCATACAGGAAGAAAAGGTAGCAATGGGGGTGGATACACGTGGCAAAATATCTCACCCATTTTTCTGAGATGATCCAGGGGTAGACACTCGCCTTTGTTTGGCTGGAGTTTTCCGCCATTGGGAGGAGTCTAGAGGCGAAAAAGTAGGCACGGGGTTCTGCCAACCCGGTAGCTCAATGTGCGGAAGGTGTAGATCTTGAAGAAAGGCAGGAAGGTCTTCAGGAAACCGCAAAGTGTAGGAACGACCATTCTTAGTTGCTATCAAACACGCAGGAAAACCCCATCGATAGTTGATTCCATCACCCCTCAGTTGTTCCAAGAGAGGTTTTTAAAGCCCGGCGTCGGTCAAGGGTCTCCTTAGCTATATCTGGAAATATGTTAAAGGTAGCTCCATCAAAGTCAATGCTAGGGGTGTTTCGTAGCTTGGTCATGATGGTATTTTTATCTTCAAAATAATGGAGACGACAGATCACATCTCTGGGTTGGTCAGAGGAGATATTGCGGGGCCTCAAGGCACGATGAACCCTGTCAAATCGCAGAGGATCCGTAACCGGGTTACCCAATATGGTATTAAAGATGCCTCGGATTGAGGGTTCTAAATCATTGTCTCTGGTCGCTTCCGGCAGGCCGCGGACACGTAGGTTGTTTCTGCAGTTGCGATTTTCAAGGTCCTCGAGTTTGTATAGCGAAGCCCTGTGAGCATATGCTAATTGGGTGACAGATTCTTGTAGTTCTTTAATAGCCACTTCATGCGAGTCTTGGCGTTGTTCAGTTTCCTCTACTCTGACCAGTAGATGGGCCATGTCCGCCCTAACAGCAGAAATATCCTTTTTGATCGATTTTTCCATGTTGTGAAACATGCCCGCCATTTCTTTTTTAAGTTCACTCACCAAAGATGACATGTCTGAGCCAGCGGGGGAGCCGGGGTCCTCCATTATCTCCGAACCGCAGGAAGAGGCCGGAGAACTTTCACGGGCAGAGGCGGCGTGTGAAGCTGGAGAGATAAGCGATCTTGAGGTTCTGGTTTTGGTAATCCGAGAGCTGGGACTCTCCCGCTCCGCAGCTAGGAAACGTTTGATGGACCCTACCGTGGTTTGGTGCAGAGTTGTCAGGGAAATCCGTCCAACAGCGCCAATCAGCGCCCAATGCGCACGCGCGGCGGAATGATGCTTCCGCGCGTGCGCGGGACGGCGCTTCTACGTTCTTGGGTGCGCAAGCTGACGCAGCGGCGCGCGCGCATGCGCGGCGGCGCACCAATAGGAATCCAGGCGGGCCTATTTAAAGAGACCCAGTTGCACTGACAAGTTGCTGGTTTGTCAGCTTTCCTGTATTCCCAAGACTCTGGAAAACTATCCTGAAAAATCTCCTTGTGACCCGGACTGGCTTGACTCCTCTGATCTCTCTCCTGGACCTGACCCTCGGCTTGTGATACGGACTTCTGCCTTCTCCTGTGTTTGACCCTCGGCCTGTGACTCGGATCTGCTGCCTGTCTCCAATCCCTGACCTCTGGCCTGTACCTTTTGGACTTCCGCGTTTCCTTTGAACCCCTGCTGGGTTCCCGGTACTCTCTGGACTTGTTACCTTTTACTGTGTTTGACCCCCAGCCGGGACCGTTACCTAGCCATTACAACCCGGACTCAACCTGCACCGGCTTCCATTATCTCCTGCTGTTTGAACTTTACCAATCCGGCTAGTTCCTGCTTGAAGCCTGTTCTTCAGTCTACTCAGCTCTGCCGGACCGTCTACAAATACCCACCACCTGCCGGTAGCCGGTGCCGCTTCTCGCCATCCACTCCCTGTCTCAACTCCAGGGGGTGGAGTGCGTCAAGTCGCAAAGGTGAACCACTCTCGGCATCTCGGTAAGTACATACCCTTACAAGAGTAGAGGATTTTGCAGAGCGTTTACCTAGAGTTGAACGGGAGGTAGAGCCTTTAGATGGCATTGCTGGTTGTTTTAGGCCGAAAGCAAGACAGAGCTCAGTTTAAGCGCATCTCCTTAGCGCCATGCGTAAGCTAGCTGCCCAGGGTGGGCCGTGTATCCGGTATCTATTTAGCAGGGTGACTATCTGTGCAGATCGGGGAGCTCTTATGATACGGGGATGAGCAGGCCAAGCAGTGGAGAGAGACAGGGGCAGTGGTTGAGCTGTAGGGTGTAGTAAGATGGCCTCTGTGTGCTTATGTTGCACAGTTGGTAATTAGTAAAAGGGACCCTTGCAGTGGCTGTGGGAAGAGGAAAGAGGTAGGGGCCTTGTGCAGGGAGAGCTTGGCGGCATAGGGGTTAAAGCAGGCCGTGTTTAACTGTATTGGGGCTTCGGGTGTAGCAAGAAGGCCGCCGTCTTCCGGGACTAGGCCGAAGCCGCGGACTTTCCTACGAAAGGCCGCCGTCCAGAAGAGCTCCGCTCCGTTTGGGCCACAACCTCCCCACTAAGGACAGGCGACGGATCCCAGCCAGCGATCAAGCACAGGAGGTACCGGCTGTATCACAGCAACAACGGGCACCTATCACAGTACCTGAGAGCGGAGGATGCAGCCGGGTCTGAAGGCCTCTAAATGGCGTCGGGTCCGCCGGATCACGGAGCTTTCCTGCAGGGGATCAGCGCTGTAAGTGTCCCCCAGCAGAGTCGCTGTATGCCTCCGGAGGTGTGGTGGAGAGGGATGGAGAGCCTGATGCCCTCGCGGGTCTCGGCAGGCGAGCTCGGGGATCGCCGGAGGCTCCGTAGGCCTCAAGATGGCGGCAGGCCTCGGCAGCGTCAAGCCAGCTGCAATCTCGGGACAAGTCCGATCAAGCAAAGTCCGCAAAAACTGGCTGGGGCAGGAGATGCCCAGGTACGGGTAAAGTTACTTTTTATGCCCAGTGGGGTAAGACGAGCAAGGGATGGCAAAGGATTGTCCCCGTGGGTGCTGAGCCCAGCAACAGCACGTCTTCCCTGCTTCACGTCCGGACACGCCCCCCCCTCATTATGCATTACTTACCTTAGATCGAAGCCCCCAAAGCCATCCTCGTCTCCCCCTCCAGCCGCAGCCATCTCTCCACAGATACCTGGAAGGTTACTTCCGGGTATCGCCGCTCCAGCGCTGTGATTGGCCGGAGCAGCGAAGACGTCACTCCGCGCATGTGCGCGGGAGCCGTCAAATCCAGCAGGGCCGGATTTGTGAATGGGGATTCTGACTGCGCATGCGCCGTAGACAACGGAGTATACCTTTTGGCAAATATTTCCTAAGACGTGTAGGTTTAGGAGATATTTCTTGTACCTACAGGTAAGCCTTAATCTAGGCTTACCTGTAGGTGCAAGTTGCATAAATGGGTTTACAACCACTTTAAAGGACCGATCTTTGCTATTGGTGCTTCCTTTGATACATGATCCAACAGATGATAGGACACAGGTTAAAGCTGGCTTGTTGCCCATTTGTAACAAGGATGGATTCGCCTCTTCAGGGGGATGCCAAGGCGGGATCTTGCCATGTGGAGGAGCCCCTGACTTGTGAAAGCTGGATATTAAAGCCTCGGTATTTAATTGCCAGCCACCCTGAGTTAATGAATTATCCAAGTTGGCGCTCTAAGCCAGATGAGCTGTATCTGATACCGGAATAGACCAAGGGATGAGGTCCACTGGCAGGGATTTACCCAGATGAGAGGATTTGCTAAATTTCCCTGCCTCCGAGAATAGAACCTTCCGAGATCTCTTTTAGAAAGAAAACCACCGTAAACATGTACAGGAATGTAACCGCGCCTCACTGCACCATTGGGGTGTAGGACGGGAATGACCGAAGATGATCCAGACATTCTGTTACCAATATGGCTCTAGCGTATATATAAAAGGTGTTTTTTTTGGGCAATTTACTGGCCGATTGTACTACGTTAAAGGGAACCCCCATCTCCTGTAGGTGAGAATGGAGAACTTCATTGAGATGAGACAGGGTAAGTATACGGTCTCATTAATGCGGACTATGCATCATCTTCTTCTAATTTGGAGCAAAAGATGTCGTTGGAACTTCTGTAAAGGGTCAGAGTCTAACGTGATTAAAAAGTAGACTGACACTGTAGATTCGGTTCCCCAATGCCTTGAGCGTAGAGAGCGTTGGACATCGGGAACTAATTGTTCCAGACTTTGGAGCCGATAATCCTGACGTATCAACTTCTGTACAAGCTGGAACAGGATTTCCCCTTTTACGTTCGGATTTGAGGGTCTTTGTGTGCAAAAAAAAAAAAAAAGGTACGGGTCGGGTGTGCTAGGATCTCCAGGAGAGGCCAATAGGAATGAATTGCGCAAGGCTTTTTTTTTTTTTTTTACTAGGAGCGGCAGCTCTGAACCGAGCCCTCCGCAAGGGCCAGCCTGGAAAGACGGGAAGTCAAAGGGGCATTTGATTCCCGGGAGGACTAGATGTGTCTGAAGTCAACTTTAACTCCTTTAGCGACTTGATGATATCATCTGGCTCGGCCCCCCCGTCTCAAGGCTACTTCAAAATTGATAGACCATGCCCTTGTCGCCTTGGAGGCTGAGGCTAGAGCAGCTTCTGGATTATGTGCCCTATCAGCTGCCTGATAAACCCTTTTGAGGTCAGAATCCATCTTGCGAACCAGCATATCCTCCAAAAATGCTGCATCCTCTGAGGGGTGTCGTATTTCTTGCCAATTCACTGGCAGAGGCGACCCCTGATGGATTCTGAGGAAAATGGCTGTGCGTTTGGATCAGCTGGAGGGCACAGTTTGCGAGGACGGTTATAGGCGACCGGACCTCCTTCCATCTGGTTTTATTGTGGCAACACATGGATCAGGCAACCCTGACAAAAAGGAGGGACCTCCTTCTAACGATACTTTTCCTGTGTCACCCGCACTTACCCCTGCGTTTGCTTGCCAGACAGTTTCCCACGGAACCTCCACTTGAAAGGACAGCAGGATCTTGGGAACAAGCCAACTTATGGATTGATTCCCCCATCAACTTTTTAAAAGTGGCCAACGATTCCTGTCCCTCTTTTTCTTCATCTCTGGCTGCTTGTATAAAACAGGAACTGCATACCAACTTTTTGCATCATTTCCGCAGACCCAGCAGGCTCCGCCTTTGGGGTGGATCGGACAACGTTAGCCGAATGCAAGGACCTGCGGCTATGAGGTGGGTGGGCTGAAGAAGAGTATCTCCTTTGAGGCATCACGAGCCTTGGACCTCTTATCCTCCTCTTTATGTTCTGATTGATGCTGCGGGCTGTAAAAAAGGAAAGACAGAGATTCTGTTCTTCCCCCAAACAGGATACCCGAGTGCTCTTTTATTTGAACTTACCTGGCAGTTGCAGCCACCTACCTAGTGGTATGTTGAGGATCTTTTTGTAATACTGGACTGCGGGGAACGTCTGTCAGAAAGGAGAACCAAAAAAGGGGGTTAACCTTATTATGACTCCATTTGGGGGTTTTCTTCCCAGAATTCTTCGTCAGAATGACAGAAAAAACCCTGAATACCTATAAGTAAACATAATATGCATACTCACAAAAAAAATCTAGCAATTAAACAGATACCAATCTACAAACTGCCCGTGCATACATATATGCAAGCATAACACGTAAAATACATCTATATCAAGCAGTAACCAAAACTACGAATAAAATACATTTTCTTCCTATCAATAAATCACTGCATGATTACCTTTTACTGGCTTCATTATAAGGGTGTGACCAGAAGGAACTTTCTCCTAGGCTGAAGATGTTAACCCAACTAGAACTGCTGCCAGAATGAAGGCATTCGGTTTGCTTTATACAGACGGGCTTAGGGTGAACCAAAATGGCTGCCAATGGCTTCATGAGGCTACTGCGCATGCGCCGAATGACGCCACGCCTCCGGGAAGGATAAGCTGAACACGGAGGACACGCGCGAAGCACCACACATACAATCCAGCATTGTTGCAGCAGCTGCCATATCCCCATATGACCGGGACCGGACTCAACCCCAAGGGGGGAGAAAAATGAGCGACATGGCTCAGGTACCCGGAAGTGCATAAAAGGGACCTAGATAGCAGGAAATGGAGCTCAGAAAACATGGGGAAAAAAGAGAGTGCTTAACCTGACACAAAAACACCCCTGCAGCGAACCTTCTCAATAACAGAAAGCATGTGAGCATAGAAAAGTCCCTGTATTAACAGCCAGACCCCAGTGCTATCTGATGCACCACTCCCAGCGCTGAACACGTCTGTGGGGGGCAGTCTTTACTTGGAGCAGTGTCTCAATAATTAGAGGAAATACCTGAACTCCAAACCCAGAAAAGACCCACAGAAAAAATGGGTTCCCATACTTTTCTGGCGCATTTAGCAGCCCAAGTTATGGGACTCCATATACAGGAGAGCATGAACCTGTAATGGTGGTGCCATATAGCGGCACAGTAAGGGCCATTTCCAGGCGATCCATTTGATCCTGTAGGTTTGAGGACAGAAAAAAGAATGGTGTATGAGGGGACTGACACTCTCTTTTATAGAGTTGCAATTGGTCCTGTGGGTTGATTGGGGGTGGAGTCACAACCATTGGTATGCTGCCATGGGTAGGCACCAGGAAAACCCTGTTCTACCCCTTCTCGGTCCTTGTTGACCGAGCTACTACTCCTAGGAGATATGTCCAACATGGGGTCCAGGCTCGCTCTTGGTGCAAAGGCATTTTGTCACGAGCGTGCACGCCAATTATTAAGTTATAGTTCACCAATTTTTTATAAATAATTAGGCATAAGGTTAAATATAGCATCATGTGCAGTTGTGCCCCTATGGTATATGTATGTGTGCATGCACTGTTTGGTTGTCATGACCCCAGCATAAATAATGATCCTAGGTAGGATATTTTGGATTAAAATATTCTCTAGATCAATACTCAATAATAATGTTTTTAAATATTTACACTGTCATTTTCATGAATCCGCATGAGTACTATGTGGATTAAAGCGTGGTATTGGGCTCTCCCAGGAAGAGTGGGTGTATCAACTCCACACTTTCGATTGGTTTTACTCCTTTAGCTCATTGCCTGGAAATAGCTCTGTTTACTAATATGGAATACACTGGTGGCAACGTATATATGGTTGCAATTACTTACAATATTATTATTTTTTTATAATGTTTTCCAACGTGTTTATATGTCTATTGATGCACTTTATTTAATTGGGTCAATATGTACCAACTAAGACTTCACTGGCGTATGCATGTGTGTGCCCATTAGTTTCTACTGTGTACCATTTAAATGGTCCTGTTTAGGTTCACATGCATATATGTCACATGTCCAGAGAATTCCCACCATGAACTGCTTCATGTCTATCTATTTATATTCAGTTTATTGGTCTATACTGAACCATTAACAAACAATTCCTTATGCTTTGCCCTCAGAGGTGGCGGCAGTTATTCTAGGGGTTTCGCTTCCCCAGTGAGATGTGGGTGGCAGTCCTGGAGCCAAAACATTTTGGCTCATTGGCCCCTGCACTCTAGGAAAATACTATTGTTTTCTCCAGCTAATATTAGGGCGCCGCGCATGTGTGCGTGTGCAATAGTCTGCCGAACCATTAGCCCATGTAATAGGCCGCCGAACCACTAGAGGGAGAAGGGTTCTGTGAGCTAGCCAGCGCGAGCTTGTCTATGCCAAACCACTGTGCTGGAAATGACATCAAACCGGAAGTATCGGAGGGGCGGAAGTGACGTTCGCCGGAAGTGGCGGGTGGATCTCAAATCCACCAGCACTTCCTGGTTAGTGTGGCGTGCATACCACACTAAGTGGCGGCGCCAAGCACTGTAGAACACGGTACCCACTCCCGTTCTGGAGAGCATCTAATCCCCCTTCACCTCCCTCCTTTTCCCCCGTATGAGAACCTACCAGCGATATGTGAGAACATACACCCTGAATGGTATACCCCCGAGGAGAAACACAACAAAGGATAGCTGTATCAAATGCAATGTTAATCATTACTATGCCTTGGTTAGAATGCTGTATGGGATGACAGCCATTGTGCATGCCAAAGCTGCACCCCATTGTTGGCACGAGGCTCCGTCCATTGGCTAAAGGACAACTCTATGCAGAAAGATTTAAGCCGGTGGATAGCAGTATACATTTAGGATAGATTGACATGGTGGGTGGTGCCCACTGATGGGTGTGGTAAGCTCTGGTGGGCTTTCATGTGTATATACAGAGGAAACTTGAGGCCAGTCTACTACTGCTGTGGCTTTGAGGAAGAGGGTCCTCTCTCATAACGCGCAAGCGTTTGCAATGCCATTTGGTCCACCGCTAACACCCGGTCCATGTTGCAGGTGCCTAGAGACAGGGTTCCATTTGCTGGAGCACTGACAAGCCTTTTTTTATAACATTTGTGAGTATTACTTTTACCGTTACATTTTTTAATACATTTTATCTTTGGTAATACACAAGGTTGGTGCGCCCTTCTTTTCTTTCTATATATTTCTGTATGGTAGAGTGGCCAGACAGAAGCCGCTTCTCAGTAAAAGGCATGACAGCCTACCTGGAGTTTGCCAAAAGGCACCTGAAGGACTCCGACCATGAGAAACAAAATTCTCTGGTCCGATGAAAACAAAGATTGAACTCTTTGGCCTGAATGGCAAGCGTCATGTCTGGGGGGGGGGGGGGGGGGGGGAGAGAGAGACCAGGCACCGCTCATCACCTGGCCAATACTATCCCTACAGTGAAGCATGGTGATGGCAGCAACATAATGCTGTGGAGATATTTTTCACTGGCAGGAACTGGAGGACCAGTCAGGATCGAGGGAAAGATAAATGCAGCAACGTACAGAGACATCCTTGATGAAAACCTGCTTCAGAGTGGATATGGGACAACTCTGTGAATGTCCTTGAGCGGTCCAGCCAGAGTCCAGACTTTAACCCAATTGAACATCTCTAGAGATCTGGAAATGGCTGTGCACCGATACTCCCCATCCAACCTGATAGAGCTTGAGAGATCCTGCAAAGAATGGGAGAAACTGCCCAAAAATACCTGTACCAAGCTTGTAGCACATCCTCAAAATGACTTGAAGCTGTATTTGGTGCCAAAGGTGCTTTTAAAAAAAAAAAAAGTATTGAGCAAAGGCTGTGAATACTTATGTACATGTGATTATTTTTTTTATAAATTTGCAACGATTTCAAACTTCTTTCACATTGTCATTATGGGGTATTGTTTGTAGAATTTTGAGGAAAATAATGAATTGAATCCATTTTGGAACAAAGGCTGTGAACATAAAATGTGGAAAAAGTGAAGCGCTGCATGTAAAGTACAAGTGCAATACAAGTCCCATCCGTGTATATAATTTCCACAACACAAGAAAATAAGTACTTAAAATGTATTTATTTTATTCTCAAAGTTTTAAATGGAATGGTAATTCATTACAGCATGCCACTGTTAAAAGTTGTGACAAAAGCTCTTTTCCATAAAGATTACATTTTTTTCCTTGTTTCCTGCATCTTACATAGGAGGTGGTCATGTGTTATTCAAGATTCTATTATTTTCTCCTTACGTGTGCAACAATCCACTCTTTTGCCAAACACTCACCAAAGGTATGGACAAATATAAAAGGCTGAGGGTTATCCAACATATACAACAAAAGCTATAGATACACAGGGAAGGAACCCAGTCTGCTAAATTTATAGAAAATGTATGTGCAAGAGCCAGGTCTGTTAAAACTTGGGAAACGCGTATGCTTTGTCTCTTATGAAAAAGGATGACTTGTGAAAGGGCCTCATGGTAAAAAAAAATCAAAAAAGAAAAGCCTTGCAGATAATGACCAGATTCTCCTGTTAATAGAGAAGAAGTCCAGAGAACTGCAGTTCCCAATAACAGAGAATGGATATTTTTTCTAGACGTCAGAATTTCAGCCAAAATGTATTTTCTGGGTACTAACAATTCTTGCAACCAATACTTGAGAATTTGACAGTCACGCTGTTCTCGTCAGAGCTTTTTCAATGGGTTAGTCCACCAAATACAGTAACAGTAACTTAACCACCTAAAGCAATATTTGCTTTAAGAATTAGTCCAGCAATAGACTGAGCGAGTTTATTTTCCCCTGCAACTACAGGTCAGTGTTAATAGGCTAAACCCTCCCGCGGAGCCATTGTCTGCTCCTGGCATGGAGAACACAGTGACTATTGCCAACAGCTATAACCAGGTGTGTCAAATCCGACAGGCTGGTTGTACCCAAGTTGATTTATCAACTTGGGTACATTCACAGCCTGCCTATACATGGTTCAGCAGGAGCCGGCCGAGATTCAAACTGTCTATGTTCACCTTTTCCAAAAAAACAAAAAAAAACTATGCAGGCAAGGGGCTCCTATAGATAAACTGTGCAGCTCAGACCAACGTTAAATAATGTTCTTGCTATAGGTGTAGGCCAATTACATACCTCCTGGAGCCTGCCCAAAAACTCCCAGAGATTGCATCATTTCATCCTGCCTTGTTGCTAGGACATTGCTAAGGCACTCCCAGACGATTTAAACCCCTTTGCATGCACTTTTTCCCCTGTCACAGTAGCTTCATTAGCAATGCTGCCACAGGGGAGATAGTGGACCACACAAGCACAGGGGTTTGACAGCTCAATCCTGTAATGAGGGTAAACAGTAATAGCTGGAGTTTTAGCAACTAGGCAGGACAGGATTTCTCTGATTTTTTTTGACATGGCTTTGGAAGAAATGTAAATGGCCTACACTTCTAGCAAGGGAATCCTCAAAGTTTAGTTAAAGCTGCACAGTTCATCTACAGTAACCCCTTTACCTGCAAAGGCAGTTTTTTGATAAAGGTGAACTAACCCTTTAAATAATCTAATTGTGCTTTTTTCGCATTTTTTTTTTTTTTTCACAAGAATTTTTTTTTCGCATTTTTAAAGGGCCAGATTGGGCTAAATATTTAGCAGATCACTCATGGTACTAAAATGCCCAACAATAAATCATTTGAAGTAGCAACACGCATTTATGTGCAACTGAATTCTACAAGATGTGAATATGTTACCTGTGTAGATTACTACATAGGGAGACATTTTCTTCATCGGTTTGGAACTGCTACTTCTAATGATTCACTGCCCTATTGAGCCAATAAACATCTATGTACCTCTAGCCTGAGGAAAGGACCGACAGTACTGGTTAAGGCGCTCCATATCAAAAGATTCAAATTGCCCATGTTTCTTAGCAAATCAACCCCGTTGACTATGCCAGCTGATTATTACAAGAGATTCTCAGGATTTACAGCATCACTTAAAAGCATAGCAGTGACCCAGCACTATTTTTTTTTTAATCTCAAACCAAAGCCCTGTCTGTGGTGGTAGGGGTAAGTATTAACTCTTCATTTTGCAGACGCTCACCATCTCCAAAAGCCATGTTACCTGAAAAACCCTATGCATCCAACACTTCCAGGAGTGTCACATACTGGTCTATGTGCACTGTGGTTCCTTCTGATTGCTTCTACATCAATACAAGGCATATTATTGATATGGAGGCTGAGGAAAGCACCACAGCATGCTGGAATGACCAGGCATTCAGGAAGTTTTTCAGCCGTGTGTCTGTCTCCTGGGAATAGTTTGATGGTGGCATGATTCTGTACATGCATGGCTTTGGTTTGAGATTAACAGATAATGACATGGTTCTTTTTCCTGTACACTATAGAAAGAAAAGTTGTAAACCGACTTTGGGCAAAACCAAGCACCCCCCTTTCAGACAATTGTCACACATGAGGCCTCAAGTGTGCATATAAAGCTCCATTTAAACCCCAAAAGCTCGATGTTGCTTTATACCAGGCTTGACCAACTTGCTTCCCATCAGTTATGCAGAAACTGCAATCCCACAATGCCTTGCCAACAAAACTAAGGAGGGCCATAAGCAGTGCAAGCCTGACTTTTCAGTCTGGCGTTGGTCGTTAAATGCCTAATCCAGAACCACAACATAAAACATGTGGCTCCCTAAAGTTAATTGAAAAAAAATGTTTACAACCTTTAAAAAAAAAAAAAAAAAAGAAGGAGCTACATTCTTACAACCAAGAGCCTAAAACTGAATGTTTACAAGGTGGTTTTAGTTAAGGGTATGTGCACTGGGATGTCTTCAGTCTCATACGAGTTTAATCCAACTGCAGACCTACTTGCCTTCTCATCCACACAAGTGTTACCATTGCATCTTTTTGGTTTCAGAAATTAAACACAAGATGGTATTATTTCCATCTCCTGTCTTTGTATCATGTAGTCATTAGAAGGCTGATTGAAAATTGAACAGTTTTTTTTTTTTCCCATTGTCAATCCGTTTATTCCTGTTTTGTGCAATCATTACCCAAAAAGCAGCTAGCAAATGGTCTGAAAACAAAAAAGACTGAATAAAACTGCAAATATTTCATAAAAATAGGATTAAAACAGATTAAAGACTGGGGGGGGGGATAAAGCCACAGTGAAACATCCTGCATTTAGCAGTCTTTTCAGTGGCTTTCAAACATCCAAGTGCACATAGCCTTACTGCTATAGTCACTGCTTGGTGCAACACTGCTAATGTAACCAGCAATGGCCCTCAGACAGCATGGCTGCACAGTCCTGGGATGGGCAGGTAAGCTCGAGAACCCTGTACGTTTTACAGGTCAAATAAAAACAATTCATTAACCAGTTCCTCAGAAGAAATACTCTGACAACGTTAGAAATAGCAGCTGGCAGTGCATAAAATCAGTTTGATTTTGTTTTCCAGCTGAAGGACGATGCACCAGTATATAAAACAGAGGATTCAAGTCTTCTCAAAATCCATAGCATCTTTAAGACTGCAAAATTTCCCTTGACACAATCTCTCCCGTTCCTGGCTGTCTAAGATTCCACCTAGATGTAAATCCATCTTGCAAAATCGTATTGATGGTACCGTCTCAGCTACTGCTGAATATCAGCAAAAAAAAAAAAAAAAAATGAAAAAAAAAAAAAAACCACGGAGGAAACTTGAGCAACAGCAGTTATTTGAGAGAATGCATGAAATTGTCCAGGCTAAATTCAGAATCGTACTGCTCCTGGTTCCACAGTTCTCCGAGGTTGTCGAGGATTGATTTCATTGAAGTCTTTCCGCCGGCTTCAGATGTCTCCATCCTCTCACGCTTTCCATCCTGAGAAAACATTAAAAAGATCCGGTTACATCACAATGGATATTCCACAAGCAGACAGCTTTGTATGGCCTTTCCAACACTGAACAGCTTTCAAATTAAAGCAAACCTGTCATAGGAGAAACGGGAGATTCCAGTTCACCAGTTTTTAACAGACGCATACCTTGAAGCAGTTGGTTTTAAAAATCTCCTTATTGCTTTTTCATCACCTAAAAACCAGACACTTTCACCCCATTCTTGCCCAGACCAATTTTCAGATTTCAGCGCCGTCACACTTTGAATGACAATTACAGAGTCATGCAACACCCAAATTAAATTGATAATTTTTTGAGACAGATCGAGCTTTTGTTTCACCATCTAAAAAAAAAAAAAAAAAAAGTATATGTGTATATATTATATATATATATATACACATACACACACACACACATATATATACACACACACACACACACACACACACATACCATATTTATCGGCGTATAACACGCACTTTTTTCCCCCTTAAAATCAGGGGAAAATCGTGGGTGCGTGTTATACGCCGATACTCCGCCGATTCCCCTGCTGAAACGAGCGAGAGGAGCGAGCGGAGCCGAAGTACACTCGGCTTTACTCGGCTCCTCTCGCAGTCCCGCCCATCTCTGACTGCGCCGACTGACATAGAGAAAGCCGAGTGTACTCCGGCTAGTCTCGGCTCCTCTCACAGTCCTGCCCCTGACTGTGAGCAGAGCAGAGTCTAGCCGAAGTACACTCGGCTTTCTCTGTCAGCGGCGCAGTCAGTGGAGATGGGCGGGACTGCGAGAGGAGCTGAGTCTAGCCGAAGTACACTCGGCCCCGCTCGCTCCTCTCCACAGAAATCGGCGCCAAATTTAAAAACCGCCGAGACTGACAAGGCTGCAAAGGCACTGGGCAAGGCTGCAGATGGACAGATGGACACTGGGCAAGGCTGCAGATGGACAGATGGACACTGGGCAAGGCTGCAGATGGACAGATGGACACTGGGCAAGGCTGCATGCTGCATTTAAATGTAAGTTTTTTTCCCTTAAAATTCCCTCCTAAACTTGGGGTGCGTGTTATACGCCGATAAATACGGGTATATTATATATATATATATATATATATATATATATATATATATATATATATATATATATTAGGGCTGCAACTAACGATTATTTTCATAATCGATTAGTTGGCTGATTATTGTTTAGATTAATCGACTAATCGGTTAATAACCGTTAAAAAAAAAAAGGTAATTTTATTTTATTTTTTTGGGGCCAATTTGTTGTTGGGCAGATTACAAAACACAAATTGCCGCAAAAACACATTACATGCTTTTCTGCAGCTTCTCCATTGAAGTATATCAAACCAAAAAACTAAAATAGCACCGTTTTGAGTTTAAAAAAAGTCCTTGCCCTTTCCAAATACGCAGCAGCTGAAAAAATCATGGATGTGAACATCTAAATGAACTGTAGCGTTTCTGCAAAAAGCACCAAAAAACACAGAGGTGTGACCCAGGCCTGAGATGTTTAGTAACATGGGGTTAAAAAACTAAAATTAGTACAAAAAGAGCAAATAATCGCTACTGTAAGGGTCCTTTCACACGGGGCGGATCCGTGCAGATCCGCCCCGTGAAGCTCCGCTTGCTCAGCGGGGATCGCTCCGTTGATCCCCGCTGAGCCGACGGATGACTGGGCGGTCCCCGCATACTGTGCAGGGACCGCCCTGTCAGAGCGCCGCTCTCCCCTATGGGGAATCGGATGACGACGGACCGTAGAGTCCGTTGTCATCCGATCCGCTCCGCCGACGGAAGGAAAAATAGGGTTTTCCTCCGTCACACTTTGGCGGAGCGGAGCGGATGTCAGCGGACATGTCTCCGCTGACATCCGTGCCTCCATAGGGGTACATGGAGGATCCTTTTAGGTCCGCCTAAAAAACTGACAGGCGGACCTGAACGGACCTCCGTGTGAAAGAGCCCTAAGGGTTCATTTCTTACTGTGGGACAATGAAAGTAATATTTACAGTAGCAATTTGCTCTTTTTGTACTATAAAGGGATCATTTTAGTTTATTTTTAACCTCATTATGTTACTGGCCGATTAATCGATTCTGAAAATTGTAATCCATTAATTTCATAATCGATTAGTTGTCAATTAATCGATTAGTTGTTTCGGCCCTAATTTATATATATATATATATATATATAAACACGTTTTAAACAAGACATGGTTTTTCATTGTTTGCTAAAAAAATTGCAAATAATCTTTCTTCATAAAATTTTGGCCAAAACTTATTCTGCTACATTTAAATAACCAAAATTAGTGTATATTTGTCAAATTTGAAATGTACAGTCTACAAACTATAGGGCTTAGAGAGATATAGATATCTATCCATCTATAGATTAGAGATCGGTCCTACCGTACTGACAGCCTATCATTTGAGGCCCTACAAATGCCAGCGCAGTACAAATAACCCCCCCACATGACTTCAGGAAGTAGACAGTCCAAGGTATTTAGCAAGAGGCATGGCAAGTGTTCTCAATTGTAATGGTTTGTACATTTTTGGAAAAATAAGAAATTCAATCCACAAAATTGCAATTTTAGCAAGTTATTTCTCTCACACACACCATAGGTATACTTAGAATTACACTCCAAAAACACATTCTGCTACACTTCACAGGTATGGGGATACCACATGTGTGAGGCTTTCACAGCCTAGATGCTTAGAGGGACCCAAAATCCAAGGGTCGCCTTTGGGCTTTAAAGGAGCCTTAGGCCTGGTTCACACTGGGGCGACAAACGCTCCGACATTAGGAGCTCATGTCGCATGACGTGTGAAAATCAATGAATCCCTATGAGAGCCGTCTTAACTGGTCCGACACAAGTCGGTCCGACATTAAAAATGCTCCCTGTACTACTTCTGTCCGACTTTGATCCCACTTCAGCCCATTGACTATCATTGAAGTAGGATCAAAGTAGTATCCTGTTCATGAAAGTCGGATGGATGTCGGACCGAGATGTCGGACAGATGTCGGACAGATGTCGGACCGATGTCGGACCGATGTCGGACCGATGTCGGACCGATGTCGGACAGATGTCGGACAGATGTCGGACAGATGTCGGACAGATGTCGGACAGATGTCGGACAGATGTCGGACAGATGTCGGACAGATGTCGGACAGATGTCGGACAGATGTCGGACAGATGTCGGACAGATGTCGCAGAGCAAAGTAGGCTGGGTTCACACTATACGACACGACTTTCATCCTACTTTGCTCTGCGACATCTGTCCTACTTTGCTCTGCGACATCTGTCCTACTTTGCTCTGCGACATTGGTCCGACATCGGTCCGACATCGGTCCGACATTCATGAACAGGATACTACTTTGATCCGACATTGTGCTAGTCTGACTTGTCCTTTGACCAATTAAAACAATCCCAGGGTGAGATAAATTCCTTTTACTGCTGCTGTAATCACAATGTCGGATGCCAAAGTCGTATGGTTAGGACAAGGATCCGACTTTGATCCGACTTCAATGATAGTCAATGGGCTGAAGTAGGATCAAAGTCGGACAGAAGTAGTACAGGGAGCATTTTTAATGTCGGACCGACATGTGTCGGACCAGTTAAGACGGCTCTCATAGGGAAACATTGATTTTCACACGTCATGCGACATGAGCTCCTAATGTCGGAGCGTTTGTCGGACCAGTGTGAACCAGGCCTGAAAGTCTTGTCGTATAGTGTGAACCAAGCCTAAACAATGCATCTAATTTCTTCACTATGTCACATTTCTGGAAGCCCTAGAGCACCAGGACAGTGGCAACCCCTACAAAATAACACATTTTGGAAAACAAACACTCCAAAGTATTTTTTGAAAAGGCATAATGAGTCTGACACATTGAAAAAATGCAGGAAAAATTTGCGCACAAATTTATTAGAAATATCTTATTAACACACATCACAGGCACTCTTACACCCCAAAACACATTATGCTACTCCCGTATGGTGATATCACGTCTGAGATTTTCACAGCCTAGCCATATAGAGGGGACTGAAAATCCAAGGAAGCATCTTCAGGCATTCTATGGGCATAAAATTACGCATATAATTTCCTGACTACCCATCATATTTATGGAGGCCCTGGAGCAACAGGACAGTTGAAATACCAGAAAATGACCAAATGTTGGAGCGTAAACACCCCAAGGTATTTTTATTTATTTAGGTTTTAAAAGAGGCATGGTAAGTCTTTTAAAGACCTCATTTTATTGCCACAAGTTTTTTTGAAAACTTGGAAAGAAAATTTATTTTTCCCCCACACACAAAGCTGGTAATTTAATAAGATGCACTAGATTTTCAAAAGTATTGGGACACCTGCCTTTACACACACATGAACTTTAAAGTGGTTGTAAACCCACTTTTTAAACAAAGACCTACAGGTAAGCCTAGATTAAGGCTTACCTGTAGGTGCATGAAATATCTCCTTAACCTACACGGTTAAGGAGATATTTGTATGTAAATGCGGCGACGCTGACGTCACCCCATTCACAAATTCGGCTAGGTCGCAACATTCGACGACGTAGCCGAATTTGACAGCTCACGTGCGCATGCGCGGAGTCACGTCTTCGCCGCTCCGGCCAATCACAGCGCCGGAGCGGCGCTGTGATTGGCTGCAGCGGCGATACCCGGAAGTAACATTCCGGCTATCGCCGCAGCGATGGGTGTGGCTAGAGGAGGGACACGGACGACTTCGGGGGCCCCGATCGAAGGTAAGTGGTACATAATGAGCTAGTATGCTAGTCATACTAGCTCATTATAGCTTTGTCTTGCAGGTTAGAAAAAAAAAAAAACACAAAAGGGTTTACAACCACTTTAATGGCGTCTTAGTCTGTAGGGTTCAATGTGGAGTTGGCAGCTATAACCAACTCTTCTGGCAAGGCTGTGAACAGGGTTTAGGAGCATGTTTATGGGAATGTTTGACCATTCTTCCAGAAACGCATTTGTGAGGTCAGCCACTGATGTTGGACGAGAAGGCCTGGCTTGCAGTCTCCACTCCAATTCATTCCAAAGGTGCTCTATCGAGCCGAGGTCAGGACTCTGTACTGCAATAGCCACCTCTATTCGAGTGGTCAGGGAATATAGTGTAGTGTCACCTATAGCATTCCCAGGTACTATATGCCAAGCAAGCCTTGCCTAGTGGTACATGGCTGCCCCCAGGAATGCCATGTTCACTGGCATGGTGTCTTGCAGGAACATAGTCAGCAGGTTGCGCAGATAGGCCAGTTCAGGCTGCAGGCATGGTCAGCGAAGGATCAGTCCAGGCAGCAGGTAGAAAAGGTGGTCAATAAACAGGCCAAGGTTAGTACAGACCGAGGCAACACTGCACTGGTGTGGCAGTGATCAGGGACACAGACTTGTGTGGCGGTGATGGACACCGAGGAGGACAGCCGTCAGGATAAAAAATAAAAAATAAATGTGGCCGTGCGGGGCTCTACCCACACGGCCGCATCACTCTTTTTAAAAAAAAAAAAAAAGTGAACTTATCCTTTAAAAAGAGAAATTTTTTATTGCTTTACTTTACCACTTAAGGACCGAGCCTATTTCTGACATTTGTTGTTTACAAGTTAAAATATTTTTTTTGCTAGAAAATTACTTGGAACACACACACACACACACACACACACACACACACACACACACACACACACACACACACACACACAGTAAGATTAGGGGTTGTTCGCTCTCATGGTGGATGCGTTTTTCCAGTGATTCAGGAACTCTGTTTAAGGGCATGGTAGCCCATTTTTATTTAAATGATCCACCATTCCTGTATCTTGCATACCCAACAGTTTAGCCTTCTAGCTTTACCTTCTTGCTATCCGGCTGTTTCAGGCCTTTAGCCTAGGCCTGCTCCTCAGACCCAAACAGTTAAGAGTTAAGCTGTCTCCTCACTTACCCCTGGTCAGCACCTTTGTTGCTGAATCACCAACGATGTCTGCCTCCTGCAGACATGCCTATTCTGGCTGCACCCATGCAGCGTAGATAGCCTCTGACTCCACTTCAGAGGGATGGGAGAGTCCACCTGACTCTCCAAACACAGACTTCCTGTCTGTTGGGTGGGGCCCTGATCCATAGTCAGGTCAGAACTAAATAGCCGCCGAAAACACAGCTGTGCAATCAGCAGGTCTTTCTCTACAAACTCTGGTGTAAACCAACACTCTTTAAGGTCACACAGAGTCGCACTGTTACATATCCTCCCCCCCGTTTCGAACCAGAGGGAGGAACACAAACCAGTCACCATAAATGGGACACCTGTGCCAGCCATTGGCTGCGTAGGCCCATTTCTTTTTCCGGGTATGTGTCCACCAGCACTTCACCTTGACGCCTCTGTACCAACTAGCAGAAGCAGGAGTCCTAATCTGCCCAACCTTTTCTCTAAAGGGGCACTCCACCCACATCTTCTTCCAGGTGTGCTTCCACCAGCACTTCTTCCTGAACCGTGGGCTCCCACTAATCTCTCTATCCCTTCTACCTTCTGGCCTCTGGATCCTCTTTTTTTTTCTCCCACAGACCTACTCTTCCGGGACTGTCGGGGGCCCACTTCCATGACATCTGTCAGGGACTAGCCACTCTCACTACCTGACGCAACTTAAACAAACAACATTTGTTTCTCAGGTTCACTAACCCCTGTGTGGTTACTCTTGGCACCCAAACCATCCGAGATCAACACCATATCCTTATTCAACTCAATATTGTCATTGGGACCTCTTGTCCCCTTGTTTTCTAGGACAGTGTATGGAGGGACCACCTACAGGCAAGCAGTTACTCCCTATGGGACAGTCCCACAGTTTGACATCGCCCCCTGTTGTCCAACACTCCAATAGCAATTGTCCTACCAATGCACATGTTCCACCACATTTTTCCATACCAATCTCTTTAACCATTTGTGTCCATTGGTACCTCAACCAATAAGCTCAGAGTTGTCTGACAGTGCTTCACAGTGCTTCTCATACATATTTCCGTTACAGTTACCATCACTGTTATTTCCTGTCAAAGTGTCTCCGGGTACCTCAAACGGCACCTCTCTGCAAGTGATGGACTGAATCCCCACTACCGCCATGTTCGTTCCGGGCCCTTCCTTTGAGGTGTAGCGGGTGAAACAGTACGCACGCCATGTACCAACCATTGTTCAGCCGCACCTCGGACCGCACCAGCAGGAATACACCCATCACATCAGCATACGGAGAGACTTCCCCTATGTCTATTATCTCTCATTTTTTCAACAATTCCCCTGAGCGCCTTCCGCACATAACTGCCGCTAGAAGCACTCTCGAAGAGACGGCCAAGGCCGAAATCTGACCCTTAATAGTACTCAAAGCAAGCATTTGGGTCACGCCACGCTACAAGAACCGCAGGATTCTGGGGATGGAGTACGTCCGTGGACGCCAGTCCAGCTCTTCGCACATGGCGATGTAAGCTTTCCAGGTACGGTGATAGATCTTTCTGGAGGAAGACTTCCGTGCCCTTAACATGGTCGAAATGACCGAATCCGAGAGACCTCGGTCTCTCAGCACCTGGCTTTCAATAGCCATGCCGTTAAAGCCAGAGACTGTAAAGCAGGATGAAATATAGGACCTTGAGATAGAAGGTCCTTCCTTATTGGCAACCGCCAAAGAACGTCTGCGACGAGACGTACCAGATCGGCGTACCAATGACACCGAGGCCAATCCGGAGCAATGAGGATCACCGGAATCCCCTCGGTCGCCACCCTGCGAGGGAGCAGCTGCAGCGGAGAATAAACATATCAGGTGATAATGACCCCAATGGGGTCCCAAGGATCCCTGAACCTGGCCACAAACCGCCACCTTGCGATTGAGTAGAGGCCTTCAGGTCCACATTCGGCGTGCCCCACCGCCGGCAAAGAAGTTGAAAGACCTCCGGGTGCAAGGACCACTCTCCCTGGTCCAGCGTCTGGCGACTCAGATAGTCCGCCTGCCAATTGCCTACGCCCGGAATGTAGACGGCCGACAGAGCCAGCACGCTTCTTTCGGCCCACCTTAGGATGCGGGCGACCTCAGAAGCCGCAGCTGAGCTCCGAGTACCCCCTTGATGGTTGACATACGCCACAGCCGTGGCGTTGTCCGACTGGATCCTGAGGGAACGACCCTGTAACCTCTCCGACCACGAGGAGAGGCACAGTCTGATTCCCCGTATTTCCAGAACATTGATCGGTAAACGGGCTTCGTCCAGAGTCCAAAGCCCTTGGGCTGACAGGACTCCCCAGACTCCACCCCAGCCCGTCAGGCTGGCGTCTGTCATGATCACCGTCCATTGGATGGATAGAGGAAAGACTTCCCGGACCGAAGAGCCGGGGACCTCAACCACCACGTCAGGGACGCCCTGACTGGGTGACTCACCTGGATCTGAAGATCCAAGGACAATGGGGATTTGTCCCAAGTGGACAGGATCTCTTTCTGTAATGCCCGTGTATGTGATTGGGCATACAGAACAGCCTCGAACGAGGCCACCATTAGTCCCAGGACTCTCATGCAAAAACGGATTGACGACCATTTTCGGGACGTCAGTACCCGCACTGCAGACTGAAGTGTCAGTAACTTCTCCGGGGGTAGGAATACATTCGCCTCCAAGGAGTACAGGATCAGACCTAGATAACTCCAAACGCTGAGTCGGGACCAGGACCGACTTCTGAATGTTCAGGAGCCACCCGAAGTCCCTGAGGGTCTGACTGACGATAGTCACACTTTCTTTTAATTCTGAGCCATTGTCTGCTCTAAGAAGAAGATCGTCCAGATAGCCCACGATAGCAATGCCTCGCTGTCTCAGCAAAGCTAGATCCGGAGCAAGCACCTTGGTGAACACCCTTGGTGCCGAGGCTGGGCCAAAGGGAAGAGCCACAAATTGATAGAGGACTTCGCCGATTGCAAAGTGCAGAAACTTCTGGTGACTTGCGCAGATCGGAACATGTAAGAAGGAGTCCTTGATGTCCAAGGACGCCAGAAAATCCCCTTGGAGTGTAGCGATCACCGTGCGAATAGATTCCATGCAGTATTTTTGCACCTTCACAAAGGCATTCAGGGCCTTGAGGTCCAGGATTGGCCGAACCCCATCCTTTTTGGGGACAACAAACAGATTCGAGTAGAACTCCTGAAACCTCTCCTGTGACGGAACCGGCATAATCACTCCGGACCTGATAAAATCCTGCACAGCCCCCAAGAGGGCTGTCCGACGGGCAGGAAGGAGAGGGAGATCTGAGGGAAAGAATCTGTCTGGGGGCCAGGAACGGAACTCTATCCTGAGGTGACCACCTCGCACACCCACGGGTCGGAGATACGGGAGGTCCACCGATCCGTGAACCTGCAAAGTCGTCCCCCCACCCCAAAGTCGGACGGGGGCAAGACTTCACGCGGAGGTGGGCTTGGGAACCGCTTTGTTCGGCTTACGCACACCAAGGGCGCTTGTGTCCACCAGCCGCACTGTTGTCAGTCTGGGAGGGCTTACCCGTGGACTCTGACGGAAAAAAAACTTTTTTGCTGGAAAGGAAGGACCCGGTTTACGGTTGGCCTCCTTACCCTTGATAGTCTGAGGAAGAAGAGTGTTTTTTCCTCCCGTGACATCCTTGATGATGTCATCCAGAGCAGCACCAAAAAGTCTACCACCCTTAAAGGGTAGATCCGTCAGGAGCTTCTTAGAGGCTAGGTCAGCAGAGCAGCATTTCAAACCAGATAAGACGATGCAACACCACCGCAGAAACAGAGGCCCTGGATATTAAAGGGGCCGCGTCCAAAGTGGAGTCGCACACATGTATCAGGCCCTGCACCATCTGGTGGGCCAGAGCAATAGTGTCTGGAGGAAAATTATGCTCCTGCACAGTCCGGTGCAAAATTTTTGCCTATTCCGTGAGTGTCCGAGACACAAGGGTCGCCGCTACCACAGGCCGTAAGGCGGACTCCAACAAGGCAAACATGGCTCTACTCACCACTTCTGACCTCCTGTAAGTGGGGTCCCTAAATTCAGGAGTCCCCTCCATCGGGAGAGTGGTGGCCTTGTTTAAAATCGGCGACCGGAGGGTCGACCACTGGGGGAGAAGTCCACTTTTTAAGTAGGGCTTCTTCAAAGGGGTATCTGATAGACAAACGCCACGGGACCATATTGAAAAACCTTTTTAGAAGGCTTGGCCTTAAAAGGAACCAAAGGAGACTGCCTCCGCCTGAGGTTCCGCAGCATTCAGATTGAGAGTGTCCCTCACAGCATCAATGAGTTCACCAACAAGCGCCCTGTCATTTACTGACTCAACTGGAGTATTCCTCACAAGGAATGTCCTGTTCAAAATCATCAAAATATTCAGAGCTAGGGTCCTGAGCCGCAGCAGCTAGGCCCACATCTGAATCAGCGCACTCCCCTTGTGGAGATAAAGTGGGGAGAGGGCGCTTTTTTACTCCCTTGCGCTCGCACACCGCTTCCATCCTGGTCAGAAATGATTCCAGGACTGCCGACAACTGGTCCATAGGGACCGCAGGTGCTGGAGCACTGCCTGTTGCTTCTGACATGCAAGAGGAAGCTGGTGACACGGACTCCATATTGCCCCTCTCTGAGACTCCTCAGAAAAAAAAAGTCCACCCACAGGCTGTGCTGACTGAGTAGGGGAATGCCCAGGGGACTCATCAACCCGGACCAGGACCGCTCGGTTACGATGCCTTGTCCCTCTCTGCGCCACGCTGTATCAGCGTGAGTGAGCTGAGAGGAGAGTGAGGAGATTTGCGCCGTTCCCAGCAGCGATAGAGGCCAAACAAGTGTTTAAAAAGCGTGCGGCTTCAAGAAAATGGCCGCCGCAATGTGCTCAGGCGATCCACGGCAAGATGGCCGCCGATGTAAAGTAAATGCACCAACACAAACATGGCGCCGAGCGGCGCCCAGGTCCCCAAAACTCAAAAAACAGCCCCAGCGATATGGAGACCACCATGAGCCCCCCCCAGGCAGTATGACCCCCAGGCACACCACACAGCCAGCAATGGTGACAGAGTGACAATAAAACAGGGGGAGACAGGGAAAATCCCCACACAGAGAAACACACAGCATGTACTCACCTGCAGGCAGGAGAGACTACTTACCCGTCCCCCTGAGAGACCCACTGGTGTGTTTCTGACAGGACTATCACAGTGCGGTACTGAGTAGCTGTCGGCCCGGTCCACCGCGAAAGATACAGCAGGACTGTTCAATCTTGAGAGGACCACGGAGCATGAAAGCCCACCGGCCACCCCTGGAGTCGTGGGGCATGTCGTGAACTGAGTCTCACGCACACAAGGCGAGAATCAGCACGCTCGATGGTCGGACAGGGAAGACTACGAGGATATCTTGTACCCAACCTGTTGCCCAGCCGACAGTTGATAGAAGAAATCAAAAAATAAAAGAAAAAATTCCAAAAAGGAATAAAAACAGGTCAAGAGACTGGCTCCTGAGAGAGCCACGTCTTCTTCCGCTAGGCAGAAAAAAAACTCAGGTCTGCTGACTGCAGTGGGAGGGTTATGTCCGGAGGGACTGCCCCCATGGGGGGGCTGTTCAGCTTTGGCTTTTTAGAATGTATGTATAACATTTCACATTCTGCCTAGGTCTTCTCCTGCAAGCAGGGACATAACCCACGGGTAAAGTGTAAGAGAGGCTATGTCCGTCCATGGACGATAAGAGAAATATTGATTTTCAAACGACATGAGCTCCCAATGTCGGAGTGTATGTCGTACTAGGGCTTGGCGATTTTCTCCCCCAAAAAAATCTGCGTTTTTTTTTATAAAAAACTCGATTTACGATTCGATTTTTTTTTATTATTATATTAATTAAAGTGCATCAACAAACAAAATTGCAAAGGCAAACCCTTTCTCTAACTGCAAAGTCAGTGTGCAAACAACACACAATATAATCCAGCGCTCATGGAACATACATTAATAACTATTGAAAACTCTTGAAACTCTGTGTGTGATTCCTTCTGTCCCAGCCTTGCTGCGATCCTGGCTCTGCATCCTTTTGTGTTGGAGGGCCCTCCACACGCTGGTCTGCCTGTTGTCCATCATTCAAGGTACTGTGCTCACACGGAGATCATGCCACAGGCTTTGTTTTGACTTTTTTAACCCCTCCTTGCTCCACGGATGTCACTGCAAGTTTAACAAGTTTGTCACCACTGGCAACTGGAGAGTTAAGATTCATTTGCCCTCTGCACATTTGGGATTGGATCCCTCTCTTTATTGTGATTAATAAATGGACTAAGCTTTTTTATCAATTCAAGAGTTTTCAATAGTTAATAATGTATGTTCCATGAGCGCTGGATTATATTGTGTGCATGTTGTGTATTTTGTACTTCTGGGTACGGATTTTTTCTTGCTGCGCTGGATCCTGTTTTTTCCCCCTTTTGGATACTTTGTACTTCCCAAAATATTTGGGATTTTTTTCTTCTTATTATTATTATCATCCATTATATTTTTTTCTTTATCCACCAATTTAGCGCTTGTGACCTTTTGTTGTTTTTTGCAGTGTGCAACAAAGATTGTTAAACATCCAAATTATTAATACTGTATTTGGATTTAGCTAATAAAACAACAAAAATTCCTGAGGTTACTCTTAGTTGAATTGAACTGTGTCCATGCCTCACTGTGCCCATGCCTCACTGTGCCCGTGTCTCACTGTGCCCGTGTCTCACTGTGCCCATGCTTCAATCACTGTGCCCGTACCTGATGCAGATTTTCATGGTATACGGATTTTACTGCTACACCGGTGGCCATTCCAGTATTCAAAAGCCGCGCCTCCTTCTCGTCTGTGATAGGCGGAACACTCAATTTCCCAGCATTCAGTGTTCCGCCTATCATGGTCATCCTCATAACACAGACGAGGATGAGAGGATGTCCGTGATAGGCTGAATACTGCCTGCTGTGAAATTGAGTGTTCCGCCCATCACAGACGACGAGGACTCGGGAGGCGCGGCTTTTTAACACTGCAATGGCCGCCGTCTGTCTGCATGACACGCTGATCAGGTAGGCAGACGGCGGCTGCAGCGAGTAGATGTAATTGGGGTAACGCTGCCCAGTGCCATTCCGGATACGCCCCCTGCAGTCCTGCTACGGAAACTTTGAAGGGAAGGAAAAATAAATAAAAAATCTAAAAAAAAATCGATTTTCTTCAAAACTGAATCGATTTGAGCTCAAAACTCGATTCAAGATTAAAATCGATTTTTTTCCCCAGCCCTATGTCGTACAAGTGTGAACCTGGCCTAAATGACATTTCCCTGTCAGCTTGGGACACTCTGCGGCCACTGGCTCCCCCGCAACCAGTCTGATTGTAAATTTGTCACATTTAGCAGCATTAATAATATGGCAGTAAAAAGCATCACCCTCTACCGCATCCAGGTGCTCAATTCGGCAGGCAGGCGATCAATTCATTTAGTCTAGTCATTTGCCAAATAGGTGAAGTTCAGATTGAATTCTACTTAAGTCCAAACCCCACGCTCATCCCCAATTTAAATATAAAAATAAAGGATGTGTAAAAGAACCCTTTTATTGAAGGGCTCAGATCATCCATGAGCAAAGTAAACTACTTCTACATGTCCCTGTACATAGGTGGATAAACCACTCAGAATTGCTACTCAAGCTAGGAAACCTCAGTTATAGACAATTTCTGGTGACCAACTGAAAACTGTAGTTAAAAACAAAAACACTCCAAATGGTGTTGATAATCATCCAAGTGCATGAGTGGGCCAGAAGAAGCTGGAATTCCAGGTCAGATTTCTGAACTTCAGCTATACAACCAGACTATTCAAAAAACCTTTACAATTTACCCCATGTCAATTTCCTGGTGTTCTCTTGTATGACTGCTATGCTTTAAAACTTATCCCCATAGGAAATGAGAGGTAAAGTCCTCACTTTGTGTGCAGGCCTGCCAACATGGTGTCTCTGTAGGTATGCCACCTTGGTGGCTCATAACAGCTGCTGTTCTGTGCAGTTTTTTTTCCTTTTGGAATAAAAGGTTTTCACACACACACACACACACACACACAAGCCGACCATTGTAAGCACCCCTGCCTGTGTTGAATGGTTTGTCTCATTCCTCTAACTGGTCTATCCACAAGGAGGCCTGTACTTTTGAAAAACAGACTTGCTGGCCAGATCACCAGGAAAAATGGGAGATCAAAAAGCCTGAAAAATAGAAAAATGCAGCCATCACATCTAAGGATTTGTAAGATGCAATATAAATGCTTGCGTATAATACTGCTTTAAGTTATTCACAAACTTTACATTACGTTCTCTGTTGTCAATTAAAACGTGGCTTAACATTTCCCAGACAACCCACCAGCTACACTTTTCAATATTCAGCTGTGTACCACCCATCTACGTGAATTCACTGCTTTAGTTGTATCATCTGTTATCTATGAAAGAGGCATTCGAGTTGCCAGGCAGGCGAGCAGGTACCTTTGCCCAGCAATATTGCAGGCAAGTTTTTCTGATTCATGCCACCAATGCAGCCACTAATAAGCAACAGAGATGTTGAGCCTAAATGTGCCTGTCACCATCATAGACTATATTTTTGAATTAAAATATAAAATGCCTTCAAAAAAATGAATGCACTTTTTTGCAGGTGTAAAATACATGGATGCACCTTTAACACTGCAGCCTCTAAAGTATTGCAACCAGTAGCAGCAAATCGCATATGCAATGCCAGGATCCTGCAGACTCTCAGCTATCTGCCTGTACCTCTGATACGGTCTGACAGTTACTGAAGAGCAGGGAGCATGAACGAACTACAAGAGTGCTCACCAGCACTCACAGTTCATTAAGAACTACCGGCTGACGGTACTTGTACATCATTCATTCACAGAAAACTGAATGAAACGACTGTGGGTGAAGTCCCACACAGTCATGTTGTTTTCAAATTGTGACAGTGGGTGCAGGGAGAAGATCTCCCTCCCACTGTCAGAACGGTGAGCGCTGTAGGAGGGGGTGTATAGGAGTAGGTTACAGGCTACACCCCAACTATGGCTGCAACGTAACATGCTCCTAAAAAGGTGAGCTTGACCTTTAAAAATGAAGAAAACTTTAAATTGTAGTTAAACATTGTAAAGAAAACAAACCTATAAAAACGTAATAATTTTGTGTTACATTATAAGAAATTGCCACAGCTTACATTAGCCAACCCAGTTAAGGACAGCTGTAACGCTCAAAGTTTACCAACATTGACCTTACCTTATCCAGAGTGAACAGGTCAAGCAGCTGGTCAGTGCCCATACTCTGCAGGCTGGCATTTTCCTGACTTATCACGGTGTTGGCAATGCTCATCTTGAACTTCTGCAGACCCATAATCTTCTCCTCCAGAGTTCCTCTTGTAATTAGCCGATATACATTAACTACTCGTTTCTGAAATAGACAGTCAACCATTAAAGTGGTTGTAAACCTGACATGAAATATGAACCAAACAAATCCCTCTATATAGTGTGTACTTGTCACAACCCAGAGTACCAAGTGTAATTTCTCTCTACTGCCTTGTTCCTCTGCCATCTGCTTGAGTCATTTAACAAGTTTTCCTGAAACCGAGAAAAAAAAAAAAAAAAAAAAAAGAAGAAGGACAGGGGAGGGAGCTCCAGAACACAGCCTGTGATAGACAGCCTCAGCTCTGTTCCTGTGTGAAAGGGGGGTGTGTTCCTTTGGATCAATCAGCTGTCAGAACTCTCCTCACTGAGCTCTGCAGAGTGACTATAGCTCCCCACCCACTGCTTTCTGTAGCTCAGACAAGCTGTATATATTGTGAACTTTGAACGGCTGTAAAGACTGCAGATAAGCAGGTACAACTTATGTAGGATCTTTCATCTATCACCTGAGGCCTGTCACTTCACTGGGTACATGTATCCAAAACACAGTAATTAACCACTTAAAAAGGGGAGTTCCAGCCTTTTTTAGGTTTATTAAAAGTCAGCAGCTACAAAAAGTGTAGCTGCTGGCTTTTAATAAACAGACACTTACCTGCTCCACTGTAAAGCGTCGCGGCCGCCCGGAGCTTCGCTCCTCTCCCCCCCCTCTCCGCCGGCACCTCCATTCATAGTGTGGGCACCTGCCCATGTCAGCTTTCGGCTTCACGGCCGGGCACTCACTGCGCATGCGCAAGCCGCGCTCTACGAGTGGACAGGCGATCACCTGGGACCTGTCACGTGTCCCAGGTGATCGCCTTCAGGGAGGGGCCGCCTAAGGCGATATGACGCGTCGCCTAAGTAGTCCCTGGGCGGAAGTAGGAAAGGAAGTCCCACTCCTAACGAAGCCCCCCACTCCCCCTCCAAAGAAATGACATGCCAAATGTGGCATGTAAGGGGGCGAGGAGTGGTTTAAGCAGAAGTTCCACTTTTGGGTGGAACTCCGCTTTAAGCTTCGTAAGATTACCCACATGACCAGGCCATTTTTCGCTATTGGGTAATTTAACTGGTAATTGCGCGGTCATGCGGTGCTGTACCCAAACAAAAAATTCACATAAATAGGATTTTTACGTCATACCTGTAAAATCCCTTTCTTTTAGTACATCATGGGACATAGAGTCAGGCTAATATTCATTACCTGCTGGGTTATACTTCATCATCAGGTGAATGGACACTGGTAGACCATAGGTCTTCAGACAGGAAGTGATCCCCTATATAACCCCTCCCATACAGGAAGTTACTTCAGTTTTGTAGCAAGCACTGAATCCTCAAAAAAAGAGGGGAGGATCTCTGTGTCCCATGATGTACTCAAAGAAAAGGATTTTACAGGCAAGTATGACGTAAAAAGCCTATTTTATTTTTCATACATCATGGGACAGAGTCAGGCTAATATTCATTACCTGCTGGGACGTCCCAGAGCAATAGCCTTGAGGGGAGGGAGACACGCTGCCAAACAATAGCCATCAGAACTTATACGGCAGCTCGCAGTAGCCCTACGGCCGAAAGCCGAATCCTCGGCTGCTCAAACATCCACTTGATAACATTTTGTGAACGTATGCACTGAAGGCCAGGTAGCAGCTTTACAAATCTGAGCCACAGATACCTGATGGCAAAAATCCCAGGAGGTTCCTACACCCCTGGTAGAATGAGCTCTCACCCTAAAGGGAGGAGCTTTAAGTTTCAGACCATAGGCCTTAATGGACCAATTGATGGACCCAATTGGCAAGGGAAGCTTTGGAAGCTGCCTGCCCCTTCTTGGGTCAAAAAAGGAGTCTGATCCTCGGATCTCCGCAGATCTAGACAAACAAACCTTGACTGCCAGGACAACGTCCAAAGAATGCAGTAGTCTCTCTTCCGCCGAACGAGGCCGAGTGAAAAAGGCGGCAAAATAATGTCCCGATTTAAATGAAAGGCCGACACCACTTTTGGCAAAAAGGATGGAACAGGTCTTAAAACTACTGTCGTGGTGAAGGATCAAGTATGGTTCCCTACATGAAAGGGCCGCCAACTCAAACACCTTCTAGCCGAGGTGATAGCCATCAGGAAGGCTAGCTTGCGTGACAGCAAGTCTAATGGAATTTCCTTTATAGGTTCAAATGGTTGTGAATAGTATTTTTTAACTTTATCAAAATCAAATGGTGCAAAAAATAAGCGGCGCTTAAATCACAATGCTCAAGTGATATAATAAATGCCTATCTGAACAGACATGTGAAAAAGTGAAAATATAAACAAAAAATAATCAAAGCGGATGTAAACCCGAAATTTTATTTTTTTGCTGTCACAATGTAGAGTATAAGATTTTTTATCATTTGTGCCAGGTCTTGCCACAAAGTTAATCCAGCTCTGAGCAATCCTCTTATTGTTCACTGAGATAAAACGGACAAACTGAGAAAAACCTTTGTCCGTTCCGCCCCCTTGCTTTGAGTGACAGGTTATTTACATATCTCGTGCACTAGCATTATTTTTTAATTCCCACCCCCACTGCTTTTCTGAAGTCATGTGGTTACTTTTCTGGGTTTTGACTGGATGTTAGTGATCATAATACACAGGAGAAAATGCATGTTGACAAGGGGAGTGTAGAGGTGGGTGGGGAGTCTACTGACATCACGACTCCACCCACCGAGCTCCAGACAACAGATCCACCCACAGAATCTGCAGTTTTTCAGTTCTTATAACAGACAGAGGAGAGACATTTGACAGATGAGGATACATTCAGGAGGTATCTATATCCTTATAGATCAGCACTATGGCAGTAGTTTAGAAAGGATGAGAGTGGGTTTACATCCACTTTAATGCAATCAAATCACCCTGTGACAGATGTGAAAAATAAAATCCAATAACAAAAAGTCCATAAACTTGACCCAGTAAAAGTTGATTTCATTTAGTATAGCGATTTTCTTATTCATCCACCACACCAGTGTGCCAGTGATTCCTCTCCCGTCAGATAACACACTCACCAACTTGATATGCCCTACACTCTCGTGCTTGGCAAACGTGTAAACCTCACAGAAAGGGTTTAAAAGACTCTCCAACATCCAGCCGTGTATGTACCGGATCTCTCCACATGTAAATAATAAAGAGTGCACTGATAGTGTAATAACATAAAACCAGTTTAATGAACACTGTGCAAACTTCAACCATTACACTCACATGAATTTCCTTTAAAAGCAAGCCAAAAATAACACGGCAAGACTCTCCAATAGGTGCCAAAAAATGGTGTATTGCGGTCACGGCGGACCCGAGGTGTGCGGATGTTATCTCATCCCCACTCCGACTTGGATCTCCACTTCCTGGTTCGGCTTGACGCGTCACACGCTAGCTCTGATGATTGCCGTACAGCCACGCCCCGACATGAGAGGGGAATCACTGACACACTGGTGTGGTGGCTGAATAAGAAAATCACTATACTGGATCAAGTTCATGGACTTTGTTATTAGATTTTATTTTTCACATCTGTCACAGCGTGATTTGATTGCATTAATTTTTTGTTTATTTTTTCACATGTCTGTTCAGATGTATTATATCACTTGAGCATTGTGATTTAAGCGCCGTTTATTTTTTGCACCATTTGATTTTGATATAGATAAAAAATACTATTCACATTCTTTCACCTTTAAAGTGGCAGCTCTACTTTTATACAATTCACTAGATCTGTAAGCGCAGTGGTGGGACTTAAAATGTGGCGGGTTGTGCTTGGTGACCATCAGGTTCAAATGCTTGTTTCTGTAACACAGACAGCACCAAGTTCATGTCCCCAGGACACATAGGTGACCTAATGGTGGGAAGCAAACGAGTTGCCCCCCCTGTATAAGGGTTCGGATCAGTGAATGGGAGGCTAAAAGCCTTTGGAAGAATACTGATGGGGCCGAAACATGACCTCTGATTGTACTCAAAGCCAATTTGATTTCTACAGCTGACTGTAGAGAGAATTCTCCCAATCACGTATTTTCATGGATGCCATTTTTTGGCTTCACACCAAGCAATATAAGTCTTCCAGAACTTATGATAGATCTTCCTAGTGACAGCTTTCCTAGCATTCACTAGGGTAGACACCACTGGTCCCGAGATGCCACAGTCCTTTAACACCCTGGCTTCAATAACCATGTCGTCAAATTTAGAGACTGTAAACTGGGGTGGAATATAGGACCTCGAGACAGTAGAGCGGGACGCCGTGGAAGCATCCATGGCACGTCTATTGTCAGTCTCACAATCTTCGTGAGCCAGGGCCTTTTGGGCGAGGCTGGTGCCACCAGAATGACTGGAACTCCCTCTCTCCAAATCCTGCGCAACAAATGTGGAAAGCGAGGGATTAGAGGGAAGGCATAAACCAGGGAGTACTGGCTCCACGAAACAGAGCATCTGCTCAATTGTCAGAGGATCTCTTGTTCGAGACACAAACTGCTGTAGTTTGTGGTTGAACCTGGATGCCAGTAGGTCGACCTCTGGCCATCCCCAACGTTGGCAAATTTCCTGGAACACCTCTGGGTGTAGGGACCATTCCCCTAGGCAGATCTGCTGGTGGCTGAGATAATCTACCTTCCAGTTGTCTACTCCCGGGATATGGACTGCCGATATAATTGGCACATGTTCCTCTGCCCAGGCTAGTATGTGGTTTACTTCCTTCAGAGCTGAACGACCCCTGGTACCGCCTTGGTGGTTTATATAGGGCACTGCAGTGGCATTGTTTAAATGAACCCCGATAGGGCAGTCCTGAAGCTCCTCCGTTCAGGACCGACGTACTGCCCGTAATTCCCGGACGTTGATGGGCAGGATCTGTTCTGTCCCTGACCATTTCCCCTGAGCTGTGAGCCCTTCTAGGGTCGCTCCCCAGCCTGAGAGACTGGCATCTGTAGTCAGTACTCTCCAAGCTACAGGGAGGAAGGATCTTCCTTTTCGCAGGTTCTGATCCTGCAACCACCAGTTTAGGCTTAAGTGTGCCCGAGGAGAAAAGATCATTGGATAATTCAGGTCTTGTCCTCTCCTGTTCCAAGCCAACAAGATGTCTTGTTGTAGAGGCCTGGAATGGAACTGGGCATAGTGCACCAACTCGAGGGAGGATACCATCCTCCCTAGAAGACTTATACAGAGCCGAATAGAGGGTTGTCTGATGCCGCTTATCTAAAGCACCTGATTCTTCTGGGCACAGACCCTTGCGGGTGGCAAGAATACTCTTGCTTGGACTGTATCTAGGATCAGACCTAAATTACTTTAGAGTCTGAGCTGGTCTCAAGGTTAACTTTTTGGTATTTATGATCCAGTCTAAGCTTTCCAAATACCGCACTGTAGAGGTTATGCTCTGTTGTAGAGCCTGTAATGAGTAATCTCCGAGCAGGTCATACAGATACCCGAGCACCAAGATCCCTTGGGCCCTTAAAAGACCCAGTACTGGTGCTAGGACCTGTGTGAACACCCGGGGGAGCTGTAGTAAGCCCGAAGGGTAGAGACACAAACTGAAAAGGACATTCCTCTACTGCAAATCGCAGGAACCTCTGATGAGGCTGAAAGATAGGTATGTGTAAATACGCGTCCTTTATATCGATGGAGGCTAGAAAGTCTCCCATCTGGAGTGAGGCTACTACTGAGCGGACAGACTCCATCCGAAAGGACTGGATCAGTAGATACTGGTTCAGGGATCTTAGGTCCAAAATGGGCCTGGTGTCCCAGTTTGGTTTTTGAACCGTAAACAGGTTTGAGTAAAACCCTGTGCCTTATTCGGATACAAGAACCTCTACATTCACTCCTTGGTGCACTAAATGATATAGTGCCTGAAACAAGTCTCTTTTTGGAGGATACGAGGGAACGCAGAACTGCCTTGGCGCTGACACATTTGAGAAAGCAGTCCCTGAAGTTTTAAACGAGGGACGCCTGGTGTTTTTCTTCACAGGAAATAGAGAACTCTTCCCTCTGGAAATCTTTTGGATATATTTGTCCAGATGATCGCCAAATAAACATTCCCCATGAAAGGGAAACCTGCCAATAACTTCTTGCAAGGAAGCTCGGCTGACCAGCTCTTAAGCCACAAAAGTCTGCGCATATGTACAGACAAGAGAGCCAAACGAGAAACCTGCTGTATTAAATCCTTTAAGGCGTCAACAGCAAAACACCGCGCTCGAGGAATATCTGTCTTATCTTCAGGCAGATCATCCTCCTGGTTAGGCCTATCAGACCGTTTGACCGGATCATTTACAAACTGGCAAATACCAATTGCCGCAACAGCTGGCTGAATAGCTTAACTGGCTAAAGAAAAGGAAGCTTTTAATAATGACTCCACTTTCCTGTCAGCAGGGTCCTTCAAGCCCTGTGCATTATCCACTGGACAAGTTAAGTTCTTGTTTCAGAAAGAGACTGCTGCATCTATGGCTGGCATGCTCCACTTCTTCGTTAACTTTTCATCCATGGGATATAAAATGGAAAACCTCTTAGAAGGAACAAAAATCCTGTCAGGATGTTCCCAATCAGCATACACCGCCTGTTCCAACAGAGGGTGTAAGGGGAAGCCTGTGTGGCCTGAAGAGGCATCAGGGATCCCAAAGAGGACCAGGGGGGCTTAGAAACCTCTGCAAGAGGCAACTTAGAGGCAGAACGAACCATTTCGGTCAGAGTCAGGATCAAAAGCCTCTGTGATTGAGAGGCAGATACCAACTGGATATGTTCTTGTCCAGATTGCTCGGAAGCAGACTCATCTGCCAGGCCATCCACTGAATCCTGAGCTTTTAGCTCTTCCCCAGCCTCAACCCATTCCTGCTCCAAACTGGGAGGCTCCGGGAGGGGGATCTGTCACGCTTCTTGCCACCCTGTGGGATGGAGGCAATCATGCCAGCAATCCTGTGCTCTAACCCGACTAGGGCTGAGGACAGTTCATCCTTGGTGATAAAGGGTGAAGCAGCAGCGTTGACTGTAGGCACAATACCAGATAGGCGCAGCGGCTCAGATTGCCCGGAAGCCTCTGGTCCTTCAGGGGATACAACACTAGGGATATGACTAGGTTCATCAGGAACTACTGATGACATAGGTGTGCCCTTCCCTGTAGTGTTAGTCCCGCTCCTCTTTTTTTTAAAAAACACTAGCCACAAAAAGCGAGTACCTGGGTGTAGATTTAACACCTCAGAAGCGAGACCCTTCAATAGGGCTCACCAAGCCCCTATGCAACAATCCTGCTAAGCACCTTTAGCCTGTCAAGCAACACCTGGTGACTCATGTGACCCGGGTAAGGAGAAATGAACCGCTGCAAATGCCTGGCATACACCGAATGTTTGGCATACACAGCTTAAATAAGCTGGCTGTGCGCCGGAACGTTCTGTGCGCGCTTACACATGTGCGCGGTCCCGAACAGGCGTGGCTGTATTCGCATACGATGCAAATCTTCGTGCGCCCAGATAAAGGCTACTGCACGTGCGGCGAAGCCGCGTGCGCCATGGCCACCAAACAACTGCTGTGCACAGCGGCACTCTTGCGAACGCACATGCGCCATGGTGAACCAAGGCGAAATGGCGCACCGTCGTGCGCCATCATACAGGTAAAAAACAGCCAGACACAAGCAAAAAAAAGGTACACTTTGCAAACACCCACAGCTAGCCCAAAACTCCCCCGTATGGTCACAGCACACAGGTGTCCAGCCTCTAGCTAGCTTGACTGATTGTAACAATCACTGGGACACCCCACAATAATAAAGGAGTTTCACTTACCCGTTCAGGCGCAGGGCCACTTAGAAACTAAGGGCCCAATCTTTAACCTTCACGGCGGGTTCCTGTCACTTGAGAACCTTCAAGGACTGGGTACCCTTTTCATGTTTAGGGTCCACTCCCTTGGACCTGTAGAGCACCCTGCAGGAAATGCCTTTGCGCTGTAGTGTCCAGGATTTCCACTCAGCAGGGTCCAGCGTCCGGAGGCCACATTACAGGCAAAACCTCACAGGATCTTGAGTCTTCTTTGCGAGGCTCGGATACCATTTATCTAAGCATATAGAGCCTGTGTCAAATGGATTTGATCGGTCAATCCCTTGATTTAAGAACCGTTTGTGGGACTAGAGACCTGGAGCTCAGAGAGCTCAAAAAACTGTGCCATCCACCTTGCAGACACCGGTAAAAAAAATGAAGTAACTTCCTGTATGGGAGGGGTTATATAGGGGATCACTTCCTGTCTTTGGTCCTCCAGTGTCCATTCACCTGATGATGAAGTATAACCCAGCAGGTAACGAATATTAGCCCGACTGTGTACCATGATGTATGAAAAAGAGCTTTTTTTGGTGGTATTTGTTCACCACTGGGTTTTTTATTTTTTGCAATATAAAAACAAAAAAAAGACCTAAAAGTGTGAAAAAAAAAATAACCACAATCTTTACTCTCCGCTATAAAACAAATCTAAAATTTCTTCATACATTTGGGCTAAAATGTATTCCGCTACGTGTCTGATAATTTTTTTTAATTAATATATATATATATATATATATATATATATATATATATATATATATATATATATATATATACACACATATATACATACACACACACACAATTTTTTTTACCACCAAATCGTGGCGATTAGCGGTCTTTGAGACTGCCATAGTGCGGCGGCCAATCTGACACAGATGCTGGGGGACCCTGGGGGAGCCGACTGTCAGACATCACCAGTGACATTTATAGTGTGATCAGTGATAATACTATACACCGTCAATGTACTGTTACGGGCTGGGAAGGGGCAATCAAGGGGTTAAATATGTGCGCAACTATGTGTAATTGTGTAAAGTGTGCTGCTTTTACTGACCGATCTCCAAGTTTATCCCTGCATCAAAGCAGGGATAAGAAATACACAAATGGTTCCGTGTGCAACAGCTCTGTGTTGAATGTCAACACAGAGCTCTGGGCAGTGAATTTACACAGCCGACCAGCATGTCCCGGTCGGTAATCATTGGCCGGCACTTGCCGACAGGCTCCCGCTGTGTACAATCAAAGTGGGGGCATGAATGTGCACGCCCTACACCCGGAAGTAGACAGCGACATACCAGTACGTCACTTTGCCTAAAGCAGGCGCTCGTCCAGGGTAAATTGCAGGCGGGTGGTCGCTAAGTGGTTAAAGAGGGGGGGGGGGGGGAAACTTACTATACTTGGAAAGAGTGGGAAAAGTTAGGAACCCCATCAGGTTTTACTGCTATCAGGGGTTCCATTAAAGAAATATACCCTCACATTCCATCTCCATGACTAGGTTTTACCAGACAGAAGTCAGAATAGCTCAGCAACAAAGAATTAAAAACATGTTTATTAGAGTAACGCAAGGAAGAATTTCTGTAAGAATTTTTTTTGTCTGTGTACCTACTGAGGATTTTCCCCCTGCTTTCTGTCTGGTTCAACAGTAGATGGCAGAACAGAAATTGAGGAAAAAAATCTTAATGGGACCTCAGACAATAAAACCCCAACAGGGGTTTCAATCCTTGCCCCATTCCATCCAAAATTTATTAACATACACCTTAATGTTTTCTAACTAAATCAGTCCTGTTATACACATACCTGTCCAATACGATGTGCTCTGTCCATTGCCTGGAGATCTCTCATTGGGTTCCAATCATGTTCTACAAACACTACTGTATCCGCCCCAGTCAAGTTGAGACCCAAGCCACCCACATGCGTGGTCAGCAGCAGAACATCTATTGAGGGGTCATTGTTAAACCTGAAATTCAAGGAAAATCCTTATGTCAATCTGTTCTTTATAATACAATATATAGTTAGTTGTATTAATTCGCTTTAAAATGTGCACCTGCAAAATGCAATTTCTCTGCCATTTAAAAAGATTTTCTTAACTAGCAACATTTTGCCATAAGGAAAAATAAGCCTTGCACCACAGTGAGTGAAGCTAGCATCCAGTAATCAGATAAATGGCGTTTGAAGCAATGGCCAAGCACACAATGGGGTTGATTTATTAAAACTGAAGTGTGCAAAATCTTGTGCAGCTGTGCATGGTAGCCAGGTTCTAACTTCAGCTTATTCAATTAAAGTTTTGACAAAAAAAAAAAAAAACCCTGGAAGCCAATTGGTTTCTATGCCGAGCTGCACTCCTAAGGTTTAGCAAAGGTGCAAGGTATTAGTCATGGCAGAAACACACCTACACTGCCTCACTTCTGTAAGGTTCAAGGACAAGTGAGACGAATGAATGACTACAGAAATGAATTGAAATCAGTTTGCGTTGCACAGAATGAGCAGATACCTTCTGGCATCTGCCAATAGACAGGACTAATAAACCTGAACTCCGGGCTCCCAGATAATTTAAATACACACACATGCCAAAAAAAAAAAATATATAAAAAAAATATTAAAAAAAAAAAAAAAAGAAAAAAAGGGGAATTTTTGCTCATCCAGTCCTGAAATTTGCATAACTCTGTCACACAGCCCTATCTGGCAGGGCAGGAGACATGTGAGCTGCAGCCCAACACCACATACAAGTCTTGTCCCTCCTCCACTGACTAAACTGACAGGCAAGCAAAAGACTGATGAGGCCATTTCTCTGCTCCCTCATTCCATCTGCCAATGGGGTCCGTGTGCGGCACCTTCTGTACAGGAACTGCAGGAGGTTGATACAAAGTCAAATTCAGGTTCTTACAAGGATTGCCTTTAAAAATTACATTTAATGAAAAGTATGAATGACTGCAGAGCTGCAATAAAATAGGATTTTTGTAAATGCTTTTCTTGGAATTTTATAAGTGAGAAGTCTAACTTTGGGATTATACAACAGCCTACAGGAGGATTGGACACTGGCAAACAAAACCTGTAGGCCAGCACAGGATAACCCCTTCCTACTACAAGCATGCCTCAGTTGTGTAGCAAACCAGTACCAATTTTACTTGCTTGTAAATTCCATATCTTAGCGTACAGTACACAGACAACTTATTCATACACCATAGGTTTTAGGCTCCTACCTTCAGGTGATTGGACACTGGCAAGCTTTTGAGAACACGCCTCCCTTTAACCCTGGCCCACTTCCTAAATCCTCAGTTTTATACAAGCAATGCAGAATAATACGTTTAGGGAGGGTGTCCTGTACTGTACTCTAAGAAATGGAAATTAGAGGCAAAATTCCTCTCATCTTAAAAATGTACAGTATAGGACACTGGCAACTTATTCATACCCCATGGGACATCCCCAAAAAATGAATATAAGTGTGGCCAACTAGGCAAACTGTTCCAACAGGCTCAAAAACACAAGGGTTAAAGATGCAAGTTCAGAGTGCCCCTGCAAGAACCTTGCGACTGAAGGCTGGAGGGCAGACTACCCAGGGAAGCACGCAGAATACCCAACCAAAAGCATCTGGATAGTCCTTTGGACATTTGCAGACAGTTGTAAGGGAAATTAATCCTTCAAAAGTTGCCTTGGTACCCAGTAACCTGGATGATCAAGTTACAGGACGAGGAGAGTTGCAAGCACCTATAGCTTATCCTGTGCACTCAGGAGTAGTCAGAAAAGGCAGTTCAACAAATTGAAAGAGTTCATCCCCCACTGTGAAGAACAGATAAGGCTGGTAAACCATAATATGGGGAAGTAGGCATCCTAAATGTCTATTGATGCCAAGCATTCCGCTTGTGTTAAAGAGGCAACTAAACTTGCAGATTCATTTGTGAACGCAAAAGGGTTCGGGATTTTAGGTCAAGGATAGGGCAAATACCCTGAAAGCGGAGTTCCACCGAAAAATGGAACTTCCGCTTTTCCGGTCATCTCCCCCTCCGGTGTCGCATTTGTCACCTTTCATGGGGGGGAGGAGAGCAGATAGGTATTTATTTCCACTTCCAGCGATAGATCACCCACCGCAGATGCCACGGCGATCTACGCCATGTCCAGCCCCTCCTCCATTCCCCCCACGGTTTTCTGCAAGACACACAGGTCCCAGAAGACAGCAGGGACCAGTGACGACACGCGCAGTAGGGAACCAGGCTCTAATTTTCCCTTACGGAAGATGCCGGTGCCTGAACTCGGGAGCCGAGGGACAGATCGGCTTCGGGTGAGGACATTGCAGGCGCCCTGGACAGGCAAGTGTCCTAATATTAAAAGTCAGGAGCTGCAGTATTTGTAGCTGCTGACTTTTAAAAACAAATTTGGCGGAACTCCGCTTTAAGTTTTGGCAATGTGAACAGGTTTGAATAGACTCCTTTAAGCTGGTCATCCAGAGGGACTGAAACAACCACTCCTTTGGACAGGATACGGTTCAGGGTAGTTTGTAAATAGGACTGTCCCTGAGAAGCTTTTGGTTGGTTTACGACAAAAACGCAGGGGGAGGCATTAGGAACCATTTGTACCCCTTTAGTGTACACCCCTTTGTACACCAACAGAACACATAGGTTTTAAATGTCTGATCCACCAGAATGCAAAGCAATTAATGATCAACTTCTGTTGAACTGGCACAGCCAAACATGGATCAAAATTCAGCTGCTCCCTGCAGAGCCAGGAGAATTTTGATTAATCTATGGCCAGCTTAACGTGGAGGGGTAGCATTTGCACGTGTTCGCCAGAGTTCAATCCCATAAAAAAGGATCTTGTGGATTTTTAGTTGCACTAACCCAATTAGCTGCAGTCTGACAAACAAATTGCAGCAATAGGTGGCTGCAGGGCTGGAAATGCAAGGGTAGAGAGTCATTAAAAAAAAAAAAAAAAAAAAGCATCTTAAATTTTCTATCTATCTAAGAATACTTAAATGAGGGAACATCTTCTATAGGCAAAGCAAGAAGATTGTTGAAGATGGAGACAGCAGGGTCTACTACTGAAACAGTACACTTTTTTTTTTAATCAAATATTCTTTATTTACTTTATTTGATCCACCACATATCTCATATAAAACACAAACATTAATGGCATACCCTCCTCCCACCCCCCCCTCTCCTCTCCCCCCCTCCCCCCCCCCCCTCTTATTCCCACATTCTGCCCCACACTCTCTACTGTGCCTCCACCTCTAGCCAGTGTTTCCATATGTTCATAAATTTCTTCCTATTTCCCCTCTTATCATATATAAATTCTTCTTTTCTGATGGTATTATCTATTACTTTCCTCCATTCTGTCCCTGTTGGGGGGTCTTTTGCTTGCCACCTTTGCGCTATAAGCTTCCTACCTTGGAACAAGCACCTTAATATTGCCGTTTGTGTGTCTACTGGTATTCCCCTGTCTTCTATCAATCCTAGCACACACAATTTAGCTTCTGGTTGGAAAGATGTCCCAAATACAAAGTTTATTCTATCTATTATCTCTTTCCAGTACCAGTACAGTTTGGGACATCTCCACATCATGTGCACCAAGTCTCCCTCCTCTATTCTACATCTCTGGCATTTTGCATCTTTCCTACCACCAAGCTGGTACATTCTTTGAGGTGTATAATATGCTCTATGTACTAAGTATAATTGTGAGGCCATTTGGGAGGGGCAAAGTGTAACTCTCGGCCCTGCCTCTAGTATCCTTTTCCACTGGTCTTGTGTTATTGGGCCCAGGTCTCTTTCCCATTTTCCCTTGTTTTCCAGTCTCTCTTCTTGATCTACCTCACTTATACATTTATACATCTCCGATATCGTCCCTCTAGCTAAATCCGCGTTTACTAGCCTCCTGAGTTGGGTCATTTCGTTCCATACTGGTATTACCTGCCCGAATTGTGCATTCAAAGCATGTCTTACCTGTAGGTAGCTATAAAATGATTTATTGGGGATTGGGTACTCCTCTCATAGCTCTTGGAATGTTTTTATTCTTCCCTCTTTAAAAAGCTGTGTCAGGAGATGCACTCCACATATATCCCATTCCTCAACTTTTCCCATCTTTTTAAGCTCTTCTAGGTTACTATTGTCCCAGATGGGGGAGAATTCTGAGAATCCTCTGTAACCCAATATCTCCTTGACCGTCTTCCAACATTTTACTATTAGTTTTTCTGTTGGACATCTGGAGCAGAAAGTCAGCCTCCACTGCCTCTACCTCTGTGTCATGACTTGTGTCATTCAGTAGTAGATTCTTCCCCCCTTCCTTACTCCCCGGTAGGTTACTTCCCCTCATATGCTGCATTTGTGCAGCTAGAAAATAATGTCTCGGGTTAGGCAATGCCAGTCCCCCCCTTTCTCTAGGTTGCTGTAGGGTGCAAAGACGGACTCTTACTGCTCCATTTCTCCATATCAGTTCCCTGAATACACTGTCTATTCTTTTGAACCAGTATTTTGGAATCCATACTGGGGAGTTATGCATTATATATAGGATCTGAGGCATCCAAACCATTTTGACAAGGTTGCAACGTCCAACTACCGAAAGTGGGAGTCTATTCCACACGCGACACTTCTGTTTCAACCTTGTCATCAGTGGTACTAGGTTATTAGCTATGTAATGTCCTGGTTCTTTTGTTACGTTTATTCCCAAGTACCTCATCTGACTCACAACCTTAACTTGGGTTATCTGCTGTGTTATTGGGTCTATCGGCAAAAGCGCCGATTTTTCCCAATTAATCCTCAGGCCTGAGATTTTCCCATATTCTCCAATTATCCCCATTGCTGTATCCAGTGAGGTCTGTATATCTCCCAGGAAGAGCAAGATGTCGTTTGCATACATGGCAATTTTTTCTTCCCCAAGTTTTCTCTTAAATCCATGTATCTCTGGGGATGCCCTTATTGCTATAGCCAGCGGTTCCACTGCGAGGGCGAACAGCAGGGGCGACAGCGGGCACCCCTGTCTTGTCGCCCTTGCCAACTGGAACCACTCTGAACATTCTCCATTTATTCTTATTTTTGCTCTTGGACCCTCATAGTGTGTTTTAACCCATTGGATGAATCTCGGACCAAACTGGAACTCAGCGAGTACCTTCCACAAAAAGTGCCACTCTAGGCTGTCAAACGCCTTGGCTGCGTCTAGGGACAGAATGGCTCGTCCCTTCATTCTCTATTGGCAATTGGATGTTTAAATATGTCCTTCTTATATTGATACTTGTAGATCTATCTGGGATAAATCCAGTCTGGTCCGAGTGCACCAATTTTGCGACTATCCTGTTGAGTCTTGTTGCCAGTACCTTAGCCAGTATCTTCACATCTGAACATAGGAGAGATATCGGCCTATATGATGCTACATCAAGCTGACTTTTCCCCTCCTTAGGAAGCACTATAATTGTTGCCTCTGTCATAGACAGTGGCAGCTTCCCCTCTACAGCTGCCCAGTTGAATACATCCAGAAGTTTTGGAAGCAGTACCTTGCTGTAAGTCTTATATATTTCTATTGGCAAACCATCCGGTCCCGGGGCCTTCTGGTTTGCCATATCTGCTGTTGCTTTTTGTAATTCTTCCAGCATCAGTGGTGCCTCCAATCCTTCTCTCTCTTCCCTTGATAGTTGGGGGACCTGTAGCCCTTCGAAGAAGGTTCCCATCTCCCTTTCTATATTATCTGATGGGATACTGCTATACAGATTTTGGTAGTAGTTTTTAAAAAACCTCTGTTATTTTATTAGTACCGCTCCTAATCTCCCCTTCTTTATCACGTATAGCCGATATAACCGAAGAGGGGGTGTTAGCCCTAGTAATCAGGGACAGCATCCTTCCCACTCTCTCTCCCTCCCCAAAGAAGGTCTGTTTTTGAAACAGCATTTTATTTTCTGCTTTTTTTAATAGCAAGTTTTTATATTCTTCCTGACTTTTTACCCACTCTATGTTTCTCTAGTGTTGGACTTTCCACGTATTTTACTTCAGACCTTCTCACCTTTTCCCTTGCTGTTACTTCCTTAGCTTGTGTTTGTTTTTTTTTATATGATATTTTTTGTATTAAGACTCCCCGAAGGAAAGCCTTCTTTTCTTGTCACTCTAAAACGCACGCGACCTTGTCCAGAATAGATATGGTGCTGTGTAGTGAAGATGCCCTGAGGGAAGTGGGGGAAGTGAAGTATGAACCGAGAAGTATTTCAGACCATGCTGCAGTAATTTTTGAAATAAATACAAGTAGGAAACTTAGTAAAGGGGATTGGAAGTTGAACCCATTCTGGCTAGGAATAATTAACGATGTGGGGGGAGTCAATGCCAACCTGGAAGAATTTATAAAATTAAATTAAGGATCTGCATCTAAAGGAACTATTTGGGATGCCGTTTCTCCTTCGGGTGCCTCGCCCTTCACACGTCCACCAGTCCCGTCTCTCCGCAAAATTGGAGGAGGGGGCTGCCAGGCGTGCCACTGGGGGAGACCCCGGGGGGAAACCTATCCACCTTTTTATTCATAGTCATGTTAAAATCTCCTGTCACTATAACTGGCACCCCTTCCCTGTTCATGGAAAACTTTATTAGCTCCTCTAAAATTTCGGTACTAAAGGGTGGTGGGATATAGACGTTAGCCAGCACATATTCCCTTGCCTCTGACAGAAAAGAAATATAAATCGCCCTTTATCATCCACTCTACTCTGCCTGCAGGTGAACACTATTCCAGGATCAACCAGCACACTGACACCCCTTGAATATGAGGTATGAGTGGCATGGTATTGTATTTGATATTTTCTATGTTTTAATGTACTGATGGTTTCCTTTTCCAGGTGCGTCTCCTGCAGACATAGTATCCCAATATTATCCAACGCTGCCATCGAGTAAATTATGCTTCTTTTAGCTGGTTCTCTTACCCCCCGGACATTCCAGGAACATACCCTTATACTTTTAGTCTGTCCTAGGAATACCCCTTGATCCTGTCTATTAACTACCATTATTCAAATTTTATCAGTGTACTTCCCATATTGTGATTCTGTGTCTCAAACATTTGTGCCTCAAACATACGTTTCTTTTAATTTTTATGTCTTTGTTTTTAGTTCCTTTCCAAAAATCGTGTTTTATGTTTAGTGGATTCACCCAATCATACTCCTCACTCATATCTTTATCCCACTCTTGCTCCCTCTCCCCTCCGCCTCCCCTTCCCCTTCCCTGCCCTCCATTGGGCCTGTATTGAGAGCTTCTAAAGTGACCGCATATTCCCCTTAAGGTGCTTAGTGCTATTTTGTCTGTTGCCCCCTATTCTCAATTTTTCCAATTTCAACCATTTATGTTTATATTCTACCTTTTCCCCTTCACACATGGTACCGAAAAATAAAAAAAAATAACCAAAACACATGCACATTTCAAATTGGCCATTTTACAACACTTCCCCGCTCCACCCCCTTCCTCACTTCCCCGTATCCTAAACAATAAAAGAGAGAAAAGAAAAAAGAAGAGGAGAAGGGAAAAAAGAAGAGAGAAAGAAAAAAAAAAAAAAAAAAAAAAAAAAAAAAAAAAAAAAAGGAAAGAAGGAGGGAGGGGGAGGAGAAAAAAAAAGATAAACCAAGGCGATGGGTGGGAGGGGGGACAGACACTTTATCCTTTACCCTCCTGTTCCTTCTGTCCCCTACCTCCCCCCCTCCACCCCGTTCCCTCCCATCCAGCCACAGTGTCACTTCTGCAGGTGTGGAAAAAAAGGTATGTTCCCCCTTGTCCGTTATCCTTAGGCGAGCTGGGTAAAACATTGCGTATTTCAGTTTATTATGTTGCAGCCTGCGTTTACAGTCCATAAATGTTGCCCTTTGTCTCTGTAGTTCCGGGGAAAAATCCGGATAGATTGAAATTCTCACGCCTTTATATTGTAACTCCCCCATTTCTCTTGCCCTTCGCAGGATTGCAACCTTGTCCCTAAAATGAAGCAGTTTAATGAGATGGGGCCTAGGCTGGCCTCCAGTAGCAAGATTCCTAGATGGCACTCTGTGGGCTCGTTCAATTGTAAAGAATTTTGACAGGCAATCTTTACCGAGCGTTTCTCCAAGCCAGTCTTCCCTAAACTCTGTGGGGTTGTTACCTTTGCTTTTTTCGGGGAGACCTAGTACCCTAATATTTTTCCTGCGTATCCTATTCTCCATGTCATCCATCTTATTCATGCATGTATTTAGCTGTTCCCGCATTACTTTTATCTCATTTTTTAATGGGTCCACATCGTCTTCTACCTGGCTAAGTCTCCCCTCTAGTACAGATGTCCGTTCCCCAATCCCCTGCACATCTTGCTTAAGCGCTGACATGTCTTCTCTTATGACTTTTAGTTGACCAAATATATCAGTTAGTGAGGACTTGCAATTATTCACTGCTTGGAGAATCTCTCTCATAGATGGTTCCCCCTCTTTCGTCTGTTCTACAGTCAATTCTACGTTTTCCTTCTGTGTCTTTTTCTTTGCCCCCGTGTTGCCAACCGCAGCTGCTAATGTATCCATTGTTAATGTCTTTCCCTGACTTCTCCTCTGAGAGGAGGGTTGTTGCTCCCCCTGTGTTTTTTTGGGTGTCTGGCTCGGTGTATGGCCTGCCGTATGCGCAAATCTCTCCAACTTTGCCGCTGCAGCCGCCGCTGCGGCCTGGCTTGCCTTAGTTCCTCACGTTGTATGTGTCTGTAGCTGTGGCTGTGTCTGAGAATTCATCTGTTCCCTGCCACCTGAGCTGGTTCTTTCCTGAGAAGCAACTTCCACACTTTTTTTTTTGTCATTACTGACAGAATATCCAGCGCTATCCTCCGATTTTTGTTAGAACTGTAGAGTTTATGGGGCTGTGTAGTTCTATTTTTTATTTTTTTCCGTGGTTACAAGTCAAACGTTCTTGTTCCTACCGTTCTCCCGGCACCCAGGCCGTACAGCTATTTAACTCTGTCCCCTTAACTCCTTTACCCCAAATCTCCGGAGGCAGGGTGTATATTTTATATTTTAGGGTGAAAGTGCAAAGTGCAAGATACCAGTGTAGCAGATCCCTGTGGGAGATCTATACCATGTATAGTATATCTAAGGGGTCTTTATATTATCTCTCCCTGTCCCCATATCATTATTCCACCAGCGCCTGCCGCGACCTCACTGCAAATTGGCATACGGGGTGTCTATAAGCACAGGGTCTACACAGAGTTTATGCTTTCCACTGAATCTGAGCCCTGTTCATAGTGCTCCACAGTGCCCCGCACTACCCCCACGGTTCTTCCTTGTAGTGTCCCTGTAGTGTCCCAGGTACACCATACACCCTGTAGCGTGGCCAACACCAGCCTTGTGTTCACCACCTCCACCTCAGACCTCAGCTGTCCATTCCTACGTACCAATGGCGGTCTTCAAAAAGCAGTCTGTGCAATCTGTTTTTTTTATTTTTATAAAAAGAAAAGGGAAATGTGTATTGCTTCCACAGCGTGTGTTGCCTTACCATGTGTGTTATAAGGCTATCCTGTAAGGCTATCCTGCTGTCCTGTAAGGTGTCCACCCTTGGGCTTACCCTTCTCCTCCTCCATGCAGGGCGTCCTCCATGCAGGGCGGCTCAGCTGTTGCCGGCGGTGTGCGCTGTTTGCTGCATTTGAAATGTTGCAGGATTGCGGTGTTGCGGCGGCTGGATGTCCGGACTTTACAATCCTCCTCCATAGGGCAGCTCCGGCAGCTCAGCGGCGGCAGCGCCAGGGACTCAGGTCAGTTCCGGGGTCGCTGGATCTCCGGCATCTCCTCCCTCAGTTCTCCCTCCTCCTCCATAGAAAGCAATAGAATCGGCTCAGACAGTGAGTGACATGGGAGCAGGTGTGCGGTCCGTGCTGCTACGGCCTCTCACCTCACCTCTCCCCTCTACATCCGGTCACCCCCCCCCCCCCATGGCTCTCTCTCTGGTGTCCCGAAACAGTACACTTTAGTGAATTTTTTATCAATGGCCCTAGCTTGGTAATGATTCTTAGAGGGGTGAAACAAGAAAATGTCCTTAAGACTCTGCAGTTTTCTTATTACTGTTAGGGGCTTGGCAAGACTATAGAGAATAAAGTGCGAGTACACAAGCTTTTGCACTCGGAGGTGAGCATATCTACATTGGCAAGCTTATTGCATTAGGGAGAGATTTACTAAACCAGGAGCACTCAGAATCTGGTGCAGCCGTTTATGGTAGCCAATCAGCTTCTATCTTCAGCTTGTTCATTTGGGCTTTGACAAAAAAAAACTTGAAGCTGGTTTCTGTGCAGAGCTGCACCAGAATTTGCCCTCTCCAGTTTTAGTAAATCAACCCCATAGCATCAGGTGTATGAGAGGTTGGAGGTGAGAATTCTTTGCGGCCTCCTCCAACATGGCCTCTGGCTTTTTCTTATTCAACGTTTTCCATGTATACCTCTACAGTAGGCAAGTTACACTTCTGACTGGAGAAGAAGAAGCCTGGTGCTTTTAGGCTCTGGACAGCGATGGCAGAATTCTTCGGCCAACTAGCGGTCTTAATTCTGATAGTTGCTGAGAGATCTGCCTTGGTCAGATAGGCCCCTTGTTGTGTGCTTGAGAATCAAATTCGGATGCAGAGACCAGTGTTAAAACAGGGTCCTGCTGTGGTGCAAAGGATGCAAAGTCACAGAGGTTTCAGTGCTTTGCATTGGCAGAGCAAAGATTTCCCAGAGCTTTTGGCACAATTTCCTTGTGCCGATTTTCTGCCATTGCTAGTAGTAAGGCATTCCTCAGTGGGGTACACATTGAGTAAGGTTTGGAAATGGGGTAAGCATGCCCAAAGAAGGATACACAGCAACCCAGGTGATGGCTGTCATGTAGCAAATGCTTGTAGCAAAATGGCTGAAGGAAATGCCAGAGTACCTTATAAGAGCTCTGGGTGAAAGTTGGTGGTAATAGGTAAATAATATGTTCTATCACATCACGGGTCACACTGACACTAACCTTGACGGTAAAAATGTCACCATTCAAACTTTTAGCTCAGTTCGTTGCAGTAACCTCCCCCCCAAAGGTGCCAAATGTGGCAGCGAAGGGGGCAGGAGGTGGGAATGGAGAAGACAGACAAGCATTCCCCTTTTGGGTGGTGCTCTGCTTTACGCATAGAATCTTTTCCATAAGGGGAAAAAAGGTCCATCAACTGCAGGACACGGTAAAAACTGAGGTCTCAAGTGTTAGGGGTAGGGTTAAAGGGCTATGCACTAGGGGGTTTTGGGCATGTCCAAAAGCTTTGGCAGTGTCTAATCACTTGAAAGTAGCGGTCTTTAACCGAATGTCTATGAATACTCAGCCTGTGTATTGTACTGCAATATCTCTTTTCCATATCATTTAGAGGACTACTTCTATTTCCATTTTGAATGCAGACAATGTACTTCTATTTCGACTTCAAGGAATGCGCTTCTATATTCTAAAATTGTGAGTGCATGGATTAACCATACAAAGAAGCTCTGAAAAGACTCCACAATACCTAGGTCACCAAATATAGTACACAAAATGCAGAAATAGATCAATTACGCTATACTGTAGCTCCGTGGGTCAGAGTTTTGCGATATGTACAAAAGTACTGCCAACATTGCAATAATTCAAAGAACAGCCACACAAGCCCTGACTGGGCACATTCCAGCATTGTGACAGCTGGGCCAAGTGAGGGATGAAAGTTATGAACATTGCAGGGCCCTTTGAGTGGTCATTTCTCATTTACTCATGAATAGTCTTACAGCTAAGGAATGCTTGTCAGGATCACATTTATTCTGAGATATACACACACACACACGCACACACACACACGCACACACACACACACGCTTCGTGAACAGAATCATACAGCTTACCAAAAAGGTCCCCTGTTACCCACCTTGACACTATGGAATGTCTCTGGCCAGCTGGTATACTTCCATCCAGCCGCAGGTATGTAATAGACGGTAGGTGAGACTTCAGCAGGTCATGTTCCACTATATCCAGCATGCTCTTCAGCTGACAGAAGATTAATATTCTGTGCTGGGCTACAACAGTCTCTGTGCCGCTCTCTGAAGTGCCAGCATTACCCAAACCGCAATCCACCAGCAGCTGCCAAACAAAAGCAAACATACCATTTTGCCCCACTCAAAATTAGTTTTGGACCATAAAATGTCATTTAACATATAAATGCTACACAAATGGTTTAATACATTTAATCAAATATGACATTTCAATTTCAGCCTAAAAAAATAAAAATTACAATGTTGCCCTACCATTAATCTTTTTTTTTTTTTTTAAACACATGGCACTTAAACCAAATACCATCTTGCCACGCCTGTAAATAGATAGGAAGTATTCACAGTGCTTCACTTTTTCCACATTTTGTTATCTTACAGCCTTGTTTCAAAATGGATTAAAATTATTTTCCTCGAAAGTCTACAAACACCCCACAATGACAACGTGAATGAAGTTTAAAAACTTTGCAAATTTATTAAAAATAAACAAAAATAAATAAAAATCACATAAAATAGCTCAGAGGAAGAGAGACAGACCCCAGAAATGCGCAAGTTTCTCCATTGTGTGAGGTCAGTAGGGATGCCCATCTCACAAGGGATTGCAGCAATTGTCTAGCTTGATTTTATTCTGCTTTTGTGTGAGAATATTACCTATGATTTTAAAATAAAGGATTCTGGAAGTAATGCGCTAGGCATTTGCACCCTCTTGTACATGTTTGCACATGTACACAAGTATTCACAGCCTTTGCTCAATACTTGTTGAAGCACCTTTGGCACCAAATACAGCTTCAAGTCTTTTTGAGTATGATGCTACAAGCTTGACATGTCTGTTTTTGGGCAGTTTCTGCCATTCTTCTTTGCAGGACCTCTCAAGCTCCATTAGGTTGGATGGGAAGCATCGGTTCACAGCCATTTTCAGATCTCTCCAGAGATGTTCAATCTGGTTCAAACCTGGGCCACTCAAGGACATTGACAGAGTTGTCCGATAGCCACTCCTTTGTTACCTTATCTGTGTGCTTAGGGTTGTTGTCCTGTGGTTTTCACCAAGGATGTTTAGATTGCTGCATTCATCTTTCCCTTGATCCTGCCAAGTCTCCTAGTTCCTGCCGGCAAAAAAAATTCCCACAGCATGATGCTGCCACCACCATCATGCGTCACTGTAGGATTGGTATTGGCCAGGTGATGAGCGGTGCCTGGTTTCCTCCAGACATGACACTTGCCTTTAAAAAGGCCAAAGAGTTCAATCTTGGTTTCATCAGGCCAGAGAATTTTGTTTCTCATGGTCCGAGTCCTTCAGCTGCCTTTTGGCAAACTTCAGGTTGGCCGTCATGTGCCTTTTACAGAAAAGTGCCCTCCGTCTGGCCACTCAACCATACAGGCCTGATTGCTGGAGTGCTGCAGAGATGGTTGTTCTAGAAGGTTCGCCTCTTCACAGAAAAACGCTGGAGCTCTGTCAGAGTGACCATTAGGTTCTTGGTCAACTCCCTGACTAAGGCCCTTCTCTCCCGATCACTCAGTTTGGCCTGGCGGCCTGCTCTAGGAAAACTGGTAGTTCCAAACTTCTTCCACTTACAAATAGAGGCCACTGTGCTTATTGGGACCTTCAATGCTGCAGACATTTTTCTGTACCCTTCCCTAGATCTGTGTCTTAATACAATCCTGTCTCAGGGGTCTACAGACAATTCCTTGGACTTCATGGCTTGGTTTGTGCTCTGACATGCACTGTTAAATGTGGGACCTTATATAGACAGGTGTGTGCGCGCGCCTTTCCAAATCATGCCCAATCAACTGAATTTACCACAGGTGGTGGTGGTGGGGTGGGGGATAAAATAATGTGGTTGCATAAGTGTGGTGCACACCCTCTTATAACTGGAGATGTAGCTGTGTTCTGAATTGAGCAACGTTCATACTCATGTTAAACAGAAGTCAGTACACACCTGCCATCATTTAAAGTGCCTCTGATTAACCCCCAAATAAAGTGCAGCTGTTCTAGTAGGTTTTTCCCGACATTTTCTTAGTCGCATCCTACAGCAAAAAGCCATGGTCTGCAGAGAGCTTCCAAAGCATCAGAGGGATCTCACTGTTAAAAAGGTATTAGTCAGGAGAAGAGTATGACAGAATTTCCAATGCATTAGATATACCATGGAACACAGTAAAGACAGTCATCATCAAGTGGAGAAAATATGGCACAACAGTGACCTTACAAAGAACTGGATGTCCCTCAAAAATTTATGAAAAGACAAGAAAACTGGCCAGGGATGCTGCCAAGAGGCCTACTGCAACATTAAAGGAGCTGCAGGAATATCTGGCAAGTACTGTCTGTGTAGTACATGCGACAACAATCTCCCGTATTCTTCACATGTCAGGGCTATGGGATAGAGTGGCAAGACGGAAGCCTTTTAAGAAAAACATCCAAGGCGGGCTAAATTTTGCAAAAACACATCTGAAGTCTCCCAAAAAGCATGTGGGGAAAAAGGGTTTTGGAATTATTTTTTAAAAAAAGTTCAACCTTAGTTTCATCAGACCATAAGATACAGTATCTCTTAAAAGCGAGTACACCCCTCACATTTTTGTAAATATATTCGATCTTTTTATGTGACAACACTGAAGAAATGACACTTTGCTACAATGTAAAGTAGTGAAGGATAGGGAGGGAAGAGGAGATGGATAGGCCAGGGGTATTAACATCTAAAAAAAAAAAAAAAAAAAAAAAAAAGAATAAGTATAACAATAACGGTAGGATGTGACCTTCTGAAATGGCTGAGAGTGGTTTCCAGGTAAGGAAGTCGGAGAGGTGGGTAGAGCCGAAATGAAAGGGAGGAAGAAAGACCTATTCCAAATTTGCTGTCCTCTCAAAATAACTCACACAGCCAATAATGTCTAAACCGCTGCCAACAAAGTACACCCCCAAGTGAAAATTTCCAAATTGGGCCCAAAGTGTCAATATTTTGTGTGGCCACCATTATTTTCCATCACTGCCCTAACCCTGGGCATGGAGTTCACCAGAGCTTCACAGGTTGCCACTAAAGTCCTCTTCCACTCCTCCATGACAACATCACGGAGCTGGTGGATGTTAGAGACCTTGTGCTCCTCCACCTTCCGTTTGAGGATGCCCCATAGATGCTCAATAGGGTTTAGGTCTGGAGACATGCTTGGCCAGTCCATTACCTTCACTCTCAGCTTTTTTAGCAAGGCAGTGGTTGTCTTGGAGGTGTGTTCGGGCTCGTTATGTTGGAATACTGCCCTGCTGCCCCAGTCTCCGAAGGGAGGGGATCATACTCTGCTTCAGTATGTCACAGTATATGTTGGCATTCATGGTTCCCTCAATGAATTGTAGCTCCCAGTGCTAGCAGCACTCATGCAGCCTCAGACCATGACACCCCCACCACAATGCTTGACTGTAGGCAAGACACACTTGTCTTTGTACTCAACTGGTTGCCGCCACACACGCTTGACACCATCTGAACCAAATATGTTTATCTTGGTCTCATCAGACCACAGGACGTGGTTCCAATAATCCATTTCCTTAGTCTGTTTGTCTTCAGAAAACTGTTTGCAGGCTTTCTTGTGCATAATCTTTAGAAGAGGCTTCCTTCTGGGATGACAGCTATGCAGACCAATTTGATGCAGTGTGCAGCGTATGGTCTGAGCACTGACAGGCTGACCTCCCACCCATTCAACCTCTGCAGCAATGCTGGCAGCACTCATACCTCCATTTCCCAAACACAACCTCTGGCTAGGATGCCGAGCACGTGCACTCAACTTCTTTGGTCGACCATGGGGAGGCCTGTCCTGTTAAACCGCTGTATGGTCTTGGCCATCATGCTGCAGCTCATTTTTATGGTCAATCATCTTATAGCCTAGACCAGTGATGGCGAACCTTGGCACCCCAGATGTTTTGGAACTACATTTCCCATGATGCTTAACTACACTGCAGAATGCATGAGCATCATGGGAAATGTAGTTCCAAAACATCTGGGGTGCCAAGGTTCGCCATCACTGGCCTAGACCATCTTTATGTAGAGCAAAAATTATTTTTTTTCAGATCCTCAGAGAGTTCTTTGCTATGAGGTGCCATGTTGAACTTTGACTGACCAGCAAGAGTGTGAGCGATAACACCAAATTTAACACACCCGAGCCCCATTCACACCCGAGACCTTGTAACATCAACAAGTCACATGACACCGGGGAGGAAGAATGGCTAATTGGGCCCAATTTGAACATTTCACTTAGGGGTTGTACTCACTTCTGTTGCCAGCGGTTTAGACATTAATGGCTGTGTGTTGCGTTATTTTGAGGGGACAGCAAGTTTACACTGTTATACAAGCTGTACACTCACTACTTTACATTGTAGAAAAAAAAAAAGTGTAATTTATTCAGTGTTGTCACATGGAGATAAATAAATAGATTTACAAAAATGTGAGGGTGGGCACAAAAACACTGCACATCACCAAAAGAAGACCATACCCACAGTAAAGCATGGGGGTGGCAGCATCATGCTTTGGGGCTGTTTTTATTCCGCTTGAACAGGGGCCTTAGTCAAGGTAGAGGGAATTATGAACAGTTCCAAATACCAGTCAATATTGGCAAAAATCCTTCAGGCTTCTGCTAGAAAGCTGAACATGAAGAGGAATTTTATCTTTCAGCATGACAACGACCGAAAGCATACATCCAAATCAAGGAATGGCTTTACCAGAAGATTAAAGTTTTGGAAAGGCCCAGCCAGAACACAGACCTGAATCAGATTGAAAATCGGTGGGATGATCTGAAGAGGGCTGTGCAAAGGCGATGCCCTCGCAATCTGACAGATTTGGAGTCTTTTTGCATAAAGTGGGCAAATATTGCAAAGTCAAGATGTGCCATGCGAATAGATTTATACCCAAAAAAACTGGGTGCTGTAATAAAATCAAAAGGTGTGTCAACAAAAGTATTAGGCCAAGGGTGTGCACACTTATGCAACCATATTCCTTTAGTTTTTTTTCTTTTTACTTCCCTCCACCTAAAAAGATTTCAGTTTGTTGTTCAACTGAGTTGTACAGTTTTAATGGTCACATTAAAAGGTCGAAAAAAATTCTGAAATTATTTATTTATCTTTGGTTTTTTTTCACATCACAGAAATCTGACATTTTACCAGGGGTGTGTAGACTTTATATCCACTGTAGGTGCAAGGATTTCAAACAAACTTCTTTCACATTGTCATTATGAGGTATTGTTTGTAGAATTTGAGGAAAATAACGAATTTACTTAATTTAGGAATAAGGCCAACATAACAAATATGTGGAAAAATTGAAGCACTGTTGGCAAGATCTTCCAGTGTGTGTAGTATAGGCAGTCTGAGCAGGATTTGTATCGCTCAACAAAACTGCAACTGGACTAAGTGCTCATTTATAGCATTACACTGCGTCCTGAAGTGCATTGCGTTGGGCAACCCAGTCTGCCTGAAAATACGGTTTCTGGGAGCACAGGCAAAATGACCCCTCTCTTGTTCTGATGACTAGGATCGTGTTCTTGACAGCCTAGGCTCTCAGGAAGATCTAAAGACCCCGAGAATAATTCACCTAGAAATGAATTGGCGGCTCATGAAGCAGGACACAGAGCAACTCCTGGATAAGGTAGGTATAGCTTTAAAAAAAAAAAGTGTGTTGAACACAAAAAGGGAAACAAATTAACATGAAATCTAGGGCTAGCTTTTAGGCGATTTGAAGAACCAATTCAGAATGCACAGCCTGCAATGCTTTTATGCTCCTTCCCTGGAAGTGTCAGAAGGTATCAGGCCAGGAGGTGTGGCCTATAATTCAAAATGTGAAGTCACATTTTGACCCTTCGTTGACTGAGTGCGGGACCGGGTGCGGTGGATTGAGGAAGGCCTGTGATTCCTGTAATGGTAAGTGCCGGCGCCGTGGGCCTCATACTCTCTCCACTCAGACTGGGCCCAGGGCAGATGATCGCACGGCTGGACTGGAGCATGAGGGTGGGTAATTTTTTTGGGGATTTCTGCCAGTGCCATGTATGTCCAATCAGGAGGTGTCACTGACCTACTACTACTACGCTGTATACAGGACAGATGACTTATAGCTGCATACTCTGTCCTGCGATCCTGGGGCTGTATACTCTGTCCTGTGATTCTGAGCCGTATACTCCTGACACTATGGGTAGAAGGAAGTGAAATACAGGGGACAGAGTGGGTGAATTCTATAAGGGGTGGGGCTTATGAGAAGGGGTAGGAGTCAAAACGGAAGGGCGGGGTCTGACATCCCCCCCCCCATCCTAAAACTTCACCAGCCGCCACTGAGCACTAGTTCCAGCACTTCCGGTAACTGGTCTGACAGGGACACCTTCCCCACATCTGTTGCAGGGTGCTTGGGGCCCCCACGCAGCGATCGTTCCTCTGTAGCAGCGGACACTGGCATCTCTCCCATCTGAGCCTACACATCACACAGAGCGCTCACGAGGACCCTCCTCTGCTCCGATGTATACAGAATAGAGAAGCTGGGGAGGAGAAACATTCACTGCAAGAGCCGTGCTGGTTATCTGAGGTGTGTAAATAGTTTGTTGATAGGGGAGGGGGACACAAACAGCGTAACCAGGAAGGGGGTCAGGATGCACACATGAAGTGATGGTGGGGTTTGTTTTGAAGGCGTAGTGGACTTGTGCTGCAAGGTGGGGTGTGCGATTTCAAATCTGACACCCCTATTAGCACAAGTCCTCTACCCTCCAAATGCATTCCCCAGCACATATCCTCTTACACTCCCTCAAATCAAAGAGATGCCGCTTGCCCCTCATCCCAGGTGTCCCCTAAACACCAACTGTGATAGGGGGTTCGGGACAGTAAGGGCCTGTTTACATTCAGTTTGGGGGTGGTTAAACCTCATAGTTGAGCCCTATTTTTACTCTCCCCCAACCACACCCCGTTTAACTGCAGTGCCCAGGGGTGTACACATGTTGCAGCTGCAGCAGGAATTATACACCATGTCACGCTTGGCAGGTGTAGTGCCTGCCAAACGTAACCCATTCAAGTTAATGGGGCTGCTTCTGCAAAGGCTGTGCACCCTTGTGCAGTACAGCGAAAAAAAGATTAAAGCAGGCAGTGAGTAAGCGTTGTATTGCCTCCTCATCACCTGCTTTAACCCCTTTGGATCCCACACTAGCATGCTGCAACTGCGTGCATTTTTTTAAATCTTTTGTATGTATAAAAATGTTTGCAGTTTCTAAAATTGGTACTTGATATGTTAAACCCCTTGAATTTAAGCTGAACGTCTGCACTTCAAATTAATTTGGATTGTTTCATTTTAATTTTATTCTGATGGCATGCAGAGCCAAAAGTATGAAAATTGTGCCCGTTTCCAAATATATATGGACCAAACTATTTTTTAGTTTGAATAAAATGGGGAAGGATTAGCCGTTTCCTTCAATAAAGCATTCACCGGACCTCAATGCCAACCCTCAGTGCACCCTGGTTGTTTATATTTTACCTACATAAAATATTACATAGATCCAATATTCGAGTATATATAGATTTTTTTTTTTTTTAGTTTGCGTAAAATGGGGAAGGATTAGAACGCCTGTCAGGTTTTACTGCAGTCAGAGGTTTAGTTGGAGAGATTCCTTTTCTTACTTTTTGAGGACAAGGTTGTGACGGAAGTCATGAATGAAGGGACTCCAACAGCAACACAGACAAAAGTAAAACGTGCATTAATGGAGATGTAGCCAAAGCTCATTTGGCTGTACCTCTCCTGTGGATCACAGGAGTGCAGTCTGTTCTGCACTCCTGTGGCCCGCTGTTGGCCAACGCCACAGAGCCGGTCCAGTCTGAGAAAAGATCGTGACCACATAGTTGGGACCCTCCCTGGACTGGCACAGCCTTTGTGAGGCAAAGCAGATTGCAGTGACTGATAGTCACCAGCTCTATGCTCATGGAGCACTGAGAGATCAGCGGAGTTTGATCACTCTGTTCTCAGCCTTAGAACCGGCGGGGGGGACCAATGCTGCATCCATCTTGCTAAAAAGGATAAAAAACAAAAAAACAAACACACCTCTAAACTTCTTTTAAGTAATGTAGGGAATGCCAAAATACCGGCCATTTTTTTTTTTTTATTGTTTTTGACATTCTATCCAAAACAAAAAGTTTTGGGTATAGATACACTTACATAAAATGTAAAACTAGCAGTAGCTCCCCCCTCCCCTCAGCATTGCAAGAGCTAAATGCTGATTTTGTCTAGGGTAGTGTTTCTCAACTCCAGTCCTCCAGGCGCCCCAACAGGTCACGTTTTCAGTAATTCCATTATTTTGCACACGTGATTTGATCAGTTTCACTGCCTTATCCAAAATACATAAAAACAACAAACAAAAACCTCCACACACCTAAATAAGTTAAACTACAAAATTTAAAAAGTTTCACTGCCTTAGTAATTACCACAGCCGTTTCATCTGAGGGAAATCCTGAAAACATGACCTGTTGGGGCGCCTTGAGGGCTGGAGTTAAGAAACACTGGTCTAGGGGATGAGAAAGGCGAAATACTTTCCTTATTCCAGTATAATTCCTTCTCTTTACAGGACTGGCCTCCTGCACCTGCCCCTCTTCACCGATCGACTATAGTGACAGCTCTGCACAGCTATCTTGCACAAAACAGGACCAGCAGCCCTGCATTGTATGCAAGAATGCCAAGGGCCCACCCAGATACTGGGAGCACTGGAAAAAGCCGAAGAGTGTTGGCTGTCAGGGTAGCAAGGAATAAGATATGTAGTAAGCTTACCTTCTCGTTTTTGTCTAGTGGGATTAATATAACAGCGTGGGAAATGTGGGTTGTGCATATGGGGCTCATTGCAAAGCTAAATATTAGTTACCTGTAGTTGAAATTTATGTCACATGCCCCCAGTGGTTGTATTAATTTTCCCACCACTCCTCTTTGCAGAGTTATATGTGCCACAAAGCCAAAAGGTCCACTTATAAACGTTGGCAACTGCTTCACTGTAGGAAAAACGTCCATTTTGCTCTAAGGAAACCACTACAAGTAAAAGCTACCCCTGTTATATACTAATCTGTTGTAATGTCAAATGTGTCCCTGACCTCATGCTCAGAAGCCAAGCAATAAGGGGGGATGTTCATGAGTAGTCCTGGGGGAGCATTGCACGTAATGTGTTTTACAGTGAGATACACGAGGCGGACATGGGGGAATACGTTCTAGTTATCTGTCACTTCCTGCCACAGCTGCAATAGTAACCTACTCCACCAAGATGGATGAACAGACTTCGGATGAGAGTGGACACTAAGGCTTTTACAGCTCAATGAGGATCATGGGACTTCTAAAGGAATTGTAAATGCAACATAGATCAAACCACACCCACTCACAGCGTCCCTGATCACCGCCACACCAGTCCCATTATCCCAATCACCGCCACACTCATTTAATTTCATCATTGAAGCTCTATTGATTAGAACTATACAATAGAGCCAAAGCTCAAGAAACACTGCCAGGTCCTACATTAATCCTGTCTGCAATTATGGATTTCAAAAGCCTACCCAAACCAGTTCATTATACCAAGCGCTCTTTATCACATCAGCAGCCGACAAACAATGTCAAATCGAGAAACCAGTAATAGACATACTTGTTTTAAAGCAGATAGCTTGGGGGCATGCTGAATGTCCCGCAGAGAGGAATTCTGGGTACAAAGTAGTTCTGTGATCTTCTTGTACTCTGGGTGTTGCGTTGTCAGAACCAAAGAAGGATGGTTGCATAGCTTACGCAAGTATTGTAATGCCTACGGGGATGAAAAGTTAAGATGAATGAGAAACCGTAAAAAAACAAAAATGCAGGCAATACTTTTTTTTTATTTTTTTAGAAAGTCATGTATACACATATGCCAAGGTTCTTACATGCCATTGGTACGAACGCACAACAGAACTCATGCACACACATTTGTCACTGCAAGATCACATTATTATCTACCTGGAAGACATGTCCAGTAGCCTTTAGCTTTGGCCTTTCACTTTCTTCAGAAAGAGCAGAAATGGCGACTGTTTCATCAACATCAGTCTTGGCGCGGGATTTTGCAAAATCTTCATACAATTGTACCTAAAAACATGTGGAAGACAAAATAAAATCTTTGGCCAAATCATATAATGGAGTTATGTGTCGACTTGGCTGATCGCTAGATTAGGGTACCTGACCTTTATCCACTTTCTGCTCTATTCTCCACAATGTAAAATAAATGAAAAACCCTGCAAAAGGGAAAAAGAGCCCCGACATGTGGTAGGCAATGAACCTGATCCCCAAGAGATAAGCTCCTTGTGTGTAGTATTAACTTCTATTTGTTTAGGGAAAAAATGCTAAAGAAAACATGCAAGTTAACCCTTTCACTGCCAGGTCTGTATGGACCAAGTATCCGCAGGTGGCCAATGGACCTAATTTTTCCCTCTGCTACAAAGCTCATGGTCACTTTAATGACCATAAACTTATATCAGAATTCTGCTGAACAAGTCTAACTCGGATCAGCAAATTACAACCCCGCTGATCAGAGTTTTTAACTTCAAATATGACCCCGCCCACACAGGCCGCTGCTCCCTGTCCCCTGCCTCTCCATCTCCCGCCGCTCCCTTCCACCTAAAAAGACAACCCCCCCACTCTCCTTTACCACCCCCCCTCCACCCGATCCGACACCCGCAACTACAATCATTAGCTGGCATCCCTCCCTCTGCCGCTCCCACCAGCTTCAGGTGCTGCGTGGGGTTTGGGAGGGGTGCGGATGTGTCCTCCCGCCAGTCAGATTGCCCCCCCCTCACCAACGCCGCATCCTTCCTTCCCTCCCTACCTCCACCTTCTGCCTGCACTAAGCTCCGGCGAGCTGTCAGGCTGTGGAGCGCGGAGGGCTTGGTAAACATGTGTTTACCAAGCTCCCCCCCGTAGTCCAGTGGGCGCAGGCAGCAATCATAGATCACTCCTATATGTCCCACTGACAGCTGACGCATAGTAAACCGCGAGTGTTACTATGCATCAGACTAATTTTATGAATGAATGAATTAGGAATCTCTATACAGATTCCCTATTCATTCAAGTAAAGTGCTGCAGAGAAGGGGACTATTTCAAAAAGAGGATTACACCTCCCCCATTGCCCCCCCCCCTTTTTTTTACATTTTTGTTAACATTAGGCATTGTCCCAGGTGGCTGTGCAGCCATACTTTGAGGTTTTTGAAGTCTCAACTTAAGCTGGCCATACATGGATGGAAATTTAGCTTAACATATGGCCATCCCCGTTCATGCAAAGTGAATCAATAAACTTCTCACAAAAAACAGGACTGCTGGAAAATGTCAGCTTGATCAGCGCCGATCTGTGTATTGACAGCGGAGAGGCGGGGGAGTCACCCCGCTGTAAGACTACATTGACACAGCGGGGAGCATTCCCTCCCGCATCCACACCTGGTGTGTGGGTGGGGAAATTGGATTGGTAAATAAATAAAAAAGGGGGGGGTGGACCTTGTATGGACAAGCTTTAGATGGTGTTCCACCCTTTTTTTATTCACTGCTAACACACAGTGGAAACTAACAGCAGATAAGACACCACACACCTGTAATGGACTCAGAGTACAGTAATAGTCTTGAATAATTTTAGGCGGAAGATCTTGCAATACATCCTCTTTCATTCGGCGCAGTAAAAATGGTAGAACCTGACGGTGTAATGCCTCCATCGCAAGAACACCTGTGAGTTTAAATTACATATAGGTATAATATGTTGATCTGAAGACAACACATGGGGCTCAAAAGTACACAAACTTGACCCAAGCTTTAAACCAACCATGGCTGCACACAGTTGGCCATGTAAATTGCAATTAAAACATAACTCCAGCATTCCTAGAATCATCACTAAAGTCCCCAAATATGCTAGATTATGCTTTGTTTTAAATATTGGTAATGTGTTTAGGCTAGATCATACGCTTACTCTTGGAGCAGCTCACAACTTAATATAGAGGCGCTGGAACACTGGGAAAATACTTACAAACTGGTATCTTGTGGTGTTGACCATACACAGCTACTGTTTAAAATATGGTTTAAGTACAGGTGTGTTGTAGGTAAACAGCACAAATAATGATGCTTTCCAATTTACAACTGGATACGAATTACTGAAAGAGCTGCTGTATACCAAAAAGTAAAATTAAATGATCCTATTATCCTTACCAGCTTCCTGTTCACGAGAGGAGCTCCGAGCATCCCTGCTAGCCAAAATAGGCTTCCCATATTTAGCAGCAAATTGCCTTTCTGTGCCTAGAAAACCAGGCATGAGGAAGTCAAACAATGACCACAGCTCCAAAACATTGTTCTGGGAAAACAAAAAAATTTCAAAAATCTCAAAAGGGTTCTCAACATTATGTTCTACATGGTAACACTGTAAGCAGTGCACCCAGTTTACATTCACTGTGGATTGCAAAACAAAATGTGGTATGGATGGTTTACATATAGCAATAAAACTTCAGAGGTTCTAACACTCCCCATGCCCACAAAGAAAAAACGAAATGTTTTGGCTGGAGTCTGGCTTCAAAATCAACAAATCGTCAAAACCAGGAGGTTTGGTGAACCCCAAACATTAAAGACTAAAAAAAAAAAAAAAAAAAAAAAAAAAAAAAAGAAGCACACTTAAAAATATCTCAGTCCACTTAAAAACATACCTGTATTGGAGTTCCAGAAAGGATAATTCTGTAATTTGCTGTTATCTGCTTTACAGCTTTGGACAATTTTGTCTTGCCGTTTTTAATTACATGGCCTTCATCCAATATACAGTAATTAAATTTCATATTTCTGAAAGAAAGTTGTTACAGTATATAAGGTGCCTGTGTGGAAAGATACTAGAATTTCAAAAATGACACTGAAAGATGGAGTGAATGCGATTTAATAATGTCTGCAATACTGTATGTGAGCAAGTGGAAGTAGTAAGTAGGGGCGCACCAAAAGCAATTTAAAGTACGGCATCTTCTTTACACCCTGGACTGTAGTCCTAGGTATTACCCATTTGTGATTTCAGAAATTAACACATTGCTGTACATTATATGTTCATTGACACAGTCAATAGAGCAAACAAATTAAATTCCAAGCCAAAATGTTCTCCAAAATGGGATCCAACATACCTAGGATGTCAGGCCCTGTATGTACTCCATCAGTGATATACACCTATGCTTTCTGAAAACACCAAGCACTAGTGGTTTCCTGCGTAACCTCTAAATGTATCCAAGTACAAATTCCCCATATTCAATTTTGGATATATAGGGAAAGTTAGGACTCTACAGATTTTATTGCCTTTTTTGTTACCGCCGGAGAGATCCGTCCTCACTTACTGTTCTGTGTCAATCGGGCAGGAATGGAATTGCCCAAACAAGAAAGCATCAAAAGAAATTGACAGAAGTTCCAACCCCTTACCAATATTTAAAAAGGTAAAACAAAAACAATATACATAACCACTTACAAGAAACCCTTGAGTTCTGTATCTTCTCTTTCCTGTTCCTGGCTCCTACAGCCCCTTTTAGGTCTTCAAAGATTTCTTTACAAGCCAAGTAGTACAAGTCGGAAAAAGCGGAATATTGACATAAAGCAAAGTACCAGGCAAAAATTTTACTGAAACAAAAACACCCCACCCCCCCTTGTGTTTGGATCTTTCCTGCCAAGCCCCCCCCCCCCCCTCGTTTAACACCTTTTTGGTATGTTTTCGTCAGGACTTCTGTCCTATGTCGCAGTGGCGAGGTACGTTACTTCCGGGGCTTTTTGTGCCCTCCTCCCCCCCCCCTTTGTTGCCTTCTGGAACCTGTGTGTCCCCCAGAAGACGGGACCATTCAGAAAGCGCTGCATGCGCAGTAGGTAACCGGCTGTAAAGCCTAAAAAGCTTCAATGCTGGTTTCCCTTACTTGCAATGCTGGCACCTGTACCCAAAGCCGATGGGCAGCATTGTGGGCTCCCTGGACACGTGTGTGTCCTAATAAAAGTCAGCAGCTACAGTATTTGTAGCTGCTAACCTCTGAGTACAGGACACAGGCCAAGTATTCACAGACCATGGGTTATAGGCTTATACCTTCAGGTGATTGGACACTGGCACACTTTTGGACATGACCCCGGGTACCTACCCTATAACCCTACCCAACTCTATAACTCTGCAGTCTTTTAGCAAACAATGACCCAGGACTGGAAGGGAGCATGCTCTGTGTCCGGTTCTGTACTTAAAGATACAGAATTTACACGCAAATCCAAATTCTTATCCTAATTGCACAGCACAGGACACAGGCCGAGTATTGATAGACAATGAATGCTAAAATTGGATGAGAAGAGGTTCTAGGACCTTTGTTAATACTCTGGGAGTATTTTCTTGCACTGTGATGCGCAGAAAAGGCCGATTTGGTGGATAAATGGGAACATGCAGGTAGGCATCTTGGATGTCTATGAATGCCAGGTATTCCCCTGGTCTCAGAGATGCAATAACTGACCTTGCAGATTCCAATATTTTGGAATTTTAAATTTCCCCCCATAGTTTGGCTTTAGTACCATGAACAGGTTTGAATAAAATCCTTTGAACCTGCCTGGCACATCTCTCTGGGACAAAAGATGGCTAAGGGCATTCTGCGAATATGACGGTTGCAGATTTTGGTTGATTTTTGAGTAGTGGGAGTAAATCGCACTTTATTTTTGCACCCTTTTGAAATCACTGATTGAGCCCATGTCAGGAACCCAGATAAAAGCAAACCGATGTCCCACCACTCTCAGGAGTGTTCTAGGGTATTCTCCTCAAAAAACAGCAGGGCACAAGGTAACTGCCCAGTTAAGACAGTCCTGTAATACAGATTGTGCCGGTTATACAAATGCCCTAGTCCAGTTAGCTGCAGTTTAACAGACAAAATTTATATAATATAATTTAATATAATATAATTTAATATAATATAATATAATATAATATAATATAATATAAATATATATATATATATTAGGGCTGTTACTGATTAAAATTTTCATGTTCGATTAATCTATTTTTTTTTAAAATTGATTAATCAACTAATTTTGATTATTTATAACGCACATAGATCCAACTACTTTTAGCTGATCTCCTTGCAGGCCGATTCCCAGTGCAGCTACCAACCACTGGAAAAATCGATAGCAGGATACAAAAAACACACAAAGGCAGCGCTCGATGGGAATACCTACTTGAAGACTATAAAAGTTTTAATGCTAACAAAATAAATATTGCACTGGAGATAAAATCGATGTAGCTACATAAACTGTAAAACAAATGGTGCGAGTAATACAAAACGGTAGTGTGACAGAACCCAAATGTGACAGAACCCACTGTCACTGTGTGCTTTGGAAGGGACTGAGGGCGGGCCTCCTACCCACAGACTATGGCCCATAAGAGACTAAGAGACTTCTGGACAAGATGGCATTGAGATAATTCTTGTTGCTGTGCTTAATTGTGTTGGTTCATGGCACAGACAATGGTCTGGACTGCAGACATCTCTCCGCAGGGGATGTGTATTGAAGGGCTGCCTGCTTACCATAATCCCTTTATGTTTAACTGTAGTCTGTTTCAATGTTCAGTTCCCATTGGTTCTTCCTTGTCCCCTACCCCCCCCTCTATGACAAAGCTAAGGGGAGTGTCCCTAACTGTGTGTAAAAGTGTATGTTTTGGATTTAATAAACTGTTGATGCTCTGCATGTTTAACCCTCAACACCTGTGTGGATTGTCTCGTGATTGAGGGGTTAAGGGCTGGTTATGGCGAATCTGCAGGCTGCGGGTGCGTTTGGAGGACAGGAGACACAGGTCTGGCGGATGTGCCCACCTGGGGTATCTGAGAGCCATCACAGTGGTGGCAGCAGTGGGATGTCTCCTGCAGTCCGGGATATCCAAACCACCACCAGGATTCAAGATCCGGGCAGCTGCCGAGGAGCGATACGGGGACCGGCCAGCATGAGAGCGGAGTTCGGGAGGAGGCTGCAAGGCATGCGGAAGCAACATCGGGGACCAGCGACGGAGCAAACCATGCTTGGCTGGGAGGATGTGATCCGCCGGCAACTCTGGCATGAGACACTAAGCCACGAGCGGCACCATCAGGGGAAGATCCTTCCCTCCTCCAGAGATGTACTGGACGCAGTACCGTGCGCGAGAGGTGTTCCTGAGGGAACGACCGCGAGATGAGTGTAAGATGGAGCTCGGAAGATTGGCCAGGAGGAGATGAGGCTGGACGCCAGCTACAGAGCCCTCCGGTGGTTTGCGGCTCAACTGTGGCCAAGTACAGCAGATGGCAGCCCGACAGAAGGCGTTGGCTATGTCAGCGTGGGGCTGCTCCATCAAAAAATGTACGGAGACCCAGACTTTGGGAGCGACGAAGAGTGGCGGCTGGAAGACATCCTGGACTTCCGAGATGAGGTGCTGGACCTTCCCGAAGAGGCATGTGGCCTGGAGGAATTGGAGTTCCTGGTTAAGCAGGAATGGGAGCTCGAGATTGCCTACAAGCGGCTGTTTGACGGTTATCAGCAGCCTGGCATGGCTCCCGTTGCCTGGGACTGTCCTGGAGAAATAGCGGACAGTCCCAAAGATGCAGAGCAAATGGGGCCAGGAGTGCCCCTACGTTTTCCCGTCCTAACCGCAATGGAAGAAGTGGCGATGATACAGAGGGCACTACGAGTGCTAGAATGCCAGAATGCACCAGAGGTTTCCCAGGCAGCGAGACAAGATAAAAGCATAAAGGTCTCAGAAGGGGAAGTTGAGACGGGCGCTGGAAGGCTGGTAAATGGTGATCAGCAGCAAGTCCAGAGTATCGAATCCGGTGCCCCAGCAGAAGCGCTGGCTACAGGGCAGAGTGCCGCTGGCCTCTGCCCAGCATCAGAAAAAGTTGGACCCGGAGAGTCTGAGAGATGATCTTCGTGAGCCGTTTCCCCAACAGCAGATATCCCCAACGGGAGTGGAGGAAGAAATTCTCCCTCCCCAGCAACTGGACAGTACCCCAATGTTCATCCCCCCCAGCAGAAGCGCTGGCTGCAGGGCAGAGTGCCGCTGGCCTCTGCCCACCCTCAGAGTTGGATCCAGGGAGTCCGAGGGATGACCTCAGTGAGCTGGTTGCCCAGCACTTGGACACTACCCCAGTGTTTATCCTCCCAGCTGAAGCGCTGGCTGCATGGCAGAGTGCCAGGGGCCCCTGCCCAGCCCTCAGTATGTCTTTGGAGGGTTTGGGAGACAGCCCCTGTCAGAAGTCGCCTCAGCAGCTGGTCACAGAACCAGGAGGGGAGAAAACCCTTCCCCCCTCTCCAGCGGCTGAACTCTACCGTTGTATATGTCCCCCTAGCAGAATCGCATGCTACGGAGCAGAGCGCTGTTGGCCTCTGCCCAGCATCAGAAAGAGAGATGGAGAGTCCGGGAGATAGTCCCTGCAAGATACCTCCTCAGCGGCTGGTAACTACTCCAGGAGAAAAGCAAGTACCTTTTCCGCCGCAACTGCATAGCACTGCCAGCCTACGTTCCCTACAAGCTGAAGCGCTGGCATCGGGGCAAAGGATTATTCAGCTCCCCTCAATATCTGCAACCCAGCCCCGGATCACGGGAGTGCGGACAGCTGTTCCCACTTTGCAGCGGCTGTTTTTATTCACGGGAGACCGTATGTGCGATTTTGCTCCCCAGCGCCAGAGACATACTTTTCCTTTTCCTGGTTGCCTGGGGTGGAAGTTTGTGACTAACGCAGGTCCAGACCAGTTGGGGGTCAGGAACCTGGTTAGTCCGTTTTTAAAAGGGGAGAAATGTGACAGAACCCACTGTCACTGTGTGCTTTGGAAGGGACTGAGGGCGGGCCTCCTACCCACAGACTATGGCCCATAAGAGACTAAGACTTCTGGACAAGCTGGCATTGAGATAATGTAATGTAATGCTCCATCCCTTCTCCCCCACCCCCCCCCTCTTGTTGCTGTGCTTAATTGTGTTGGTTCATGGCACATAGACAATGGTCTGGACTGCAGACATCTCTCCGCAGGGGATGTGTATTGAAGGGCTGCCTGCTTACCATAATCCCTTTATGTTTAACTGTAGTCTCTGTTTCAATGTTCAGTTCCCATTGGTTCTTCCTTGTCCCCCACCTCCCCCCTCTATGACAAGTCTAAGGGGAGTGTCCCTAACTGTGTGTAAAAGTGTATGTTTTGGATTTAATAAACTGTTGATGCTCTGCATGTTTAACCCTCAACACCTGTGTGGATTGTCTCGTGATTGAGGGGTTATGGGCTGGTTATGGCGAATCTGCAGGCTGCGGGTGCGTTTGGAGGACAGGAGACACAGGTCTGGCGGATGTGCCCACCTGGGGTATGCGAGATCCGTCACAGGTAGCAAAAAGCAGTCATAAAAACATGTAGCTAAGTATGATGCTGGTATAAAAATGTGTACAACGATACCACTGCTGAATCCAGGTGAGAAGGGGCTAACATCAGTCTGTCGGCATGTAGATGTCCCGTGAAGGGAACTATCACAACTCCCAGTGAATGGCTGTAGAATCCCAGGTTGATAGAGGGAAGTGATAGAGGGAAGTGTAACAGCCCTTGCGTGTGGCAGATAGTAAGGTCCCACCGGCATGCAGATATAAAGGCACAGCAAAGGAGCCCTTCAGATGGACACGGCAAGCCCCGCCCGTGTCATCACCGGATCTCCCTGAAGACCCGGAAGTCGGGGAGAGGCGAGTACCGATCAAAAGAATTTTGATTGATCAAAATAATGAATCGATTAAATCGAGGAATTAATAGTTAATTTCCACAGCATATATATATATATATATATATATATATATATATATATATATATATATAATCACAGCGATAGTGGTTGCAGAGCTGGGCCTGCAAGTGTAAAGAGCCTTTAGGGACGTCTCAAACCTCCTATCTGCAGAATCTTTGAATGAATAAAATCTTCAAATGATACAGGGAGGTTTAAAACTGAAACAGCAAGTTCAATTACCTGGACAGTTCTCTTATTGGAGAACTCTTCATTGGATAGGGCTCGGCAAGGACTTACAAAAAGAAGCAAAAAAGTCTATTTTTGATTGACCCAAATGTCATAATTTGCCTTTATTTGTTCTTGCACAGGGAATGTCTTTATACATTCAGTAAGTCTTTGTACCCAAAGGGCATGGTGAGACAGAGGAGAATCAAGTGCAACAATACTGAGGCTTTTGTGCACCCAAGTGAGCATAGCCACATTGCGTGAATCTGCAGCTCCAGGTGTATAAGAGCCTGGGATTGAGAAATTGTCTGCAGCCTCCTTTAACACAGTCTGTGGGTCGTCCTCATTCTCTTTCTTCCATTGCCCAGCTCTTCTAGGCCAATCAAGATCTATCTCGGGTAGAGATTCTGATGCTGGGGAAGGGGTCTGGCATTTTGGAGCGCTTGTGCTGAATCCAGCGCCTTAATCAATGTTACAGGCGGTCCCCACAGCATGGGGTCTGGCTCTCAAGGGTTTTTACCCAGAATGCACAGATCTGAATACACTGCTTTTGTTGTAGTAGAGAGCACTGAAGAAGAGGTTCATCACCTAAGGGAATTAGCAAAAAAAAAATAAAAAAACACTGACAAATCACAGGGTTTTAAGGGAGGCACCCAGGGGACATGTTCTTGAAAGCTTTGTCAGTATGCAATCACTTGAGGGTATGAGCCTATAACCCAGGGTTTACGCGAGTACTGTGTGTCCTGTACCATACAATTAAGATATATTTTTTAAAGGAACATGTGGATATCTACCAGCACTGAAACTAGAAGCAAATGAACACCGTACTCAGATTGGATCTCTAGGTCATGTTATTAGATCAGTGAACAGGTAAAGGAAATACACTATAGAACATGGACACATTTACAAGAAGAATTAGAACAGCGCCAAGACACTTGGAAAATAGGTAATTTAATACAATACCTGAAGAAGTCAATATCATTCCTCACAACATCATAAGAAGCCACAATTAGGTTGTGTCTTTTAACCTGGTGCTGTAACCTGCAATACAAACATATCACTCCTTACTACACAAGAATATCAAACATGAATCGGTCTACAGAAGCACAAAGGCCTGGACACAAGTCCCCTTAGGTACATGGCAAATACATGGCTGAGCCAGAGGCCCTCTATCTTTGACAAAAGAACTTCTACAGTCATCTCACTTTCTCACTTAAAATAGATTTTCTGAAACTTTATTGCAGGGAAAACTCTAGACTTCTCTTATACAATGCATGGTACAAAATACTTTCCAGATATGGGTGAGCAGGACTTGGATGAGGTTTATGATGTTTACACTTCATTTTCATAGGTCTACATTAAAAGCAGTGTGTATATGGGATTGTATGATATTTTTTATTTATATTTATTTTTATGGTTGAACTGGACGAACCCATGTCTTTTTTCAACCTGACCAACTATGCAACTGTAATATGCTGGATTTCTATGGCTCTCTTGGATATGAATACCTGTAAAGACTGGAATACGGTCCTCCCTTCTCTATAGAATTTATTGCCCCGCAGACATTAAGATTTGGGGGACTCTATATTGTGTTTCAACTCTTGTCAGTAATTCTCCATGTCTTCTACAACCTAATCATACTGACCACACTGTTCTTACCACCAATGTTTCCCATTATATTGGTTCTCTTGGTCCACAAAGGCAAATTATGCAGAAGTGAGGAGGTTTCTTCCCTTGTCAATGTCCACTGTGTACCAACAACACCTCCATAACTGCACACCATTCTCAGGCTCCTCATAAGGTCTTGGCTTACGATTACCAATTCTAAAGTAGTATTAAACCCAAAAATATACTTTCCTGGTGCCTCCATGGCAGCATACTAATGGTTGATGGCTCCGCCCCCGATCAACCCCCAGGACCACGCAACTCTATAAAAGAAAGCGCTACTCCTCCCCCCCCCCCCCGGGCATTCTTTTTTTCCTGTCCTTATCCCTAACAGGATCACAAATCAGCCTTACCTCACCGTCTCATGGTGTTACCGTTGCAGGTTCATGCTCTCCTGCAGTATGGAGTCCCATATCTTGGGCTGCTAAATGCGCCAGATAAGTGTGGGAGCCCATTTTTCTGTGGCTCTTTTTAGGGCACTATATATATACATACACACACACACACACACACACACACACAGGAGCATTTACTTTCTCCTCATCGGCATCTGCTAACAATATCAGCGCTCCGGGGTCACACACTGTTGGTTTACCCGTTCAGTCTCATTTGCCTAACCTTAAATAGCACGCTGCTGGATGATGCTGGCTCCCTGCTTTCCCAGCTTGTTCGGGCGCGCCACAGAGCTCAGCCTCGTCATCTTGGGAGGCGGAGGCGCGGCATCACGCAATCGCGCAGGTGCGGTAGCCACCCGAAGTCGAGCGGCGGCCATCTTGGTACACCCAGGCGGGATTTTCGTATTTAAACAGCCTGCTATCACAGTCAGAGGCAGACTGTCAGAAGGAAAACACCTCTACATGAGTTTATCCTCTCTGCCTTCCCAGATGGATCCCAGCCAAGGTAATGATCAAGTACATACCGGTGGTTACCTGTTTTTATTATGCTTGCAGTGAAATATTATTTTTAGAGATAGAGATATATATATATATATATATATATATATATATATATATATATATATATATGCATATGCATAAACACTTACATTTTACTGATTGGTTAAAATTCTCAAAATTTAATTACCCAGCTGCCCCTGTATTGCAGCATCAAATAGATCCTCAACATACCACTAGGTAAGGGCTGCAACGTTTAGGTAAGTTTTGCATTCAAAGAGCACTACTTCTTAGAGGGTATATAGAAACACCTATTGTTCGGTTTCTTCATAGCCCGCACTGTGAGTCAACCCGCACTTCTCATCGAGATACTCACGATAGACGGTCGGGGGGACACAGAAGCTCGGTTCACTCATCCTCAGCCCATGCTTCCCGTAGTGACCGAAGGTCACCCCGCCACTCCTCAAGCAGGCACGATTCCAAGCGCAAGCCTTTGCAGCCAGGGAGAAAGGATTGCTGGGTATGCAGCAAGCAAGCCTTACCAGACAAACTAGCATGTGGCCAGTGTTTTTTGGAAGCTACGGCAGACAAGCAAGGGTCCATAAGCTCAATCAAAGATTTGGTCAAGGACACCATTCGAGAGTTGGCCTCATCCCAGGATCAATCTACTCCACTTGTGGAGCAAAGGGTGGTAGAGACAGCTAGTCTCCAGCCTGACTCAGAAGTCAATTTGGAAGATGACGCAAATACAACGGAAGAGAGCGCATCAACTTTTGACTTTGGGTTAGTGGAACCCTTTATCAGCGCGGTTAAAGATGCAATTCAGTGGGAGGAAGATCCTGAGCCTCCACCTAAAGCAGGGAAATATTTCCCTCATTTGACTAGGAAGAGATCAACCTTCCCCCTAATAGAGGAGATCAAAGGAGTGGTAATGGAAGAGTGGAAGAAGGTAGATAAACGACCCATCGCCATCAATCGTTTTTCCAAACTCTACCCACTTACTGAAGTGGATGCTCAGCTTTTTGATGCCATCCCGTCGGTAGATGCATCCGTCATGAGGCTGGCTAGAAATACAACGCTGCCCCTAGAAGACGCAGTCTCCTTTAGAGACGTCCTAGATCGCAGAATAGACGCAGATCTGAAAAAGGTATACCAAGCATCAGGGGGAGCCTGCAGACCGGCAGTGGCCCTATCCTCCATCTTTAGAGCCACCAGAGTATGGACGGATAATATCGAAACGGCCCTCAGATGTGGTCTAGATACGGATGAACTAAAAGCTAACCTCTTAATTTTATGGCAGAAGCAGCCATCGACGTTCTAAGATGTTCCTCCAGGGCGATGCTTTACTCTATCACAGCTAGGAGAGCGTTATGGCTAAAGCCATGGTCGGCAGATCCTTTGTCAAAACAATCATGGTGCCATATGACGGAAAGTCCTTGTTTGGAGATAAGATGGATACGGCAATATCCAGAGTCACAGGCGGAAAAAGCGGCCTTATCCCCCAAGATAGAAGCAGAAGGAGAAAGTTTATTACACGGGCAACCTTTCAATAAAGGACAAGAGATTCCAGGACATATCGTCTGGGGAAAGAATACAGAAGGGGCTGGAAGGGCTCACAGGCCTCTTTCCTTAAACTAGGTAAACCGAAGGCCCCTACACTGGCGATAGGAAACCAGAAGTCCTTTTGACTCCTCCCCCACCCAAACCGGGCCAGTGGGAGCAAGGCTCAGGTCCTTCGCCCGGGTTTGGGTGGTAAACTGTACAGACCAGTAGGTGGTTTCCACAGTCCTTCAGGGACATTTCTGGAAATTCAGATCCCGCCCTCCAGCCTTCTCCTTCCAACCAACCAAGATACCAGCCGACAGAGATAAGAGGGAAGCCCTCATTCAATACGTACAAATACTTCTCTCTCAACAGGCAATTCTACCGGTACCAGAGTCAGAGAAGCACTTAGGGTTTTATTCCCCAGTCTTCTTAGTCCCCAAAAAAATGGGGGGACTGGAGACTAGTATTAGACCTGAAAAGGTTAAACAGGTACATTCATGTGGAGCATTTCAAGATGGAGTCTCTGAACACAGTAATCCTTTTGGTACAACCAGAAGACTGGATGGTGTCTATAGACCTCCAAGACGCATACCTTCACATCCCCATCCACTACAACTTCCAACATTTTCTACGATTCAGGATAGGCGACCTACACTTTCAGTGCCTCCCCTTTGGAATCTCATCAGCACGCAGAACCTTCACCAAAGTTCTGGTAGCCATCTTAGCTCCCCTTCGGGAGAAGGGGATACGAGTCCTACACTACTTGGACGATATCCTGATATTGTCTCAGCACAGAGAAGTTCTACAGACACACCTTCAGGTGGTCCTGAGCACCTTGGCACAATTCGGATGGCTTATCAACCACTCAGAGTCAATTCATGCCTACACAAAAAATGACGTATCTAGGAGCCTTATTCGATACTCCGAAGAAGTCAGAGTCACTTCCGCCAGCCAAAATCCCTGCATTAGTGCAAAAGGTGAAGCATACACTGGGGAGCCGTGCCATGCCAGCGTCAGACTGCCTGAGCCTCATAGGATCCCTCTCGGCTTGCATACCAATGGTAAAATGGGCCAGAAGTCATTTGCAAGGTTTTCAGCAAGGGTTTCTGAAACAGTGGAGGAAAAAGCATCTCGGTTTAGATGATAGCTATCACTCCTACAATGAAGTCCAGCCTCTGGTGGTGGACAAGGCCTCCAAACCTGCTAGCTGCTTGTCCTCTCGGCCCAATCTCGTGGACCGTTATCACATCAGACGCAAGCCAGCTGGGTTGGGGGCACACCTCCAAGATCAGCTAGTGCAAGGGAAATGGCGTTTCAATGCAGAAGGGATGTTATCCAACATCCTGGAACTAAGGGCAGCATGGATGGCAATCCTACATCTGGCCCCTCTCCTCAAAGGAAAATCTGTACTGCTTCAAATGGACAACAGAGCAGCAGTAGCCCATGTCCAAAACCAAGGAGGAACACACAGCAGTTCACTAGCCAGCGAAGTGGCCCCAATCATTGCATGGGCCGAGGAGAATTTGTTAGATCTTCGGGCTACCTACATTCCAGCTCCCGAGAATCAACTAGCAGATCACCTCTTGAGGTCCTTCACATCCAACAACGATTGGTCACTAGATCCGCAGGTTTTCAGCTGGATATGCCAACAGTGGGGGACTCCCCAGATAGATCTCTTTGTGTCCACGCACAACACAAAAACGCCTCTCTTCTTCACGAGGTCTCCATCTCCGATGTCGGCAGGGGTGGATGCCCTAGTCCAACCATGGGATTTTCAAATAGGTTACGCTTTCCCTCCGATACCCCTAATACTGAGGTTTCTCCAGCGTCCGACTCTAGAGAAGGTCACTATCCTGACGGTTGTCCCTTACTGGCCAAGAAGACCATGGTTCCCGCTCTTAGTAGAGATGGCCCTGGGCAGCCCATTACCCCTCCCACTCACGAGCAAGCTGCTATCTCAAGGCGACTTCCTACACCCGCATCCAGAGATCCTAGACTTGAGGGTCTGGAAGTTGAGCGGAGGAGGTTGGGCGACTTAGGGTGCTCTCTGGACGTTGTACAAACGTTGTTACAAGCAAGAAAGGCATCCACTAACGCCACCTACTGCAGAATATGGGAAAAATTCTCTACACTGGCCGAAACAAACCATTTCAACCCTCTGAATCCTGGGGTCCAGGATATCCTACTCTTCCTACAAAATGGTCTGGACCTAGGCTTAGGTCTCAGCACGCTAAAAATTCAAATTTCAGCACTGTCAGCCTTTACAGGCACACGCTGGGCACTAAACCCCCTGGTGGAGCGTTTCTTGAAGGCAGTGTTAAGATTACGTCCTCCCAGGAAGGCGCTATACCCCAAATGGGACCTTACGGTAGTTCTTAACGTCCTAGCAAACTCTCCCTTTGCACCCACAGAAGAGTGCTCCCTGGAAGACATCACCAACAAAACGGCCTTCCTGATCGCCGTCACCTCGGGTCGAAGAGTATCAGAGATTCAAGCCCTAGGGGCAGAGGAGCCCTACGTCACCTTTTTTCCGGACAGGGTAGTCCTGCAGCCTATTCATCAGTTTGTCCCTAAAGTGCCTTCGGTCTACCATTCCAACCAGGAGTGGGTACTTCCAGCCTTCGGAGAGGACCCATCCTCCTCAAAACTGCATGAACTAGACGTAGCCAGATCTCTAAAAGCGCTATTTGGAGCTGACAGCAGTTCAGAAGGGATCAACGACTCTTTGTTATCCGCAAAGGCACCAGAAGAGGATTGGCGGCCTCTAAGACATTAGCCAGCTGGATCGTGAAATTAATCCAAAGGGCATACCGGGCTAGTGGTCTACCAGTACCAAATGCGGTGAAGGCACACTCAAGAGGAATCGCCTCATCCTGGGCGGCTCTGGCTAGGGTCTCCCCAGAGACAATTTGTAGAGCGGCTAGTTGGTCATCCTTCAACACCTTTATGTCGCACTATAGCTTGGATCCTGCGGTCCTTACCTCCCGAGATTTTGGGAAAAGGACTTTAGAACTATCAGTTTCGTAAAATCATTAAAAATTATTGCAGTACCCTCCCTGTGAGCGAGTTAATTATCATTAGTATGCTGCCATGGAGGCACCAGGAAAACGGAAAATTGAATACTAACCTTTCCGTAATTTTCCTTTCCTGGTGCCGACCCATGGCAGCATACACCCTCCCTACTATAATCCTTAAGGTTCTGAAGTCTAGTTACAAAGAATGCCTGAGGGGGGGGGGGGGGGGGGGGGAGTAGCTCTTTCTTTTATAGTTACGTGGTCCTGGGGGTTGATCGGGGGCGGAGCCATCAACCATTAGTATGCTGCCATGGGTCGGCACCAGGAAAGGAAAATTACGGAAAGGTGAGCATTAAATTTTCCGTTTTATATTGCAGCTTACCAATTCTTCGGTGACTGCATTACTTTTTTTTAGGCTCCCCCGTCACTCAGTACTAACCTGGTTATCCGGCCAGTAAACACACCTCCTGTATTAGAGTGCCCCCACTCTGGAAGGTTTTACATGAATAAAAAATGGACCATTGTAAGCATCCCTGTCAGTGGTAAATGGTTTGTCTCATCCCTGTAAACCAATACACCTGTAGGACAGATTGTTGTACAGACATACTGGCCAGATTACCAGGTGAAATAGAAGAAAGCCTAAAAAATAAAAACGAATGCAGTCACCACATCCAAGAATTGGTAAAAACTACAATATCATAAAATATTTGCTTTAAAGTGGTATTAAACTCCTTTTTAAAAACAAACAATTGACAGGTAGAGTTTTTAGGACAGAAGAGACCCCATCAGTCTGTCATACACGCTTCTCCCTGTCAGCTGTAATGTACAAGGAGATGCACAGGTCAGCAGGCATTTACAGCACAGCTCTGTGCTGTGAGGAGAGGAGATTATTGTGCGTATGTACGGGAGTGACGCCAACGCAGCCCAGCCATTTAAACTGGCCAGAAAGAAAATGCGGAAGACTGGGTGAAGATGAAGTGTCTGACCAGCGAAAGCAGAAGCAATGACAGCTGAGCACTGAAGGGCTTCCTTTGATAGGCAAGTCTGTCAAAATGTGCCAGACTTGCACATTATGGCATAAACCACCTAGGAGGACTTTTTTTTTAAAAGCAGGAGTTTAATTCTGCTTTAAACTCTTTCCTAAACTTGTGAATTCTGCTTTACACGATCTATATTACTGGAGGAAGGAAGTAGAAGATTTTTCTCAAGGTGCCATTTTCTTTTATCAGTTAACATTGACTCCATGTTCAAAAAGGTCTACTTTCCTTAACTTAACGTTTCTAAAGAAAAAAGGAAAATTGTGTCCACTTTAGCCCCCGGTCACACCAGTACGACTTCAGGTAAGACATGCAGCGATTTACAAACATCTAATGTGTTTCTATTACAGTGTCTTAATAGGTACGATTTCAAGTTGTGTGATTTGAGAAATAGTTTATGTATTACTTTTTCAGGACTTCAGCACAATTTCACGGCCATAGACTATTAGAGCCCATTCACACAGGGGCAACTTTGGATCCGACTTAAAGTCGCCTCAAGTCGCGCTGCATGAAAAAAATCAATGTAAGTAAATGGAGCCGTCTTAATGCACACTATTGCAGTCGCTCCAACTTCAAAAAAGGTTCCTGTACTACTTCAATCCGACTGCTAGGCGACCTGTACCCATTGATTTCAATGGAAGTCACCTCAGAAGTCGGATCCCGTGTCTTAACAGAAGCAACTTTCCAGGAAGAGAACATACATTTCTCAGGCAAACCTCTCGCTCCCCTTCCCTCCCACAGAGCCGATTCTTGTTTGATTGGCCACTGGAATGTCTCCTGTCCTGGGGGCAACTTGAAGTTGCCTTGTAAGTAGCTTCATGTCGTGCTGTGATTCATACTCAAGTCGTGTACAAGTTGCCTCCCAGAGTTGCGCTGGAAGTCGTGTTGCCCCTGTGTGAATGGAGTCTAACTGAAATTGTGTGGCAAATCGTACGAGTCTATCTCAGCACTACTTGAGCCTGAAAGTAGTTAAATATTAACCTTTTGCTAGTTAAACTTTTGTTCATAACATCACTGTTCCTACCTGTGACATAGACCTCCCCTCTCGCTGAAGTAGCACTAAAGTCATATCACATTGTTACAAATCTCACAGGAGGTAGCTCTGAAGTTGTGAGTGGTTGAAGTCGGGCTTTAAAATCGCACAACTTTGAAATTGTACCCGGTGTGACCACAGGCAAAAAAATAATCAAACTGTCACTTTACTACCAATGGCCCTTCCGAATTTGAGCCGAGTGAGTAGTAGTACTGTGGTGTACTTGCCTGGCACGCTCTGTGGGTGGACCAGTATAATGTAATGGGTGGAGGTACTCTTTAGGACAAAACTTCCCGACTTCATCTATCCAGTGACCTGTCAGTGTTGGTGGGCACACCACCAGAGATGGAAGAGGCATGCAGTCTGTGGATTTGCTTCTGTTATACTCCTGAGATCTGCCACAGCAAAAACACAGGTTAACTTCAGCCCATCAACAAGCTACAGTACATGGGTATACAAATGGTAATGCCGTACCTGTGACAATGGTCCCCTGCTAGAATACATATAGACTGTAGAGTTTTCCCAAGTCCCATATCATCACACAGGATGCCATGTAATTTATACTTGTTCAAGAAGGCCAACCAATTGACTCCATCCTAAAAGAAAACCATTGCACTCAGTTTAAAAATATTCTAGTGTCCGTTTAGTGCATCTATAAAATTATAATTTTTACAGTAAAAGGATAAAATTCCTGTAAGGCTTTTAGTGTTGTCTGTGTCCCCACCAAGTGGATTCTTCCCCCCCCCCATTTCCTGTACTGCAGACAACAGGAAAGGCCCCACAAGCAGGCATCCGATAGAGAGATTTCCTTTACCTACTCTGGCACAAGTGTAACATTTTAGATCCCCCCTCACCATTAGCTGGGTATCTCCAGAACAGAAAGTGAATGCCCCCAACAGGTCAGACAGTGTCAAAAGTGCTAGCAGAAGTGTATTACCTCAGGGCACCAATTATCCAATGTGTGAGGGCACATTCCATTTTTTTTTTGTTTACTTTTAACCACTTTATTTTTTGTACAAATATTAGTTCTTAAGAGGAGCTGGAAGCTGCAACTGCAGCTCTCTTGGGTTTAGGAGTTGTACCTTCACGGAATCCATTCTTGAATCTGCGGTACACAACTTTCAGATGTCTCATGCGGCCGGTTCCGGTGGTGTTGCGTCTCTTGGCCTTGGCACTCCAATTGTACTTTCTCTTGCGCTTAAGCTGGGTAGCTACACTTGCCACAGGTGGACTTCTGTAAATGGAAGGCTTTAGAGCCACATCGACGGCACAGAGTGTGCGTCTTATTGTGGCGCTTTCCGAATAACAATGTTCCCTTCGTCATCTTCCCCAGCGGCCAAGACGATAGAGCGGCACATTCCATTTTAAACGTGGCATACAGTGCTAGGGTAAGGCTTCCCAAAACAATATTTAGTCCAACTTACCCTTATTGTTGCAGCATAAGGCAAGTAGAGGAGTCAAGTAGTAAAATCTATCTAGAAAACCCACTTTCTTTGTGAAAATCTGCGTATTTTACTGCTAAAATAGAATCCTTGATAAAAAGGAGAAGTCCAGCCTGAGCTCGTTTGGCTAGGCGTCTCCTATGGGTCACAGGAGTGCAATTTGTTTTGCACTCCTGTGACCCGTTTTCAGCAGAGAGTGGTCAGAAGTCCGCTTTCTGCTGACGTCACTGGAATCAGTTCAGGCACCACATCATCACGACAAAGTCTGGATCCGCCAGGTGCCTGGACTGATGGGTGTCTCAGAGCTGCTGAGAGACCGAGATGGCCGCTCCCCACCCCTCCATAGCTCAGCGCTTCAATGAGCGTGGAGGAGCTGAGAGAACCGAGCCATCGGCGGTGTTCAGTGACTGGGTTCTTCGTGCAGAGACGGCGGGGGACCGGTGAACCTGGATATAGATATATACAAAACACACTTCTCTTTTAAAGAAGATGTATAGTGATCTCTATTCCTGCATGATCAGAATACATTTCACAGGTAAATACACATATGTGTTTTTACCTACCAATGGAGTTGTATTTCTGTCTATTCATTCCTGAAACGTACACAGCACAGCCAGCCTATAGACCTGACATTTCTCTACTGCATTTAATACAACTAGGTCCTCAACCCACAACCTGTGCTTGGACAGTAAAAAAGCAGAAGCTGACTGGTTAGCTCATCAATTACTTTGCCTTCTCTCATTGGAATGGTTCTTGTTAGCATATTTGCTCCTTGTACCGCTTCTCCTTTGAGCTCTGCAGAGAAGTGGACTGCAAGAAGCAGATTCTGTGTCCCATTTAGTTACTTACACCAATTTTTAAACATACATTAAGGAGATTATTTATTAATAAAAGTAAAAAAGTTTGTGCGAATGTGTCAATCATTTGCACAGCTGTCACAGACCTTCACTGTAACCTAATGCATTTGCTATTATCATCTAAGCCATGGATATGCAATTAGCGGACCTCCAGCTGTTGCAAAACTACAAGTCCCATCATGCCTCTGCCTCTGGGTGTCATGCTTGCTGCTGTCAGAGTCTCGCTATGCCTCATGGGACTTGTAGTTTGGCAACAGCTGGAGGTCCGCTAATTGCATATCCCTGATCTAAGCCATTCAGTGCCAATAAGGTTAATATTGAGGTATTAAACATGGCATTATGGCAACTAAATCTGTACTGCTGTCTGCATCCCCACTAGGGAGATTCCAGTTGACATTCTGTCCTGTTCCCATGAAGAAGTGTCACCAAAACGTGAATTTAAAAAGGACACCAATGCATCTAAAACTACAATTTTCTGTCCGAGGTTCTTTTTATTCAGTTGGAGCCCTGAAAAGAAAAAAAGGAAAAAAAAAAACCACGCTACAAAAGCATAAAATCATTTGGCACGAGCACTGACAGCATGAACAAAATGCGATCTTTGATCAGTCTCTTTTCTCCTTGTGGGTATGTCAGTGCTATTGGTAAAGGCGATTGCAAGGTGTGGAAACCAAATCGTTGCCATAGTTTATTATCGTGCATTTATAAGTTTTCAGCTCCTGCTTTAAAAAAAAACAAAAAAACGGTCTAGCCAAGGTAAGCTGCCATAGAAACATTTCTACAGTAATCAACATCTTTAGCTGTACGCAACTCATAACCCACAAATTACAACATGGCAGTACATCCTGCTTATGCTATATTTGGCCAAATACAAAACTATAGATGGACAATCCTTAACCATAAAAAAAAGCAAAGGGTTCTATCAATTAAAGATTGGCAGTAATTTTTAGCGCTGTCATTTGAAGGACACAAAACATGCCAGGGTTGCTGGTAGTGAAATCCCTGAAGGAAGTGTAAAGGTTTCTGGCATATTACCTGCTGATATTTCCTGAGCTCAGCTTTTATTGGAACAGGGATTGAATAATTTGCCAATTTCTTTCCGTCCAGCAGCTGCTCCAAGAAGTTGCGCTCTCTGGCTTTTAGTTTAATTAGCTCGCTTGACATATTGGGTGGATCGGAGATTCCAGCCTAAAACCAACACCAAAAGTGATTCAGAGGCTTAAAGCTAAATTAATCAAAATGCATTAGAACTTTGAGCACTAACCACAGTGATGAGAATGCATTATTTTCAAGGTGGTGGTAAAATTCAGACAGACACACAAATAATGTCAAGATGTAGGCAATGACTGGATTCATCAGATACTATACAAATAAAAACAAGACGACCTGTTATATTAAAGTGGAACCAAATTCTTTCAGTCAGGATTAACAATAGCCGCAAGCATTAGCAAATAGGAAGATATATGTTTAAAAAACACACACACACACACACACACACACACACACACACACACACACACACACACACACTTTCTGGTGGTATTTAAATCGCCACTGGGTTTTTTTTATTTTTTGCTAAACAAACAAAAAAAGACCGAAGATTTTGAAAAAAAAAAAAAAAAGATTATAAAAATGTTGTAAATAAGTAATTTTTCTCCTTCACTGATTGTCAGTGCTGCCAGTCAGTGCCCATCAGGACACTGATAATCAGTGCACTGATTAAAAGTGTGGATTGCCGCTTCGACCCCTTTCACACTGAGGCGCTTTGCAGGCGCTACAACGCTAAAAATAGCGCCTGCAAAGCGCCCTGAAAGAGACGCTGCTGTCTGTCCAGTGTGAAAGCCCCGAGGGCTTTCACACTGGAGCGGTGCGCTAGCAGGACGGTAAAAAAGTCCTGCTAGCAGCATCTTTGGAGTGGTGAAGGAGCGGTGTATATACCGCTCCTCCCCATTGAAATCAATGGGGCACTGCGGCTATACCACCGGCAAAGTGCTGCTGCAGAGGCACTTTGCGGTGGTTTTAACCCTTTCTCGGCCACTAGCGGGGGTAAAAGCACCCCGCTAGCGGCCGAATAGCGCCGCGAAATTGACGGTAAAGCGCCGCTAAAAATAGCGGCGCTTTACCTCCGACGCATCCACCGCACCAGTGTGATTGGGGCCTTATCAGCTCTCCTCGTGTAAACCTGCAAATCCTGTTACAAGATCAGCTGTGGTCACATGGTAAAGAACCGCTGTAATTGGCTCTTTACCCCTATCTGTGATCAGCTATGTCTGGAGGACGCAGCGATCACTGCTTGGGCATGCAGGAAGCATGAGAGGACTTCATGACGCCCTCCTGGCAATGTTTGACTGCGCTGTAGCAGTCATTTGGCTATATCTTGGTCGTGAAGGGATTAAAAATGAATTTTCAATTTGTGATGCCGAGATACAGTTGAGTTCCGCTTTAAAGATCTACATCTATACATCTTTTTTTTTTCTTCAAAAAGTCAATACTGAACTATTTTACAAAAGACTTCTGACATCACCACCAGCCAAAATTCTCTGTATTGCAATTATACTTAAAGTGATATATACGCTTGCGCCGATGTCATCTGTGCATGCGCACCAAAGAAAGGTCCCGATCGTGCTGTTTTTATAGGGCCTGTGCCGTGACCGTGTGCTCCCACGCACATGTGCGGCGTCACGCGACTTCGGACAGTCAGAGCCGGAGTCCACAGCCCCGGAAGGTGGACGCGACCACCAGCGGGGACATCACAGGCTTCGTTTTCAGGTAAGTGGCACATAATGGGCTAGTATGTGATGCATACTAGCCCATTATGCTTTTACTTTGCAGGGGAATAAAGAGGAAGCAAAACCCATCAGGGTTTACTTCATCTAAATTATTGTATATTAGACATGATCTCTTGCTTTGCAGCAGTTCCAAAATCCTGCTGTACGCACAGGGGTAGGTTTATCCTCTAGTGCAGTGGTCTCCAAACCGTGGCCCTTTGCTTGCTTTTATCTGGCCCTTGGGGCACCATTTCAACCACTGAAAAAAACAAATGGGGCAAAATCACACCCACTACCCCATGAAGGGACACAATGCACTCCAATGACATAAACCATGGGGAACAATTTCATCTCAATGACCTCAATAATTTGGTCAAGTGACACCAATAACGGGGCACAATTCCTCTCACTGAAAAAGATGGTGCATGGTTTTTTCCCCACCAACATCAGGGACCTTTTAACCCCAAAGGACACAGTCTAGCCCCCCTAAAGTCTGAAGGACAGTAAACTGGCCCCTTTTAGAAGGTTTGGAGACCCCTGCTCTAGTGTATTGCAGCCACGCGCACATATTTGCCCACACTTATTTTAGAAATAGTAGGAGGAAGGGTTATAACTTCTGACAGGTTTAATGATCATTTCTGTGCCCGCTGAGTTTTTTTTGTTGCATCTCCCCAAACTGAAGTAAAAAGGGAAATATTGAATGGTAACAGACCACTACAGCAAAACTAACAGCGAACACCACCAGATCAGAGGGAGTCCTCAATTATTCTCTCAGCATTCTGTAGGGATATTATAGTGACAAGAAATTATAAGGAATCTTTACAGATATGGCAACAATAACCAGAAGCGCTAACCTTAGCCCACATTTACAAAGCTAAAGTTTTGGTTGAACGTCCACTTTATCAGTTTAAAATTAAGAAAATCCTTCATCTTTAAAAACAAAAAGTACCTGCAATACTGTAGCTTAGCAGAAGAAATGGAGACAAATATCAAACTGTACAGAATATCTTGACTTACCTCCAGGGGCATCAGCCTGATGAGAGTTGCAAAACACTGCGTTGCCATAAAGCGAACGCTATCCGTTTGGTCACTCATTCTACCCAATACTGGCACAACAAGCAGGACAATGTATGGAACAATGCCAACCTCCAGCTGTTCCATTACACCTTTGTTTTGTACAATTAAGGCTCAAATCATAAAAAGACAGGGAGGCAATATTAGAAACCTTTCATAAAACTAGTAAAAACTGATTTGTTAAAACCAGAAAGCCATTTCAAGTTCACTATAACCCTCCCCCTTCCAAATGATGATACTTGTGTGCGATTTATAAATATTCCACTAAATACATCCGAGCTACAATATCAAAAACAGAAGTAGGTGAGGGGAAAGCTTTAAAACAAGAATACAAATGCATACAAGTACAAGTACAAAAAGGATACAGGCCAGAGCTTCAATTGCACCCTCCTGCTTTGTGCTATCATCAATGGCACTGAGCCAAGGCAAAACTTTCTCCAAAAAGACATTCATTGTTTCCATGGTAGCAATACGGCTCAAAACTCCTACACATCGAGATGCCATGTGCCTTACTGCAGTGTACGGATGTTGCAGACACGTGAACAGATGAGGAAGATGTTGAAGCAGCTGGTAAGGAAGCATTCAATTTAGAAACAATTGCACAAGATGTTAATCCACAATTGCCTATTTTACAGCCTGCCTAATGCTGAACTACCAGGTAAATCTGGACTTCATCAAAACAGAATGCCAAAAAATGTTCATTTGTAATTGTCCTCAACTCATTAAGAACAGTTTTTAGGACATTAATTTTAGCTCACAGAAGTTTAAATTCTTTCAGAGTAGCTCCCGGTCTGCGTCTAAAACCTGCTCACAATAGGTGTAGTGGTAACTCGTGTTCCCACCTGTTTGTGTTTTTGCATGTTTACTGGAATGGGCTGCTCTACACGTGGCAAAGAAGCTCCTCCATTTTTTGGGAGCGGTAAGCTTGGCACGTTTTTACAACATTTGGGGTGCCATTAAGAATGAATTGTATTGCAGTGCAATGCATATTTTCATGCATTCCTGGAATGTGCAGGTGTGAATGGGGCCAAAGTTCTTAATAGTTGGCACTGAAACTCTGAGGCTGGGTTCACACCTATGCGAATTGGATGCAGCTTACACCGCATCCAATTCGCAGGACATTTTAAAATACATTCATTTGAATGAGGCTGGTTCACATATCTGCGGTGCATTCGCACTCCACATTGCCCAAAAAACGTGTGCGTTTCCTAGGCAGTGCGGTCCGGCTCAGGTGCGAATTCAGCCACATTATCTATGGGAACGCATCTGATTCGCAGATGCGTTCCGTTGTGAACATTAATTCTCTCCCCCTCCTCACTACACCTCCCCTCCCTCTCCCTGCTCAGCTGATCCGCAGCTACAACAGAGAGGAACCGCTGAACAGCTTTTTCTCTTCGCAGGGAAAACGGAGCTGGACTTCGCACCGGACTGGTGTGAACCCAGCCTGAAACTAGTTATTTTAAAACCGGATTAAACTGGTCACATCAATTAAAAACAGACACGCAGAGTTGCCTATACGCTGCCAGAGTACCCCAAGACATTCAGGGCATTTTAAAAGATAGAATATAGCGGACTTTACTGGTACCAGTGAAGGACAATTAAAGCAAAATAATACTAAATATATCTTTATTAAAGTTTAAAAAATAATTACACATTTTAAATAAAATCAAAATTGTAGGGGGGTCACAGAGCTCCGGCCGCATTCTAATCCTACAATATTCTGACGGACCCTAGACTTGCCCCAGTACCCCGATACTTAGCGGAACCGACGGGGAATAGAACCGAGCACCAGATAATGGTGAAATACGGCCCCAGCGTGGAGCCCACGCCCGCGGAGAAGCTGGCCAAATTTGCTCACGAGGCCTCCCAAAATGGCGCCCGCTCGGAGCGGAGGGCCTCATCTGCTCCGCCGAAACGCAAAGGTGCCGAGGGGGATGGTGAGTGGCCGGACCTGACCGACCCACTGGAGTCTCCCCTGCCTTTTCCCCAGTCTGTTGAGGGGGAGGATGGCTCCAGTACACGCGCGGGTGAGCCGACGCTGCTGCAGATAATGGATACCATAAAAAGCTGCCATGCTGCCTTGTCCACACAGATACCATTAGAGTGGACTTTGCCATCCTCAAGGATGATGTGCAGAAGGTAAGGCAGAGGGTGACGCAGACCGAGCAGCACATTAGTGATATGGAAGACGATCTCAACCCTCTGATGGTGCAGGTGAGAGATATGGCGGCGGACCACAAGTCCCAGGAGGCCAAGTTAGGAGATATCGAAGACAGGCTCAGAAGGAACAATTTGAGGTTCCTGGGATTCCCTGAGGGGTCAGAGGGAAGGGACCCGGAGGGATTCTTACTGACATGGCTCAAGCAGGTCTTTGGAGAGGACAGCTTTTCCCACCTGTTTGCCATAGAGAGGGCGCACAGGATCCCTCTGAAAGCACCCCCTCCGGGCAGATTCCCTAGACCACTGATAGCACGCTTCCTATATTTTAAAGATAAGGAAACCATTCTCCACAAGGCCCGCACTATGCCTGAGCTGCCTTATAATAACAACAGAATTTCCATCTACCCGGACTTCTCGGCGGCCACACAGAAACAGAGAGCAGCTTTCCAGAGTGTGAAGCTACGCCTGAGGGAACGCAATCTACCATACAACATGCTTTATCCTGCTAAGCTCCGTGTGGTACACGGGGGAAAGACAGTTCTTCATGTCGCCTAAAGAGGCTAATCGCTGGCTGGAGTCGCTGGGACATGGGTAAGATTCCTTTTTCTGTGATGCGGGATGCGCTCCATGGAGACCCTGGGAGTGAGCTCCCAGGGGGGGCTGCTATATATTGATTTTCAGACAATTCTGCACGAGATATGGCCCATCCTGAAGTACCATATATAAAACTTTCCCTGGTTCGAGAAATTCTACCAGACATCTATTTTGTTGAAACACTGGTGGGGGTCCACTGCGGTCTGGATTTAGCTCTACATGGACTCAAGTACTTACCCCCTAAATTTTCCTGCCCGGCTGGAGCAGGAAATATACCCCCCTTTAGGGAGACTTTTGTTGTTGAAGTTTGGGGAGGAAGCCTGTGGGATGTTTCGGGGCTGCAGGCAGGGTGGGGGGAACGGGTGTTGGGATCCGCCATTGTGGATTCGGGATGGTTCATGTTTTGTCCTTTTTTTTGTTGTTTTTTTCCTTTTTCCTATTTGCTCTTTTCTGCTTTCATTTTGATCTCTCTCAGTATTTGAATATGCCTTTGAAACCTATAGGCCTAAGCCCTCAACTGCACTCGACTGTTCTGCATTTAGACAACCTGCGTACCTATATGACCCTTGCATATGCTTATTCTGAAGCCACAATATATGTACCAATACTACTGTTAATGATGTGTGGGATTTGTCCGGGCATGGCGACTATCGCCACCTCTTGGGCCACAGGTTATTATGGGTAGATATGTCCTTGGCAGCTGGGATGCAGACCCTTAATTTATTGTTCTGGAACGTACGGGGGCTTAACTCCAAGATTAAAAGAGCGCTGGTGTTTAAATATATCCTGAAACGCAGTCCGCATATTATATTTCTCCAGGAAATGCACTTGGTGTGGTCCAGGACACTGGCACTGCATAGGGCCTTTGTAGGGAGGGCTTTCCACTCTGCGTACTCCACCTACGCCAGGGGGGTTTCGATCCTAGTCTGTAAATCCTTACTGTTCACAGTTCAATCTGTGAAACTAGACCCAATGGGTAGATTTGTATCCCTGGTGCTGATTATTAATAACCAACCATATACCTTTGTTGCAGTCTATATATCACCCCCTTTTACAGTGGGGGTGTGGGATGAAATAATGGCGGAGGTGATTCGAATGGCAGAGGGCCCTGTTGTACTGGCTGGAGACATGAACGCAGTGTTGTCCCCAGAAAATGATAGGTTTGGGATGGCGGCCGTGGGAGGGTCCCCGTTGGGAGCATGTGTGGCTCAATATGATTTGGAGGAGGCATGGAGATGGAAGAACCCAGATACCAGAGCGTATTCATGCTTTTCCTCCACATTTAATACCCTATCCAGGTTGGATATATGCTTCGTATCCAGGGTACTCCTCCCAAGGGTGGTGGGAGTCCATTCCCCCCTGCTTATCACCTTTGATATAGAGAGGCCCCAGGGGCATTCTCCCTGGAGGCTGAGCCCCCTCTGGCTTAAGGAGGAATGTTTTGAGAGGTCCACCGCCAGGTCCATTAACACTTTCTGGCTAGAGAATAGAGGGGAGGTCCCAGTAGGAACTACATGGGATGCGTTCAAGGCCACGCTTAGGGGAATTATTAGAACGGACATCAAGCGACTCCAATCTGACAGAGTGGAAGCTCAGGGACGCAGAACAGGTAGCTGCTGAGGCTGAGATAGACTACATCAAGAATCCTAACCATGCTGCCCATAAAAAGTGGAGGGAGAATATGCGTCATTTAGATCTGGTACTGGTAGAAAAAACACAAAAGAAACTGCTTTATCAGGCACAACGAGTATTCGAATTCGGAGATAAGAACAGTAGGCTGATGGCCTATCTGGCCCACTTACACCAGGCACCGACCTCTATTCCACGTATATATGATGCACAGATGCATCTTTGTACATCACAAACAGAGATTGCTAAGGCCTTTGTGGACTTTTACTCTGAGCTATATGCTTCGAGAGTTACATACAGTAGGGACGAGGTTCAGGAATATCTGGCTTTAATACCCCTCCTGGAACTTTCAGGGGAGATGGCGGAGGACTTGGACCTCCCCCTTACAGTGGAGGAAGTGGTCTCCCCCTCCAGTATGGAAAGGGTGGTAACGGATGGGGATCACTCGCAGCTGATTTCTAAATATTATCTCAGGCTTCTCACATCTTCCTCTCCCAGAATGAGGAAGATGCAGGCACAATGGCAGTCGGATATACCGTCCCTCACGGAGGAGACCTGGTCGAAAGCGTTGGATACATTGGTGCCCTCGATGATCTCGGCTAGAGATAAATTGACCCAATTTAACTACCTTCACAGGATATATTATACCCCCAAAATACTTCATAAAATGGGTAGGAGGGAGTCTGCTGAGTGTCCTCGATGCCATGCGGAGAAAGGAGATTTCTTCCATATGGTGTGGCAGTGCCCCCGAATAGAGAACTTCTGAAAGGAGATACTTACATTTCTAGAGGGTACCCTGGAACTACCAAATATTTACTCCCCGGCCAGATGTCTCTTGGGCGATCTGGAGGAGGAGGACATGTCCACCTCACAAAAAACTCTGCTCAGAATCCTGTTTTGCTATGCTAAAAAGGCGGTAGCTATTAAGTGGCGGAGCTCGTCACCCCCCTCTTTGCAGGGTTGGGTGACATTGGTGAATAAGGCCCTACCGATGTACAAACTCACTTATATGGCGAGAGGGTGCCCCAAAAAATTTGAGAAAGTGTGGGCGGGATGGTTGGATAGAGTCTCGGGAGAAGTGGAGGTGTAATAGTAGTACATAAATAGGGTTTGGCGGGGGGTAAGTGAGGAAATGAAAGATAGGAATCACTATGTTGTGGAGTGGGAGTTATAACTCTTCCAGTGTTTAATCCTGTGGATTTATAGGAAATTAGGGAAAAGGGAAAGACCTTTTGTTTTTGTTTTCTTTTTGTAGTTCGATTTTTGTAGTATAATTATCTTATTTCTGTTTTGACAGTGATGTTAATATAAAAGATTTTCCTTTTATCGGGGGGGGGGGGGGGGGGAGGAGAGGAGGAGGAGGAAGGAGGGGGGAAGGAGGGAAGAGGTGGGGGGGGGGGGAGAGGGAAGGAAGGGACAAGGAAAGGAAAAGAGACATGTTTTGACTATGAGATGCTGACTATGTTGACATACGCAAATCATAATGTATGAAAATGTGTACTGTATGCTACTGATGATATGCACAATAAAATTTACCTTTTAAAAAAAACAAAAAACAAAATTGTATAGCTCTGTTCAATTTAATCGATCGAATAATTAGATAATAGATCTGTTAGTATTATGTCAAGCAGGTCAACACGTTTCACATTTGTGCTTTTTCAGGACCTTACATCCTTGACTAGAAACAGAGATCCTGTTCAAAAAAAAAGAAAGAAAGAACATGACAATTTACATTTTAGGTTAGGTGGGAGTGCAGCACATGCATTTTAACGTGTCATCCAATTAGATTAAAGTGCACTAGAGGCCACTTGCATGTAGAAAAGGAGCCCTCAAGGAATAACGTGCCAAGTGTCATATGGGAATAACCCGACAACTAACGTCTTCAAATAGGTAGATAAATATAGAAAGAGAGAAATGACCAAGTAGTTCTATTCTGAAAAACAAGCATTTGATTGGTAAGCTGCATTAATAATTGGAGGGTTAGATATCAGCCAAGGTAGTACAATACTTACTAGAGATAAAATCCCAGAAGAAAAAAAAAAAAGGGGGAGAAGGAAGACAAAAAGGGAGATGCTCTCTACTCTAGATAGAGATTTGAAGATTTTGCAGTCAGGTCATCAGCATGACCCCTAAAAAGTCCATAGAAAAAAACATAAATCATTCTTCTATGTGCTGAATTCATATCACTAAAAGCCTCACAAATCAAAAGCAGAACGATAATTTTCCGGCGTATAAAAGACGGCTCGGCATATAAGACGACCCCCTAATTTTAAATGTTGGTTTTAAGGTATACTCACTGTATAAGACGACCCCCTTCCGACTAGTCTGTCAGCCTGCTGGATGTGTCTCACAGCATACATACAGTATACCGCGATGAGCCAAGCACGGTGAGCGATGCATTCTATTAATAAATACAAAGCCTGTTCGGATTGGCAGAGGCTGTTGCATCATCAGCCCGCGCCTCTGACTCTCAAAGCCAATCCGAGCAGGCTACTGTATGTAGCCTGCTCGGATTGGCAGAGGTTGTTCCTCAAATCCAAGCAGGCTCTGTATTCATTAATAGAATACATTGCTCGCTGGGATTGGCTCAGCGATGTATACTGTATGTATGCAGTATTACCGCACATTCAGCTAGGATCAGGAGGGTTGACATCCAGCACCTGGCGTACAAGACGACCCCCGCTTTTTGGAAGTTTTTAGTGTAAAAGGTAGTCTTATACGCCGGAAAATACAGTACCTCAATAACATCCTTAAAAAGGGACAACAGCACTCCGGATGCAACAGTACTACTGACTAACATCTCAAATGCCATTGAGGCATATCTTTCTGTTTTGATTTGTGAGGCTTTTAGTGATATGAATTCAGCATATAGAAGACGGATTATGTTTTTTGTATGGACTTTTTAGGGGTCATGCTGATGATCTGACTGCAAAATCTTCAATGTCCATCTAGAGTAGAGGCCAGCTCCCTTTTCCTCTTCCTTCCCCCTTTTTTCTTCTGGGATTTTATCCCTAGTAAATATTCTACTAATTTGGCTGATATTTAACCCTCAATTTCCCAATGCAGCTTACCAATCCCATGCTTGTTATTTTACAGAATAGAACTACTTGGTCATTTCTCTTTTTCTATATCTACCCATTGTTTGAAGACATTAGTTGTCGGGTTGTTCCCATATGACACTTGGCATGTCATTCCTTGAAAGCTCCTTTTCTACATGCAAGTGGCCCCCAGTGAACGCTCATCTTTATCTAATTGGATAGCACGTTAAAATGAATGTGCTGCACTCCCACCTAACCTAAAATGTAAATAATTGTCATCTTTTTTTTTGAACAGGATCTCTGTTTCTAGTCAAGGACATCATTTTTAACAGATCTATTAGCCAATTATTCGATCGATTAAATTGTATAGAGATATACAATTTTGATTTAAAATGTGTACATTTTTTTAATTTTGTAATAAAGATATTAAGTATTTTGCTTTGATTGTCCTTCACTGGTACCGGTAAAGTCCGCTATATTTGTTCCATCTTTAAAAATTCTAAAAAAGGATGGAGGTACCCCCTTAGCTTATACAATTCCATATATACATCCGGGGCATTGTAATATGTAAAGTCACTAATTGAATAATCAAGTGCTTTTTTTCCCATGGCTCCCAGAGTGTTCTAAAATAATGCAATGTATATATTGGCACATTTGGGTGTGTTATTTAACTGGTGTGCTCAGTTTAATTGCTTTTTTTGTTTAAATGCAGACTATCAGGGGGAAAAAATGCCATGCACAAAAGAAGCAAGGAGGAGACTTCTGAAACAGGCCTATATTAGCATGACTGTGCACCGACTACCCCACTTGCCCCAATTCTAACGACCCACTATTATTTTTTTCCTACAGTCCTATGCTTTAAAATCACACAGCACCAACACTTTCCTGAGCCTCTTAACCAACCTACCAATGTCTGTGGCATTATCTATGAATAAACTGCTGAAATAGTGAGATCTTTCAGTTAGGGAGTCCATCGGAATAACGGCAAGATCTGTGCATAAAAGCTGCTGTGCTCTTTAGTGTAAAAGGTGTGTGAGAAAGCCTACCTGGTCTAAAGAAGAATGAGGGGAACTGGGAGGGAGAAAAAAATAAAGAAACACAACAAAAAACACAAACAGTACTGTCAACGCTAAAAATGAAGCTGCTCCACTGAACTTTGTTCTCAAAATGCATCTGTAGTTTAAGGCTGCATTACTCTTATGCCACGTACACACGATCGTTTTTAATGGCGAGAAAAATTTAATTTTTTAAAATGGTCATTAAAAATGATCGTGTGTGGGCTTTCCAGCATTTTTCCCGACGAGAAAAAAACGCAGAGAATCACGACGAGAAAAATGCTCTAATTTTTCACGTTGTTTTTTACATCGTCGTGTTTCTCGTCATGAAAAAAAATGTGCATGCTCAGAATCAAGTATGAGATGGGAGCGCTCGTTCTGGTAAAACTAGCGCTCGTAATGGAGATAGCACATTCGTCACACTGTAATAGACTAAAAAGCACAAGGCTGAAAAGTGCAAATCGTCCCTCAACAAACTTTACTAACATGAAGGGTGGCGCCATCCGAATGGAACTTCCCCTTTGTAGTGCCGCCGTACGTGTTGTACGTCACTGCGCTTTACTCGAACATTTTTTTCCACGATAGTGTGTAGGCAAGGCAGGCTTGAGAGGAAACACGAAAAATCACGTCAAGAAAAATGCAGTTTTTTTCAATGACATTAAAAACTATCGTGTGTACGCGGCATTATGCACCACAAACATTACCATTCCCTCCATCATCTATTGAAGACATAGATAATTGTACATTATGACTCATATGTGGATTACCAGAGGGTGAAGCTTGGAATTCATAGAAGCGGCAGTAATTTCAAACACTTGGAGGCTGTTAACCAGCTCCTGCGCATGATCATCTCCTTTTTCTAACAAGAGCTTCCCGTCTAAAAAAAAAAAAACATTTATGCAAAAACTGGAGTTAAATCGCCAATGTTTGAGGGGGTAAAACCAAAACAGTCAGTTCTCAGATCTTTATGCCTCATACACAAAATATAAATGGTCACGATTGCCTTGCCACTCCCTTCTAGCATGTCAGCAGTTATACTTTGGAGTGGCCACATGTGCATACACTTTAATCATTGTAGGAGTTATAATGGAAGCACTTCTATTTCTCAACGGTTTCACTTTAATGCACAAAAAACACATCAAATTACTCAACGCCCAAGAGAAAAGGCAATCTGAATACACCTAGCCAACCCAGCTTTAAAAAGAGAAGTATGTTTTTTTTTTTGCACATTCATACTTACCTAGGTGGATGTCGCATCTTTCCTCTGGCACCTCTGCACTGAGAACCGAGTCCGAGTCATCAAACATCGCCGATGGCTCGGTTCTCACAGAACCGAGCACAGACCTGCTGACTGTCAATCGGCAGCTCTCCTCTCTGCTCCACCATGCTCACTGGAGCGCTGAGCTGTGGAGCGGCCATCTCAGAGGCATCAGTCCAGGCACCTGGTGGTGTCGCAATGACACGGTGCCTGGAGTGATTCCTGTGAGGTCAGCAGAGAGTGGACTTCGGTCCGCTCTCTGGTGAAAACGGGTCACAGGAGTGCAAAACTAATTGCACTCCTGTGACCCATAGAAGAAGCCCAGCCAAACGAGCTCAGGCTGGACTTCTCCTATAACACCCAAGATCAACTTATTATAGAATCATGAGATATCAAAGTTAGCTGTTTCTACGCATCCCGAAGACCAATTCATAGGAGAGCCCAGCTGTGAAAAAGCTCAGGATTCCCTATATTCAGCTGGTCTGAGGCAGTGTGCACTGTATCACTTTACTAAAATGCATTTTTAACCTGTGTGTAAAAGCACTGAATTAAGTGAAAGAATACTATAACCCACCAAAATGGTCAACGTTTATGTAGTTCCTCAGAGGTCCAACCATTGCTTCCCAGAGATGAGGTAATCCTGTAGGCAGGTCAGTGGCAAAGTGTTTGGCAATCTTAGCCAGAGTGAATTCTGCACCTCTTCGCTGAAATAATTGTTGTTTCTGAGTCTAGGAATGAAACATGTGGAATATAGGTTTTTCAATAACGCTAGGCAGAAAACGGCACTCTAATCGTCATTAGCATTACATTAAAATTCTACATACATAGCTTTAATTAGTTTGATGTTGGATCTATGTTTGGATGGCTCATCTCACAAAACAAAATCTGGGAACTGGGAACAAGAAAACAGCTGAATCTGCCATTCTATACCAACGCTAGTAGCGATTACTATATTTGCCCTCATCAAGAGATTGACACTATCCCAGGAGTTCTGATTCGAAAGTGATCCTTTAATTTTTTTGAGCAGTATATTTAAAAACCACCTGAAACATCTGATGCAACAGCAAGCTGGGCATTACATGTGCACTATGCCCACTGGGAGGACAACCTTGCAACATTTTGCTGTATGAAAAGCACAACCTTTCATAATATGATGTAAAGCGCTGCGCAAACTGTTGGCGCTATATAAATCCTGTATAATAATACTAATAATAATAATAATAATAATAATAAATGCATTAGGAAAGACAGGCTTCAAACATCCAATTAAATGTATGGTGTTTTGTTGATTACAAGCAAGAACACTAAAATACAGAGAAAGGATTTAAAATTTGGACTTTCCATAAAATACTTTGGGAATACTTACACAGAGGCAGTTTTAAAACTGAAGTTCATTATGCGTATACAGTATATGACTATTACACCCCCTGTCCCACTCAAAATTATTTAACCACTTCCATACCAGGCACTCCCCCCCCCCCCCCTGGACAATTTTTAGCCTTCAGCGCTGTCACGCTTTGAATGACAATTGCGGTCATGCTACGCTACACCCAAACTAAATTTTTATAACTTTCTTCCCACAAAGAGCTTTTTTTTGGTGGTATTTGATCACCTCTGTGGTTTTTAGTTTTTGAGCTATAAACGAAAAAAGACTGACAATTTAACGCAGTGTTTCTCAACTCCAGTCCTTAAGGCGCCCCAACAGGTCATGTTTTCAGGATTTCCCTCAGATGAAACAGCTGTGGTAATTACTAAGGCAGTGAAACTGATCAAATCACCTGTGCAAAATAATGGAAAACCTGAAAACATGACCTGTTGGGGCGCCTTGAGGACTGGAGTTGAGAAACACTGGTTTAACGAATAAAAACTGATGGGCACTGATAGATGGCACTGATAGGCGGCACTGGATAGTCACATTTTGATGGGGGCTGTGCTGATAATCAATGTGCTTATTATCAGCACAGACCCCCCCCCCCCCCCACTGACAGGGGAAGCCGCCGATCGGCTCTCCCTGTCAGCGTGAACCGAGGAAGGCCGTTTAACCTACACTTCCTGGTTCACGCGATGATCAGCTGTGATTGGTCACAGCTGATCACGTGGTAAGAAGCCTCTGTCAGAGGCTTCATAGCACGATCGGAGTTGCTGTGTGTCAGACTGACCAACAGCACCTCTGATCGCCAGCAGTGATATCCCGATCACGTCATAGAACGTCTATTCAGGATTTTACAACCACTTTGCCGACGTCATTCAGCTATATGGCGGGCGGCAAGTGGTTAAATAAAACCTATTACATATCCTAGTTTAGACCCAGTGATGTCATCACTGGATATGCTTTCTTCTCTATGCTTTGTGAAAACACGGCACCTGTATGCCAATGTAAGCAGTGGGCTGGCTCCTGGAAGAATGTTCCTAGGAAACATCCGGATGTGATCCTAAGCCTCCATGACTGAAAGTGAGCTGTATGATTGAAAGGAGTGGGCAAGGGACAGCAAGGCTGGTGAAAAAGGGGCTAGCTAGATGATGCTGGACATCCGCCAGCCTGGAAATTAGGTAGACAGACTTGCTGCAGCCTCTATTTCACATTAAGAAGCTCACAGCGCGCAATGAAATCTGAGTAAGTGATTTTAGTACAAGAGAAGCATGTACAGCTGTGCAAGACTAAAGGTATGACTAGAGTTTAGGTTATTCTGCGGTCTACAGGAGGACTGGTTATGAGCTATACTACTGCCTACAGCAGTGGTTCTCAACCCTGTCCTCAAGTACCCCCAACAGGCTATGTTTGTAGGTTTTCCTTCATCTTGCACAGGTGCTTTAAAAATCAAATCAGTCAATGGCTTGGTATTTTGGACGGGAATTTCTTAGATAAAATAGCCAAGACATGGCCTGTTAGGGGTACTTGAGGACATGGTTGAGAACCACTGGCCTACAGGAGGAAAGAAAAATCTTCCAGGTAAGATCGTTGCCCAACTAAGGTGATAGCAACAAGGAAAAATTTTATGAATTAGAACAGAGAGAGATGTCTGATGGTACTTCAGAAGCCCCCCTTTTGAACCTGAAACTGCCAGGTTTCAAAACCTACACAGCGGTAGAGGGGATTTGATCTGGACAGTCTGTTCCAGACAGTATAACGCAAAAGGTTAAGACTACATGTGTCCTCCTGGCTCAAAGAATGTAAAGCAGGTTGAGAGGTATGTTTATACAACGTAAATAAAACTCAGCCGTCTGCGTGATGAAAAACGGATCAGCTTAACATGACAGTGTTTTAATAAACCTAAAATTTTCGAGAACATTTTTCAACTATAAACATGCATAGGGGCAGCCATATTTGCTCATCATATACTTTAATAATGCTTTCTTCCACAACAGGTTTGTACTTTACTGCTCCTTCAAACAGTGCATGTCTACAAGTTTACAGAATTGCATCCATTGTGCACATGGGAAAGGCTGGCGGCTAGGAAAAATTGGACATACGTGGGGGGGCACAGATCATGAGATTAATATTTTGCATAAAGTTATTAGAAAGTACACAGCTTAGATAAAATGTACCTTACTACACAGAAACACTTGAGGGCCCATTCACTCCTATGCACAGGTATAGGTATGAACAGGCCCATAATTTCCTTTTAAAGTGTTTTTAAACAGCAGCTCATTGATGTGCACCAGTAACATAGAAAGTATGAAATCTCTACTTGAAATGCAAAGCCCAAAGCAGTGCTACTTCTGTAGAGGACGTCCAGTTTTTGGAAACCTGGAGGGTCTCGGACCTCTCACCTGAAGATTGGGCTTATTGCATTTACGAGAGAGATAGATATAAATATAAATGGGAAGGACTAGTGAATAGTTCCTAAAAAGTTCTATGATCCCAAAATTCTGCAAATTTCACGTGAGGAGAATCACATGAGAAGTCAGCACTTGGAATGACATCCAACAAGGGTTATCCTTTATTGCAAAAAATAGGATTTTTATAACAGCTTACCTGTAAAATCCTTTTCTTGGAGTACATCACGGGACACAGAGCCTTGTTAATTACTTAATGGGTTATATCTCACCTTCAGGTGCTGGACACTGGTGTAATTAGACAGGAAGTGTCCTCCCTATATAACCCCTCCCATACTGGGAGCACCTCAGTTTTTGTAGCAAAGCAATAAGTGTTCCAAAATCCTCAAATAAGAGGGGCGGGAGCTCTGTGTTGCGTGATGTACTTTAAGAAAAGGATTTTACAGGTAAGCTGTTATAAAAATCCTATTTTCTTCATCATACATCACGGGACACAGAGCCTTGTTAAAGCGGAGCTCCACCCTAAAGTGGAACTTCCGCTCATCGGAACCCTTCCCCCCTCCGGTGTCACAATTGACACCTTTCAAGGGGGAGGGGGGTGAAGATACCCGTCTTAGACAGGCATTTTCACCCACTTCCGGGAGTCCTCTCTGTGGGAAATCTGCGGGAAGTACGTCACTTCCTGCAGAATACCCGTTGTGTTCTGGGAAATGCTCGGCTCCCAGAACACACGGGGACCAGTCAGAACGGCGCAGCGCGACTCGCGCATGCGCCGTAGGGAACCAGGCAGTGAAGCCGCAAGGCTTCACTGCCTGGTTCCCTCAACGAGGATGGTGGTGGGGGCAGCAGAGTGACGAGCGATTGCTCGTCCTCTGCTGCGGACGTCGCTGGACTCCAGGACAGGTAAGTGTCCTAATATTAAAAGTCAGCAGCTGCAGTATTTGTAGCTGTTGACTTTTAATATTTTTTTCGGTGAAGCTCCGCTTTAATTACTTAATTGGATGTCCCAAAGCAATGCTTAACCTGAGGGGAGGGAGACACAGATCAAAAGCAGACCGCCATCGGACCTATACTGCTGCCTGCAGCACACTGCGCCAAAAACGGCATACTCTTGCCATCTTGCATTCACCTGAAAGAAATTAGTGAACGTATGCACCAACGACCAAGTTGCGGCCTTGCAAATCTGAGACAAAGGCTTGGTAATGCACTGCGCATAAGCGTTTACGGTCCTGGTAGAGTGCACCCCAAAAGAAACAGGGGGGAAACCCTCTCTTTAAACCACAAGCCTGAATAATAACCTGATGAATCAACATTGAAAACAGTCGATTTAGACGCTGCCTGCCCTTTCCTGGTGCCTCCTGGTAGCGCAACAAACATCAGTTTTCCGTATCTGAGCAGCCGCTTCAGATAGGCCTTGACTGCTCTCACTATAAACGAGAGAGTGTAACCATTTTAATAGCCGATTTGAACGCTGCCTGCCCATTCCTAGGGTGTTCTGGCAGCACAACAGAACGTCAGTTTCCTGTATCTGAAACCCTCAAATAGACTTCACTGATCTCATCAATTTTGAGAGAAAAGGAATACATTTTCTTCCGTAGAACAAGGTTCTGGAAAAAAAAGGAAGGCAAGAAACCTCTCGATTCAAATGAAAAAACTAGATCCTTTTAGGAAAAAAGGCTGGGTGAGGATTCAACATCACCCTATCCTTAAGAATTATTAAGCATGGCTCTATACAAAGGAAATCTGCCAACACAAACTCTCTTGCGAAGGCTACCGCAAGCAAGAACACCAATTCCCTTGTGAGAAGGATGAAGGGAAATATGGTGCATCGGCCCAAGGTGCTGACTTTGTAAGTCGACAAAACTAGACTCAATCCTCCGGGCACAAGGGGGACCTAACTGGCGGACTTATATGCGTTACCCCTTGTATAAAGGCCCGGATCAAAGAGTGTGAAGCAAGCAGCCTTTGAAAACACTAAGCCGAGATTCGACCCTTGATGGAACTTAAGGCTAGCTCCATCTCTTTTCCTAATATAGGAAGGCAAGAATTCTACTTATGACATACTTCTGAGGATGCCATCCCTTGGTTTTCCACCAGGAACATGGGCCTTCCAGATCCTATAATACATGGTCCTGGAGGCCAGCTCTCCTGTATGAATCAGGGTAATTGCCACTGATCCTGAAAGCCCCGATCCACAAGAATGCGGGCTCAAATAGCCAAACCATTAATTTCTATGTTTGCAAGACAGGATGGAATACCGGCCCTTGCGAAGTAGGTCTGGACGAGATGTAAAGGGACCCTAGGTCCTCTACTACCACCCTTAAGGTTTCTGCACTGTAAGGTCGACTGGATTATGCTGGAGCTATTAGGGCAGCTTTCGCTCCTCTCTGATGTTGCACAGAAGCCACGATAGTCGCGACACTGGGGGGAGAGAACGTATAAACCAGTGACAACTGTCCCACGGGGTCACCAACACATCTGTCCCGTATGCGAGAGGAACCTTTGTCTTTGACACAAAGCTGTCCAAACTCTCGTTGAACCTGGACGCCAATACATTTTTATGTCCGCGGTACCCCTTCTCTGGCATCTGGTCAGAAAAAAAGGGTCGGGGAGTAGAGGCTATTCTACTGGGAACCATTGTTAACGACTCCAGAGAACCACCTGCCAATTCTCCATTTCATGAAATGAAGACTGTCGATAGGCAAGGCCCAAGCACCTCTGCTTAAGCCAGAATATGGCTTACTTCCTTCTGGCTGCGTGACTTCTAGTGCCTCCTTGGTAAATGAAGTAAACCACTGGTGTGGCATTGTCGGATTGTACTTTGACAGAACCATCCTGCAACCTAAACGCCCAGGCTATTAAGCCAGACGTGCCACCCAAAGCTCTAGAAGGTTGACGGACAAGGCTCTCTTGGAGCTTGATCACTTCCCCTGGGCAGTGGTCTCTTCCAGGACTGGTTTCCATCCCTAGAGGCCAGCCTTCATAGCCACCACCTACCAGGTAACCGGCGTGAAGGATCTTCCTTCCAATCTTTTGGTTAAGAACCAACAGACTCCAGCGTATCCCTTGGACTAAACCCTTTGGATAGTGCCAGGTTAGGGTCTACTTTTTCCAGGCAGTCCAGAACGAAACTGAGTATAGGGAACCGCTTTGAATGAAGCCACCATCTTCCCTAGCACCATAAGCAAAAGGTGAATGTAAGGAACTTTTCCTTGCCTTGACCACATAGACCAGCTCTCTTATAGCGCCGACCTTGTCTGAGGCAAAAAAAATAAAAAAATTTTTTTTGGGCTGTGTCCCAAATGCTCCAAGCTTTTACCGAACGTACGAATCTACTTTTAGACTGGGATCCTAACCCAGGAGTTCCGAATACCTGACCATGCTGGACACACTTAGGTCCAGCCATGCTACTGACTGATCTATCAGCAGCAGATTGCCTCGGTATGCCATCACTGCTATACCCCGCTATACCCTGGGCCTCTAGTCCTGCTAGAGGCGGGCCCTGTAATAAATAAAATATTTAAAGCAAGCATGGAGACTTGTGAAGCCAATATACATCGCCACTGCAAAATATGTACCTCATCAGCATGGTAAGTAAAACACCAGGCATGTCTCTTTACTCCCTCTAGTGGCGGAAAACAAGACATTCAGCTACTCACAAGAGAAAATCCATAAGATTTATCTTTAGGATTTTCTCACTTACCTTATCCCCGTCGCAGGACTGCTGAAGATCAGACAGATCCAACCTTCACCCATCACGGCAGGTAGTGTTGTGCCAACCTTCAGGGTTCTGGGTTCCTATTTAAAAGGAGGCCTCTTCCCTGGACCTATAGAAGACTCTGCCAGAAAACCTTTGCGCATTTTGTAATACGTGCACAAAGTACTGGATCCCAGAGCCCAGTCCTACAAGGGAGACATTACAGGCAAAACCTTGTTCTTCCACGAGGCCCGGGTACCATCCACTTTAGCGTTTTTCTGGCTTTTTTGGATGGATCCGGTTGTATAGCTCCTTGACCCCCGGAGGGATCTTTCAGTAGAGCTTTCTTCTTAGCACGTCTTTAACCATGACCAACACCTTAGACACTGGTGAAAAAACTGAGGAGCTCCCATCCCAGTATGGGAGGGGTTATATAGGGAGGAAACTTCCTGTCTAAGTGATCACACCAGTTGGTCCAGCACCTGAAGATGAGATATAACCCATTAAGTAATTAACAAGGCTCTCCAATGTTAAAAAAAATAACAACTAACTAACAAGGCTCTGTGTCCCGTGATGTATGATAAAGAAACATGTATAACAACCAACACGTTTTGGCTGTCAGGTCTTAGTCATGGCAATAGTATATCTTCAAGTATTTACTCAAAAGACACCTGTAATTTTCAATGTTTACACTTCCACCTAGCAAGGTCATTGGTTCAATTTCCAACCATGACGCTACCTGCATGGACTTATGTTCTCCCTGTGCGGTTATCCTCCTACACTCCAAAGACTTGCTGGTAGGTTAATTGGCTCCTGTCTAAACAGGCCCTAGTAGGTGTATGTATGAATCTGAGTTGGGGACCTTAGATTGTAAGCTCCTGGTGGGCAGGCACTGTGGTGAATGTACAATAAATTTATACGTTGTGTAAATTGACGGTGCTATAGGAGGTACCTGTAATAAAAAAATATTCAAAGCAAGCATGGTGACTTGTGAAGCCAATATACATCGCCACTGCAAACTATGTACCTCATCAGAATCTGAAGCCCCATGGCTACTGCTTCCTGCAGGCAACTCTGTCACCTGTGATCTCACTGCTTTGGGAGCTGGACCTCGTCTGCTTGTGATTGCAAACGCAGCTTGCTGGTGTCTGAAGAGGGTAATTATGCCCCTGTGCTTCGTCACTGTATGGCAAGTCCCATCTTTTTCAGAATTCGATCCTTTGTGCAGAAATAAAGAGCACAGCAGAATATAAAAACACCACTATACAAAGGCTGTGCTTTATATACAATTATACAATACCATCAATGTATTCCATTATCACAAGCACTGCATACATTTACCACAGTATGGGTCTGTCTTGCAAGGGCATGTAATTTCAGTACATTTACAATTGTTAAACTTATTCAAATACTAGAAAGCCTGAAAAAAAAACTGAGGAATCTGGCATAAGATGTAGCAAAATGATGTCATGTATTTCAAATATATCATTTTTAAAATATACCAGTACCTGGCAACTGAAATTTCGTGCAAGTTCTGTAGCATATGGTACTGTATACAACGCATGCTACAAAATAGTCAAGTTGTAAGAATTTACGGATGCACTCATAGCTGTCCATCCAAGCTCTCTGGTACAAAGCAGTGAAACGCAACATACTGATGAAGTTTTGCACAAGAAGAGCGCTAAAGAAGCAATAAATACTGCTGTACTAAGCAAAACAACTAGACTCCAGGTAAAACAAAGGATGCTTAAAAGGTTACACCGTCTAAAGATCGCTCATGAAGAACTCTGGTATAAGACTGCATCTTTCATATTGGGCTTTCAAGCATGTTGCACATTCTGTAAACTACATGCATTTTTTTCTGGTCTTGACCAAGACACCAATTTGTAAATACAGTATACTTTTAAATATTCCTTTAAAAGCTATTTTAATACATGAATGACATTAGAAAAGTGAATCTTTGGGCCATTTCAGAACTATATTAATGATGTCTCTTTCTACCATATCACTGTCCAATGAAACAGCCTAGTAGCCAGTAAGGACACCCTCATTGGAAAGGACGTATAAGTTGGTGGAGCTGAATCATTAAGCCAGGTCTTATTAATGAAGTGAAACTAAAATCAAAGCAGGACATAGAAGCTTAAGTGGCTAAAAACATAAAAGCAAGAATCTTGTGCTGTCTAGTTACAAACCGTTCAGGAAAAACAAATGTATAAAAAAGGAAAAACCGACTGCACGCCAAAGAAAAAGCTAAAGCTGGCAACTTTATCTGGACAACATGAATAGAGTCCCTGAAACCACCTCCTCTCCTTGTCCAGATGAATAAAGTTACCAACATTTTAATTTTTTGTAGTGCAGACAATTTCTTCCTTTGGATTTGTGCAGTCTGTGTGGCATAGGATGGCCCCCTGCTGGCATTTAGCACCCAGTCTTCCATGAGGGTGACCCAAATCAGGGTTTAAGAAAAGTATATTCCATGTTTTTTACGTGAATATAAATGGGATGGTAGGAGCTGATCTGTCACATTGCACTTTCTAAACCTACCAGCATGCTTCTTGTTCTGACATGAGCTTCTCTCTCTCCTCCTAAATAAAGCTACAATACATTGTGTTTTAATTATGCCTAGAGATTAGCTTTAAGTTGGTTATAGGTCTGCTAGAGCAGTGGTCATCAACCCTGTCCTCAGGGCCCAACAGGTCAGTTTTGCAAGATAACTGAAATACATCACAGGTGATATCATTTGCTGCTCAGTGATTGCAGTATTCAAGTCTGCATCTCCCCAAGGTAATACATAAAACCTGGCCTGTTCGTGGGCCCTGGGGACAGGGTTGATGACCACTGTGCTAGAGGATTGGAAGCTATTGCAGGCAGGAATCTGATCACCCTTTTGCTTTGCTGTTAATATATTGCTCAGAAATCTGTAGAACCAGTGTTGGTGCTACACCTATGAAGAGTTCCAATAACCGGCATTTGAAAGACTGCTTGCGATACAGAAATACAGACCATTAAAATATGGAGTAGGGAAAACAAAGCACGTAAACAAGTTACTCAGATGCTGAAACTAAACAAAAAAAAAGTATTCTGGTTAACAAAAGAATTTAAATGTTAGCAAATTCTATAGGTGTACCTTTTGAGTTGTCAGTGTGGTTTATGACTGGGGCCGGACAACTAACAGAAGGGGTGATATTGGAATCCACACACACAGAGCTGCAAAGATTTTTCAATATTTTGGGGTTTGGACAAGGAGTCCTTGCGATGCACTGTTGTAAGAGTTTAGCAATACACAAGGCTGCAAAGTTTTGCACCGCTGTGTTTTCTTCCTTTTTCACAGATTCCATTAACGGTTTAATTATAGGGTTGAGCTTCTCGGGCAGCTGCATGAGGTTGATGATGGCACAAGCTGCAAACATGTGTACTCTCAGCTGTAGCACCTGCCATTCCTGGTTTGTTTCCACCACAGTCATTTGAACTTGCTGTCTTTTTGCATCCAAGATCTGGAAAGCTTTCGGGTTCCCTCTCAGAACTGCTGTTGCGTCACTGAACACTGTAGTGACCTAAGAACAAGTAAAAGTGTTACAAGCGGGTTAAAGAGGAAACCGTCTGTGTAAAAGTCAGCAGTACACCTGCATGATGTCCAAGACTAGATATACTTTGCACTTGCCTGTCCAGATGAGTGGTTTAGCTAGGAGGTCTTTGATAACCTTAACACTCACATGCAGACAACCCCTGCCACTAACCCCAGTTTTAGCCTTCCTGGCTATACATGAGGATATGCAGAGGCTTCATCACATAAAAAAAAAAAAAAAAAAAAGTGTTTAATCTCAGATGTTGCTCTATGTATGAATAGAGAATAGAAACTGTATATAGAAACATTTCAGGGGGTCTGGTTGCCAGGACTTACCATATCTTCCCTTTTGATTAGGCACCCCCCCCCCCCCCCCGGTTTCTCCCGAGCAGGAGAGGCTCGGGAGAAACCAAGTGAGAAGGGAAACAGTGCGGGGGGGGGGGTTAGAGTGTAAATTCAAAGTGCCGATGGAGGGAGACAGCTGGGGGAGGTGAGCGGCTGAATGTGCGGAGGGGGTGGCTGTTATAGGGGAAATATTGATGAGATTAGGTCGGAATAAGGTGTCTGGGTTTCAGGTGGACAAACCCAGGACACATGGTAACCCTATTCATGGAGGATACATTGCCTTCTGTTGTCAAAGAAACATGACTGGACACATTCCTAAATGTGATGTCTTCTTTAATATTCCCTCCTCTAATGCTTTGTTACTTCTAAGCGGTGACGTAGTTAAAGTCATGAACCAGCAGTACAATCCCCGAATACAGCACTTTCAGTACAGGCAAATTACTTTATGCTATTTTTGGTTCAGCCGCTTGACGTTCTGCCCTGAAGTCCACAGGACACACTCACCAGATCATTAGCTTGGTCGATGGTGAATACGCAGCAGTTTACTCTGCTCTGGATGTCAATTTCAGCATCAGCCAGGGAGGAGATTAACTGTTTACACTCATTCTGCATCCTGGTAAAAGGGATTGCTATTTCATCATAATACAGATGCTCTGAAAGAACTGCAAGCAGACGTGGCTGGACTGCAAGGGATACTGTTCTGCATTCCTATACACAGACAGAAACAAAGGCTATATTACTACAGTACACAATAAAAACGCAAAATAATTTGCCAAACTTAATACTATACCCCAGAAACAAAACAGACATGTACATAGATGCTGGCTGTTTTACCTTCCAAAAGGATTTGTAATTTTAAACACTCATCTGCTAGTCAGTAAACAGCTACTTCCTGGATTAATTTCTACTTGCTCTCAGGACAAAGGCGATGATGTCAAGTCATTGCCCAATATAAGGATTGGAGGCAAAGAGGTGGTGTTCTGTCGAGAAGGGCGCGCCCCCCCCCCCCTCGACTAGTGCCCACGCATGTGCAGGACGGAGCCACACTCCAGCTGAGTTGCTGATCAGCTGGAGTGAAGTGCCAGGGCGCAAGCGCACATCGTAGGAGGTATCTCTTGATGAGAGATAATGAAAAAAATATGTAGAAGAATACATATTGGCCTAAACTGACAAAGAAAATTTTATTTTTTGGGGTGTATTTATTATAGCAAAAAAGTAAAACATTATGGGTTTTCAAAATTGTCGGTCTTTTTGTTTATGGCGCAAAAAAAATAAAAAATAAAAACAGAAGAGGTGATCAAATACCACTAAAAGCAAGCTCCATTTGTGGGGAGAAAAAAAAAAGGACATCAATTTTGTTTGGGTACAGCATCGCACGACCGCGCAATTGTCAGTTAAAGCAGTGCCGTATCGCAAAAAATTGCCTTGTTAAGCCCCCTTTCACACTGGGGCGGCAGGTCCGTTTGCAGTAAAGCGGCGCTAATTTTAGAGGCGCTTTACCGTTGTTTTGGCCACTAGCGGGGCGCCAGTCAGCTTAGGAAGGGGGTGGGAGCTCAATGCTGGCTGTACCTCCCTCTCACAGAACTCTCATAAATTGGGCTACAATTTTTCCACAATTAGGCCATCATTCAGAACTTGACCAAGTGCTATATGCACTTGATCCCCCAGGGGATTAAATAAAAAAAAATAAAAAAAAAGAGAGAGAATTCTACTTTAGGGCGCTTTCACACAGGTGTTTTTACTGGAAGTTTTGAAGCAAACCAATGTGTTAATGGTGGTGCAGATTTTAAAGGACACGCGACTCAAAAACTGCACCAAAAACGCTTAGCGAGGGTGTTTTGATGCAGTTCCCAATTATTTCAATGGGGAAGAGAGTTTTTGCTGAGGTTTTCCCAAAATGCTGCCAGCAGGGGTTTCTTTACTCAACGGAAGTGTACCGTCCCAGTGTGAACACATTTATAGATTTTAAAAGGGAAGCATTTTTCTTGAGCACTTTTTTTTAATGCAAAAGCACTTGAAAAACTCCTCAGTGTGAAAGCAGCCCTAATGCTTAGTTATTCCTCTTCCCATGCACCTCATAACATAATGCGGGCACCAGTGAGGCACTCGCATAACTCCAGGGCAGCTGGACTGCACACAGAGGCACCGATTGGTGACTGTTTTCCCACATTGGTTAATTTTGGTAGGTTTTTAGGAGACAGGTTTGTTGTCTGGTCATCCAGTATCACATCTGCCAAAAAAAAAGAAAGGATCTGGCCTCATTATATTACCTTCTGCAAGGCTGCCCATTCACAAACCACAAGAGCCACACTTATCCTCTGTAAGGCAGACTTGGAGTTAAGATGGAAGAGAAGTAGCTGGGCTAGGGATTCAGCAGGCTTGATCTCCTGAGAAGGTGCATTTACAACAGGATCACAGATACAACAGCACAACGATCCAAGCAGTCTGAAATTGGGACAGCCAGATATCAGTGAAAATACGATTTTTTTTCCTTATTCTTTTTTAAAGCATGCATTTGCAACAGGTCTATGCTATATCTGCGTACAAAAGAAGTGTACTGACCTTGCAGCAGCTATACGAGCTCGAGTAACCAGAAAGTCTCTGGTGGCAGAGTCATCAGTGACACTGTCTGAGCCAGCAATATACTCCTGGGTGACTTCTTTTGTCTGGCCCTGACCTTGACGCAATTTTCCACCTGCCTTTTCATAAAAAAAAAAAAAAAAAAATGTAAAGCCGTTCAACTCTATACTCAATGACCTGCTTGTTTTGACAAAAGGTTACATATAGAATATAGATACGTTAAAGTAGACAACGCTGAACCCACATTACTATTGCTTTACCTCACCTTTGACTTGGGTTTGACCTCCAGCAGCATATTTAATTCAATAGGCAGATGAGCTGGCTGCATCATTAAACAGAGCCATGCTCCCATCCATGGGCAGGCAGCGGCCACTACATACTGCACATTTGCTTTGGTAATCAGTTCTTGCCACAACTGAAAATAAAAGGCATATATTTACAACAAGCCAGCTGAACAAATATCGCAGCAGTCAAACTGCATCAAAAACTTTACCTTATGGATAAGATCAAGAATTTCTTGGTTGCTCTCCAGAATACAGAGCTGAAATATATGCCGCAGCATGTCTTGCAAGATGGGGGTTAGCCAACCTGAACAGTTCTGGAACACAAAGGAGGAAGGCGACCGATATCAGGCAGTGTACATATGTAACACTTTAATTTACATTTCGTTAGTGAGCAATAGTTTGAGCTCTCAAACAAGGCTAAAAATATATATGTATAAAATGCTAATCCCTGGCAGGTACTGAAGCCAGTCTGACACTTTAAAAAGGAGGATAATTCAAGAGCAATGAAAAAAAAAACAAAAAAAAAAAAAACAGTTGGTGCTGGATCTTGGCCAAGGCTTTTTCAAAGCCTATTCAATTACAGAAAAAGCACATTTTTATAAGGTTTAGTTAAAGTGCACTTGCACCCGGACTAGGTACGTTGGGGTTGCACCGATACCAGTTTAAGACCGAGTACCGATACGTTTCTTCAAGTACTCGCTAATTACTATTTTTACATTTTTATAACTAACTTATTATTTTGGGCGGAGAGTGGGAGGGATGTTCTTGTTTAGGGTAGAGAGGGGGTTATTGTTTAGGGTGGAGAGGTGAGAAGGGGTTATTTGGGAACCAAATCACTGCACTACAATACCCAGCAGACCTGCCTTCCCCTTTCAAGAAAGGGAGGTGCCTGCCCCTTAAGGGCATAGGCCTGTATGACGGTCTGCCTAATCCATCTATAAATGGTGGCAGACGAAACCGCTTGGCCCTGTTTTGGACCAGAGACAGACACAAAACAGTGAGTCAGACTTCTGAATGGAAGCAGTAGCAGACAGGTACACCCGTAAGGCTCGTACCACATCCAACGTGTGAAGCGCAAACTCTCTGGGATGTGATGGGTGAGGACACCAGGACGGGAGGACAATGTCCTCATTAAGGTGAAAGGCCGAGACCACCTTTGGCAGAAAGGAAGGTCACCGACGCAACACCGCCTTATCCTTATGGATGACCAAATAAGGCAACTTGCAGGACAAGGCCACCAACTCAGACACCCGTCTAACAGAAGTAATGGCCACTAAGAAGGCCACCTTCTGAGACAAGGTTAAGAGAGGAATATCTCTGATATTTTCAAAAGGGAGGTTCCTGGAGAACCAAGAGCACCAAATTCAGATCCCAAGGAGGGAGAGGAGGGAGCACATGGCGAACCCCCTGCACAAAGGTGCTAACCAAGGAATGGCCTGCCAGCGGTCGCTGAAAGAAGACGGCCAAGGCCGAAATCTGACCCTTAAAGGTACTTCAAAGCAAGCTTTTGGGTCACGCCACTCTGCAAGAACCGCAGGATTCTGGGGACAGAATACGTTCGTGGACGCCAGTCTAGCTCTTCGCACATAGCGAGCAAGCCTTCCGGGTACGGTGATATATCTATCTTTCGGGAGGAAGACTTCTGTGCCCTTAACATGGTCGAAATGACCGAATCCGAGAGACCTCGGTCCCTCAGCACCTGGCTTTCAATAGCCATGCCGTTAAAGCCAGAGACTGTAAAGCAGGATGAAATATAGGACCTTGAGACAGAAGGTCCTCCCTCATTGGCAGTCGCCAAGGAACGTCCTCGACGAGACGTACCAGGTCGGCGTACCAATGATGCCGAGGCCAATCCGGAGCAATGAGGATCACCGGAATTCCCTCGGTTGCCACCCTGCGCAGCAGGCGAGGAAGCATATATCAGGTGATACTGACCCCATGGAGCGACCAACGTATCCAAGTCGTCCACCCAAGGGTCCCTGGACCTGACCACAAACCTTGACACCTTGCGATTGAGTCGAGAGGCCATCAGGTCCATATCCGGCATGCCCCATCGCCGGCAAAGAAGTTAAAAACCTCTGGGTGCAAGGACCACTCTCCCCTGGTCCAGCGTCTGGCGACTCAGATAGTCCGCCTGCCAGTTGTCTACGCCCGGAATGTAGACGGCCGACAGAGCCGGCACGCTTCTTTCGGCCCACCGTAGGATGTGGGTGACCTCAGACGCCGCAGCAGAGCTCCGAGTCCCACCCTGATGGTTGACATACGCCACCGCCGTGGCGTTGTCCGACTGGATCCTGAGTGAGAGGCCATGTAGTCTCTCCGACCACGAGAAGAGGCACAGTCCGATTGCCCATAGCTCCAGGACATTGATCGGTAGACGGGCTTCGTCCAGAGTCCAAAGCCCTTGGGCTGACAGAACTCCCCAAACTCCCCCCCAGCCCGTGAGGCTGGAGTCCGTCGTGATCACCGTCCACTGGATGGGGAGGAACGAATTCCCGGACCGAAGAGCCGGGGACCTCAACCACCACGTCAGGGACGCCCTGACCGGGTGACTCGCCTGGATCTGAAGATCCAAGGACAACTTGGATTTGTCCCAAGTGGACAGGATCTCCTTCTGCAATGCCCGTGTGTGTGATTGGGCATACGGAACGGCCTCGAAAGAGGCCACCACGAGTCCCAGGACTCTCATGCAAAAACGAATTGACAACCATTTTCGGGACGTCAGGACCCGCACTGCAGACTGAAGTGTCAGTAACTTCTCTGGGAGTAGGAATACCTTTGCCTCTAAGGAGTCCAGGATCAGACCTAGATACTCCAAACGTTGAGTCGGGACCAGGACCAACTTCCGAATGTTCAGGAGCCACCCAAAGTCCCGGAGGGTCTGACTGACAATAGTCACACTTTCTTCTAATTCTGAGCCATTGTCTGCTCTTAGAAGATCGTCCAGATAGCCCACGATAGCAATGCCTCGCTGTCTCAGCAAAGCTAGAACCAGAGCAAGCACCTTGGTGAAAACCCATGGAGCCGAGGCTAGGCCGAAAGGAAGAGCCACAAATTGATAGTGGACTTCGCCGATCGCAAAAACTTCTGGTGACTTGCGCAGATCGGAACATGCAAGTAGGCGTCCTTGATGTCCAAGGACGCCAGAAAGTCCCCTTGATGGAGCGTAGCGATCACCGTGCGAATGGATTCCATATGGAATTTTTGCACCTTCAAAGGCATTCAAGGCCTTGAGGTCCAGGATTGGCTGAACCCCGTCCTTTCGGGACAAACGGATTCGAGTAGAACCCCTGAAACCTCTCCTGTGACGGTACCGGCACAATTACTCCGCACCTGAGCAAATCCTGTACAGCCCCTAAGAGGCCCACCCGACGGGCAGGAAGGAGAGGGAGATTTGAGGGAAAGAATCTGTCTGGGGGCCAGGAACGGAAATCTATCCTGTGGTGACCACCTCGGACACCCACCGGTCGGAGATCGGGGGAGGTCCACCGATCCGTGAACCTGCGAAGGCATCCCCCCACCCCAGAATCGGGCGGGGGCAAGACTTCACGCGGAGGCGGGCTTGGGAGCCGGCTTGTTCGGCTTACACACCCAAGGGCGCTTCTGTCCACCAGCCGCACTGTTGTCAGTCTGGGAGGTCTTACCCGTGGACTCTGACAAAAAAATAAAAAACTTTTTTGCTGGAAAGGAGGGGCCTGGCTTACGGCGGGGCTCCTTTCCCTTGATAGTCTGAGGAAGGAGAGTGCTTTTACCTCCCGTGACATCCTTAATGTCATCCAGAGCAGCACCAAAGAGCCTTCCACCCAGAAAGGGCAGATCCGTCAGGAGCTTCTTAGAGGCTAGGTCAGCAGACCAGCATTTCAACCAGATAAGACGAAGCAACACCACCGCAGAGACGGAGGCCCTGGATAATAAAGGGGCTGCGTCCAAAGTGGCGTTGCACACATATACCAGGCCCTGCACCAGTTGATGGGCCAGTGCAATAGTGTCTGGAGGAAGATTATGCTCCCGCACAAGTCTGGTGCAAAATCTTTGCCCATTCCGTGAGTGTCTGAGACACAAGGGTCGCCGCTACGACAGGACGCAAGGCGGACTCCAACAAGGCAAACATGGCTCTGCTCACCACTTCTGACCTCCTGTCAGTGGGGTCCTTAAAAGGCAGGAGTCCCCTCCATCGGGAGAGTGGTGGCCTTGTTCAAACGGGCGACTGGGGTGTCGGCCACTGGGGGTATCTGATAGGCAAACACCGCGGGACCATAAAAATCTTCTGCGGCTTTTCCCAAACCTGATCAATGAACCGGTCAAAGAAAGGTGTATATGGGAAAAACCTTTTTAGAAGGCTTGGCCTTAAAGGAACCAAAGGAGACAGCCTCCGCCTGAGGCTCCGCAGGCGCACCATCCAGCTTGAGAGTGTCCCTCACAGCATCAATGAGTTCACTTACAAGCGCCCTGTCATTAACTGACTCAGAACTGGAGTCTTCCTCACAAGGAATGTCCTGTTCAAAACCATCAAAATATTCAGAGCTGAGCAGCAGCAGCTAGGCCCATATCTGAATCGGAGCACTCCCCTTGTGGAGATAATGTGGGGAGAGGGCGCTTTTTTGCTCCCCTACGCTCGCACACCGCTTCCATCCTGGTAAGAAATATTTCCAGGACTGCCGACAACTGGTCCATAGGGACCGCAGGTGCTGGAGCACTGCCTGTTGCTTCTGACATGCATGGGGAAGCCGGTGAAACAGACTCCATAATTGCCCCTCTGAGACTTCTCAGAAAAAAAGTCCACCCACTGGCTGCGCTGACTGAGGGGATGCCCAGGGGACTCACCAACCCGGACCAGGACCACTCGGTTCCGCCGACTGCACCGCAATGTACCAGCACGAGTGAGCTGTGAGGAGATTTGCGCCGTTCCCAGCAGCGATAGAGGCCAAACAAGTGCAGAAAGTGCGTGGCTTCAAGAAAATGGCCGCTGCAATGTGCTCAGGCGATCCACAGCAAGATGACTGCCATGCAAAGCAAATGTGATACACAAAACATGGCGCCCAGGCCCCAAAACTCTCAGAAAACAGCCCAGCGATATGCAGACAGCTATGCGCCCCCCCGGGACAGAATGACCCCTAGGCACCCCAGCGCCAGAAATGGTGACAGAGCAGCAATAACCAGGGGGAGACAGGGAAAATCCCCCACACATAGAAACACACAGCCTGCACTCACCTGCAGCCAGGAAAGACTACTTGCCCGTCCCCTGAGGGACCCACTGGTGTGTTTGACAGGACTATCACAGTGCGGTACCGAGTAGCTGTCGGCCCGGTCCACCGCAAAAGATACAGCAGGACTGTTCAATCTGGAGAGGACCGTGGAGCATGAAAGCCCACCGACCACCCCTGGAGTCGTGGGGCATGTCGTGAACTGAGGTAGAGCTGCACGATTAATCGTTTGAGGATCGCGATCTCGATTCACCCCCCCCCCACGATCTCCAGGCTGGATGACCGCGATTTTCTTAAATCCCCGCCAGTTCCACGTAACCAGCGCGGAACACAAATGGATCATAGAGCGTGATGCATTGAAACTGTCTCCGCTCTGCTCGCACACAGCCCCGCCTCCTCCTAACCCCACGCTGTGATAAACCCAATGCGGGTCCAATGCTGGGATGTGTTCTGTCTATCACAGCGCGGGGTTAGGAGGAGGCGGGGCTGTGTGCGAGCAGAGGAGAGACAGTTTCAACATACGGGCGGTGAGTTTCTAGCAGAAAATGTGTGCTGCTGTCCGTCCTCCCTTCTCCCCCCCCCCACATACCACACTTGGCTGGCTGTCTTCGGGACTCCGTCCTCCTCCCCCCCGGCCGCCGAGTCTGTCTCCCGTCTCCGCCGCCTATGTTCACAGTGAGAGGGGAGAGCTGTGCTCTTCCCATCTCAGCTGTGACAGGAGTTCTAGCACAGTGCTAGTACACCTGTTTTTGGAAGTGACAGGGTCAATAAAGAGAACCTGTCTCCTCCAATTGGTATCACACATTGAATTGTTTTCTCCTGTGTGATAGCAATAAAGTGAAAAAAAAAAAATAAAAAAATAAAATTAAATTAATAAAATTAAAAAATTAAAAAGTAAAGAATAAGAAAAAGAAAAAAGAAAATTTTGCAAAAATAATAAACGACAAGCAAATTTTTTATTTTTATTTTTTATTTACCATTTTAAAGAATTTGAGAGAGAATCGTGATCTTTGTTCTGATCAAAAGAATCGTGATTCTCATTTTTCCCAGAATCGTGCAGCTCTAAACTGAGTCTCACGCACACAAGGCGAGGATCAGCGCGCTCGATGGTCGGACAAGGAAGACTACGAGGATATCTTGTACCCAACCTGTTGCCCAGCCGACAGTTGATAGAAGATCTCAAAAATAAAAAACAAGAAAAAAAAATCCAAAAAGGAATAAAAACGGTCAGGAGACTGGCTCCTGAGAGAGCCACGTCTTCTTCTGCTAGGCAGAAAAAAAAACTGAAGGCTGCTGACTGCAGTGGGAGGGTTATATCCGGAGGGACCGCCCCCCGGGCTGTTCAGCTCTGGCTTTTAGAATGAATGTATGTATGTATGCATGCATGTATGTCATCTCACATTCTGCCTAGGTCTTCTCCTGCAAGCAGGGACATAATCCATGGGTAAAGTGGTAAGAGGCTGTGTCAGTCCATGGAGGATAAGAGAAATAAAAATTAAAGAGCCCTCATCTCTCCGTGCTCACGTGCAGAAGCAAATGCATAGGTAAACTGTTAGAACCACATTTGTGAGTTATCACCACGAACGTTAGAGGTCTAGCACTAGAATACTTGTTCTTGCTCCAACTCTAAACAGGTAACCTGTAAAGGCATTTAAAGCGTCACCTATGAAGATTTTGAAGCAACGTAGTTTGTCGCCATTCCACGTGCGTGCGCAATTTTAAAGCGAAACATGTCCATTTACTTGGCGTAACAGCTTTCACATTATGCAAAAAATTTGTGGTAACTATTGTGTTTTTTTTTTATTCTTCATTAAAGTGCATTTTTTCCCCAATAAAATGGTGTTCGCAAAAACGCTGCGCAAATAACGTGTGACATAAAAAAAAATGCAACGATCGCCATTTCATTCCCTAGGGCCTCTGCTTAAAACAAAAATTAAAATGTTTTGAGTAATTTTCTAGCAAAAAAATACGGATTTAAACTTGTAAACAAAAAAAAGTGCCAGAAAAAGCCTTGTAGGCAAGTGGTTAAGATGCAACTTTTGAGAGTTTACATTGTAGTCTATGGTACTCAAAAGGTGCAAAGTAGTGCAGGAAGCTTTTTAAAGTCACGCCAACTTTAAAGCAGAGTTGCACCTAAAAATTTAACTTCTGCTTTAAGTACTGATGACCCCCTGACATGCCACATTTGGCATGTCATGGGGGGGGGGGGGAGCGGGTACCCAGTATTAAGAGGCACCCAGCTCCCAATTCCTCTCCTGACACTGGAAGGAAGTTCACCTCTTCACAAACCCCCCCCCCCCCCCCCTGCAATTTTCTGGGACACATCACAGGTCCCAGAAAATCGCCTGGCCATTCACAACGTGCAGTGCGGCTCACGCATGCAAAGTGCATGCTAGGCTGTGAAGCCACAGCCGGGCGCCCACAGTTACAATGCTGGCCCCGTGGAGAGGAGGGGGAAAAGGAGCGAGGATTCGTACGGCCGCATTGCTGAACCGCGGGACAGGTAAGTGTGTTTATTAAAAGTCAGCAGATCCACTTTTGGTAGCTGCTGACTTTTAAGTGGATGGAACTCTGCTTTAAGTTTCAGATTTTAAATACATGGGCTGCGACTTGTCATGTGACCAGCATCACATGACAAGTCGTACATGTGTGAATTTTTTCTCTTTGCCAGGTTGTTCCGTTTTTGTGCCTGCATTTTATATCTTGGCTAAGCCCAAGTATCTGTCCACGCCTGGTTTGAGGTTTAGAGGGGGTGTTTGCATCTGGAAAAATCCGCTCACCCATGCTCTCCTCTGACTCTCAGTTGTGGCTGTGCTTTCCCAACAGGCGCAAGTCCAAGCCACAAGCTGGAATGAGCATGCCTGTCACGTGCGTTTCCATGGCAATGGGACATCAAGCCGTCAAAAGGGAAACAAAGGCAAATGACAGTATTTAAAAGATGTGGTAGTAAACTTTACTATACAACCACTTCCCTGCACTGCAGAAGGAAAGTTTGTACACATCTATTGATAATGGTAAAATGCTCATTATATTTAGGAGTAGATTATCTCACATTATAAGACTACTCCAAATCAGGTAAAAATTTTGTTGATGCTTTAGGGCAGAGGTCTCCAAATTATGGCCCTCCAGTAGTCCAGGAATTACAATTCCCATCATTCCTAGCCATGTCTGAATGTCAGTTTTACAATGCTTCATGGGACGTGCAGTTCAACAGCTGGAGGGCCGTAGTTTGAAGATCCTTGCTTTAAGGGTAACATTTTTCTCTTTAACTACAGTATATGAAAAAAACAAAAACACAAAAGCGCAGAAATTAGCACGCAGGCATTTCCTGCAGGCAAAAAGAATGGCAAGAGGTTCCAATTTCCCCCCCAGATTATTGGTGCCCAAAAACATACAAAATTTAGATGCTATAAAAATACAAAAAAAAAAAAAAAATACAAAAAAAAATAAAAAAAATGCGCTCAAAAGTAAATAAAATCAAAACATAAAAAACACACAAAAAAACTTGAAGGGCAACAATTAAAAAAACTGTGGGTTGTAGACTCTGGTTTGTCTAGGTCCAGGAGCATCTACTAAAAAGTCATGAAAGATGGACACCCAGAGCACCCAACAGGAATAAGGGCAAAGAGTTAGGGACCACTGGTAATTTCTAAATAGTTTCAGTGCAAAGCTCAATCTCCACTATTATCTCACTTCCTTACCTGGTCCTGTGTATATAACAAAGTGCATAAGGTTTCTAGAGCTGCCCTCCGAACAGAAGAGATCGTATGACGCAGGAAAGGCCACACTCGTGGCACCAATATTGTAAGAGATTGCTGAACACTGCAAAGACAACAGGAAACATGCATAAATCAACTCTTATAACCAGTACTCCTTCTAAACAATAGGTCATAAAAACGGGGGGGGGGGGGGGGGGGTGGGTGTCAAGAGAACATGTTGCCCAAATTCACTTATTATAGAATGGAGGTTTATCAACTTACTTGCACTGCTGAACCTGAGGATAAGCAAGTAGGGAAGAGAGAAGGGTCATGATACTGTTGGTAGAAGCTGTGAGGTCATCCAACTCCAGAAGTGCATCCCATAAAGTGCTAATAATAAAAGGAACCTATAGAAATGAAGATATTTAATAGTTTAAAGATGAATTCCAGGAATTCAGACACTTTGTAAAAAAGTTCAGGCAAACTAGGAGTTAAGCCCAATGAAGTGCATGGCATCTCCTGAACTTCTATTTATTTATATCTGACAGGTTTCTGGCTCTGCCAGAGCATACAAGACACTTGGGGCTGTTCGGAGACAGAGGCACACACAGTAGCCATGCCTGCCCGGCCCCTCTACTGCCCATTCAGAGAAGCCTCTGTATTTTGTGAATAAGTTCACATAATACAAAGGCTTCTGTGATTGGACAGGAGGAGAGGAGGGGTAGGCATAGCAGCTGCACCGACTCTAATGTTGAAGATGCTTAGACCTGAAGCATTATCGTTAGGTTCTCGGAAATACAGCAGTGGTCTTCCAGGAAAGCATTAAACTAGGATGGAAATAAGCCCAGAAAAAGTCATGAAGCTCAGTAGGCCTTCAGTTTTAACAAAAGGAGCTGAATTCCTGGAATTAAAGTTCCATGTTCACTTCTCTTCATTGAAAGTACACATTCTTCAATCCAAGGGGCTCTACCAATTGTGTCAACCATGGTGACTAGACGTTAGGGCCGAAACAACTAATTGATTAATCGACAACTAATCGATTATGAAATTAATCGTTTACTATTTTCATAATCGATTAATCGGCCAGTAACATAATGGGGTTAAAAAACGAAACCTTTATAGTACAAAAAGAGCAAATTGCTACCCAAAATAATACTTTCACTGTCCCACAGTAAAAAATGAACCCCTTACAGCAATTATTTGCTCTTTTTGTACTAATTTTAGTTTTTTTTTAACCCCATTATGTTACTAAACATCTCAGGCCTGGGTCACACCTCTGGGTTTTTTGGTGCTTTATGCAGAAACACACTACAGTTCATTTACATGGTTTCCTATGGGACATGTTCACATCCATGATTTTTTTTTCAGCTGCTGCGTATTTGGAAAGGGCAAGGACTTTTTTTTAACGCAAAACTGTGCCATTTTGTTTCTTGGTTCAATATACTTCAATGGAGAAGCTGCAGAAAAGCATGCAATATGTTTTTGCAGCAATTTGTGTTTTTTTAATCTGCCCAACAACAAATTGGGCAAAAAAAAATAAATTAAAAATGCAAATCGCAACAAAATGACCTTTTTTTTTTTTTTACGGTTATTAACCGATCAATCGAAACAATAATCGGCCAACTAATCGATTATGAAAATAATCGTTAGTTGCAGCCCTACTAGACTTGTATACGCCCCACTTTTAGTGGGAGGATCTACTAGGTGCAATAGAGTGACGAAAGCACACCTACTTTAAAGTACAACTAAAAGGCAACATACGCATTTTAGTAAATCCTCATAAATACCTGAAAGTTACACATGGTAATAAAATTAATAACTGAAATCCTTGTTTTCCTACCATATAGCTGCAATTTTTTTTTTTCATGTGTGTGAATCTGCATCTCCCACAGGGAACTACAATTCCCACGAGTCCTTATGCCTTCCATCATGCTCCGTCTATTTTACATAACAAACCCATCTGCCAATCAATAGCTGGGTGTGTGCTATGAAAAACAGTACAAGTCAGTACAAGGTTTAACTGTACATCTATATTATATCTTTTTTTTAAATACCGTATACCACGCACCAACTTTAAGAGGGAAGTTTCAGGAAAAAACTATCCACAGTCCCCTGCGTATAACATGCAGGCACAGTTTACCCTCTATTTTCAGGGTAAAAAGGTGAGTGTTATACGCCAATAAATACAGTAGCTTCATTATAAGTTTTTACCTGCAGGTTAGTTTGCACACAGAATTCACTATTAATCTGTGTGCTTCTCTCTGCCTTTTCTCGTCTGCTAATTGCTAAACTGACAGAAGAAAAGCCAAGCCTGGAGCAGCCTGTATAGACACAGCAGTGGGCGGGCAAAGGCGGGACATAGGTGGGAGTGGGTGGGGCTTCACAGGCCAATCATGAGAGGTAGTGGGCAGAGCCTCATCAGGACTTCTGTGGAGAATGAAATGCCAGAGCTTTCCATGGACTGGAGGAGCACCTCCCCCAGTGATGTCAGGACGACACGCTGTAGTCTCTTCAGAGAGGCAGCACGCAAAAGGCGACAACAGACATTTGGAAACAGAAGCACAGTTGTCTCATTAAAGGAAGTGGTCATGAGAGCTTTCAGCTGCAGGGGACAAGGTAGATCTCAAAATCCTTACTGTTTTTTGCAAAACAACCAGTGAGATGTTTAACCACTTGCTTACTGGGCACTTAAACCCCCTTCCTGCCCAGACCAATTTTCAGCTTTCAGCGCTCATGCACTTTGAATGACAATTGCGCGGTCATACAACACTGTACCCAAATTATATTTTTATAATTTTTTTTCCCCACAAATAGAGCTCTCTTTTGGTGGCATTTGATCATCTCTGCGGTTTTTATTTTGAAGAAAATTTAAAAAAAAAAAAAAAAAATTTTTTATTTATTTTTTAACTTTTTGCTATAATAATATCCCAATAAAAAAAAAAAAACTATTTCTTTTCTCAGTTTAGGCCGATACGTATTCTTCTACATATTTTTGGTAAAATCGCAATAAGCGTATAGTGATTGGTTTGCGCAAATGTTATAACGCCTACAAAATAGGGGATAGATTTATGACATTTTTATTATTATTATTTTACTAATAATGGCAGTGATCTGCGATTTTTGTCAGGCCTGTGATATTGCGGCGGACATATAGGACACTTTTGACACTATTTTGGGACCATTCACATTTATACAGCGAACAGTGCTATAAATATGCACTGATTACTGTATAAATGCGACTGGCAGGGAAGGGGGTTAACACTAGGGGGCGATCAAGGGGTTAAATATGTTCCCTGGGAGCGATTCTTACTGTGGGGGGGAAGGGACTGACTGGGGGGAGGGGACCGATCTGTGTCCCCATGTATAAGGGACACAGCATCGGTCTCCTCTCTCCCCGACAGGACGTGGATCTGTTAACACACAGATCAACGTCCTGCATCTGTAACAGCCGATCGCGTGTATCTGGCGGACACCGCGGCCGCCAGGCACGCGCATCGGCACCACGTGACACGGCGGGCACAGCTTTTCCCCTCCACGCGCCCTCGTCGGCGATGCGGGGGGGAATGTAAACAGGAAGACGTCCAGGGACGTCCACCCGGCAGTTGAGAGCCACGCTGTAGGCGTATTTTGTCTATAGCGCGGATCTCAAGTGGTTAACAGACTGTATAGTTAGCTAACATTGATTTTTTCATTTTGACCATAGTTCCTCTTTAAAAACTATGCTTTTATTGGCTAAAAAGGCATTTGGTGCAGACTGTGGATCGATGGCCTTTGTTTTTATTTTTTTCCCTTATATTAGAACAGTCAATGCATCTCTGAAATGGATGGGACTTCATGTTAAAAAAAACACATTTCCGCAACATATATGCAGCGTGTGAAACCACTTACCTGCTTAAATTGTAGCTTAACTAAACTGTCGACAACAGGCACTAAAGACGCAGCTGCTACTGCCCGCACATCATCATCAAGGTCTTGGAGACCTTCAATTATTGCCGGTAGTGCTTTAGGTAATAACGTTTTAATCAGATCCTGTAAAATAGCCATAAAAACATTGAACATTCAAAATGAATGTAGTTTGAACATTTGTTAGTCAGCAGGCAAAAAAAAAAATCACATTTTGGAAAAAGATCACTGAATACCTGGCGAACAGCGAGAGAATACTTTATTCCTAGCAGTCCCCCGTGTCGCACTTCCCACTGCTCTTGCGTTAATAAACGTAGTAGGATTTTCACTGTATTCAGCACTCCACTTTCATTCATGTGTTTAAGGACCACTCCCAGCGTCTGGGCACAAGTTTCCCGAACAGGTGCGACCACCTTAGGGAGAAAAATCACTACAGTCACATGTCTAGTCATCACACTTATTACGCGCCAGTAATATTCTATTAGAACTATGAGGCAATACAAAAATTACTTTTTTTTTATACAATTTTGGAGAGAGTAAGGGAGGGTCATAACACCTGTCAGTTTATTTTGATATCCAATTCTACATCTATTTAAATTGGAGGATTTCCCTACACTTCCTATCCCTTAGCCAAAACAGAAAGGAGAGGAAAACCCTCCAAAGTGAGGGAATCCCCAGCTCTCACCAAAACTAGTGTGCCAATTGGAAGGTTTTCCCTTCTTTCTTGGAGAGGGTGAATGTCCCTGAAGCAGACACAGATCGCAATAAAAACCCAACAGATGTTTTAACCACTTTAAGACCAGGCTTTATCTGGCACTTTTTGTTTATAAGTTTAACCACTTCCCGCCCGCTGGCCTTCATATGACGTCCATGACTGTGTGGGTATATGTGAATGATGGCTGCAGTTGTAGGCATCATTCAGATATCTTTTTCAGCTGGCGATTCCCTACACCATAAGAATGATCATAGCGGCTGTTCAGGCGATTGATTGTTCTTATGGGTGGCGAGAGGGGACTTCCCACCCCCCCGCCGGTGGTTTTACTGACTCCCCGCTGCCAATCGGCGAGTCGGAGACAGGCCCGGATGTGTACCATAGAGATTTCCGGTGGACCAGATGGTCGCCGAAGTCCCTATGATCGTTCAGAGGCCAGGCACGATGTTATGATGTCACGGCCGGCCTCTGCATTCAAACAAATGACGCTGGCTGGGGAGCCGATTGTTTTTTTGTTTCAGGCCTAGCCTAGAGGTGAGATGTGGAGACTTATTGACCCCCATCTCTCACTGTAAAGAGGACCTGTAATGCCATATTCCTATTACAAGGGATGTTTACATTCCTTGTAATAGGAATAAAAGTGATCAAAAATGTTTTTAAAAAAGTGTCAAACAAAAAAATTCATAAAAAGTAAAACGAGTCCCGTTTGAAAACCGTGTTCAAACCACACGTGTGGTATCGCCGCAAACGTTAGAGCAAGAGCAATAGCAATCATGCTAGCCCTAGACCTCCTCCAACTTAAAACATGCAACCAGTTCTACATCTACATAAAAAATAAAATACATTTTTTTTTTAAAACGGCGCCTATGGGGATTTCTAAAGTACAGAAGTTTGGCGCTATTCCACGAGCGTGTGCAATTTTGAAGCGTGGCATGTTAAGTATCTATTTACTCGGCGCAACTTCATCTTTCACATTATGCAAAAAAATTGGGCTAACTTTACGGTTTAGTTCCCCCCCAAAAAAAACACGCGTTTGTAAAAAATTGCAACGACCGCCATTGTATTCAAGAAAGAAAAAGAAAGAAAAAGAAAGAAAGAAGTATATATAATGTTTGGGAGGTTCTATGTAATTTTCTAGCAAACAAAATTATGATTTTTAGATGTAGGAGAGAAATGTCAAAATTGGCCTGGGTGGAAAGTGGTTAAATTAGCATTTTTGCTTGAAAAATACTTATAAACCCAAAACACACCTTTTTTTTTTAGCAGAGACCCTAGGAAATAAAATTATGATTGTGGCAATTTTTTATGTCACATGGTATTTGTGCATTTTTTTTTTCCAAGTATATACCGCAATTTGTTTGTAAAATGTGAAAGATGTTACGCCGAGTAAATAGATACCCATCATGTCACACTTTAAAATTGCACATGCTCGTAGAATAGTTAAAACGACGGTACTTAAAAATCTCCATAGGTGATGCTCTAAATACCTTTACAGGTTACTGGTTTAGAGTTAGTCTAGTGCTAGAATTATTGCTCTCGCTCCAACGTTCATGGCGATGGCTCACATGTGTGGAGTGAACACGGTTTACATATGCGTGCGTGACTCGCGTTTGCTTCCGCGTGCAAGCACGAAGGGTTGGGGGCGTTTACATATATATTTTACCTTGGGTTGAGTTAACGTCTACTCCCACCGCTTCTGAAAGTGATCCGGGGGCTCATGAGCTGCTCTGAACGCCTTTATGAGAAAGCCAGCGGCCAGCTGAACTAAAAAATTCCGGTGTAGCTTCAGCCATAATCCAGTAAACCACTTCAGTGCTGTAACGTGTGTGTACGCATATATATATATATATATATATATATATATATATATATATATATATATATATATATATAGCGCGGTCTTGAAGGTTAATCCCATCACCTTCTGCTGTGACACTAGCTAGAAAAAGTACAGTATGACAACCTTAAAACACTTACCCGATTCCTCACAGATCCAGCAATGCGCTCCTCTTCCTGGGTTCAGAGGAGACACATCAGTGGGAGTCATTGACTCCTGCTGTCAGTCAAACTCCTGTGAGGAGGAAGCAGGGACGTGGCTTACATATGCTGTGTGTATGGACACATACAGCCCGGATCAGGAGTTCACACGCATGGTTCCCTGACAGCACCCGAAGGGGGAGCGGGGGACCCACCAGACCACCAAAATGCAATTTTTGGAGTATAGTACAAGACACAGAACAGAAATGGATTCTTAGACCAGTGGTTATAGTATTATTATACACAATTTATATAGGGCCAACAGTTTACGCAGCGCTTTGCCACTACCTTTAAGTGAGAACCCCCCCTCCCCCTTATCCTCGTGTATCTATACAACACAGCCCACTCCACTAAGCTCCAGTTTTCCTTCGGTGTTCTTTAGCGATGGACCTCTTCACCCATGGTTTAAGAATCAACTCCTGTGTCCTCTATGATCAAGATAAACGTTTTGTTTTTTAATGTTAACTAATTTAAACATAATCTGTCTATACTAACCCCAACGATGATCATGCAGTGCGGGTTGCACTTTGTTGGCATATACACAGAAAAATAAAATAAGTAAATATCTTACCTCGTCTGACACAAAGTCTCCAAATCGGTCTAATGCAAACACACAAAGAAGACGAATAGCCAGATCCTCCAACCACTCCTGATGTTGTTGCTCCATCTATGGAAAGGGGGAGGGAAATTAGTACACCCCTTGGAAGAATTTCAAATTGCATCACTGAACACAAGCACAGCTTTCTATAGTACAGCAGGGTTTTTTCTTTTAGAATTATACCATTAATTTCTGTTGCAGTGCTTGGCTATCATTTACCTCTTCACGTGTGCTGTCTGCAATCTTGCCTCCGCTCTTCCCTTGGGCCTTAAGGATCTCTCGGAGACCAGTACCTGCGCCATGTCGAACCTATGAAAAAAAAATAATAGAGGGGAGGTAAGATTAGTGTGACCAAGTTTAATTCACGAAGAGTTAAATAACGGTTAATAAAATAGCATGAATCAGTTTTGAAAGTGCAATTCACCAAGCATTATTTTTGCATCAACAAAATGCGAGCTCGCTTGTCTCCTCTATTTTTACACACACAAGTTTTTCAGGCGTTTTAGCGCTAAAAATAGCGCCTAAATACCGCCTGAAAAACTCCTGCCCTGCAGTTTTACTGAGGCGATGCGCTTGCAGGACCGCTCCAAAAGTTCTGCTAACCCCATCTTTGGAGCGGTGAAGGAGCGGTGTGTATACCGCTACTGCCCATTGAAATCAATGGGACAGCACGGCTATACCGCTCGCAAATCGCTGCTGTAGCAGTGGTTTGCGGGTGATTTTAACCCATTCCCGGCCGCTAGCAGGCGGTAAAACCGCACTGCTAGCGGCCGAAATGCGCCTAAAAACCGCCCATAGCATCGGCAGTAAAAATAGCGGCGTTTTACCGCCGACGCTATGAGCTCCCCAGTGTGAAAGGGGCCTAAAACATTTTTCACTCATGGTTAGTGTTTGGCTGAAGCCATTTATTATCAATCAACTGTGTTCACTCTTTAACCACTTCAGCCCCGGACCATTTGGCTGCCAAATGACTAGGCCACTTTTTGCGATTCGGCACTGCGTCACTTTGACAATTGCACGGTCGTGCGACGTGGCTCCCAAACAAAATTGATGTCCTTTTTTCCCCCCACAAAAAGAGCTTTCTTTTGGTGGTATTTGATCACCTCTGCGGTTTTTATTTCTTGCGTTATAAACAAAAATAGAGCAACAATAAAAATAAAAAAAATACAAAAAAAAAAAGGATTTTTGTACTCACTGTAAAATCCTCCGAGTTCATGGACGGACACAGCTTCCTATTTACAAGTGGGTATTATCCTTCATTTAGAAGTGACTAGGCAGAAAACTTGTATAAGCACAGCACCGCCCAGGGGGCAGACCCTCTGGGTATAATCCCTCTCTCTGCACCTCGCAGATCAGTTCGTCAAAAAACTTAAAACGAGGTGTGGGTGCTGTGTCAGTTCATGAACTCAGAGAAAAGGATTTTACGGTGAGTACAAAAATCCCATTTACTCTTTCCTTCATGGATGGACACAGCTTCCTATTGACAAGTGGGATGTCCCAAAGCAGTGTCAAAAACAAGGGGTGGGAACAGCATTAAAACAACTTCACCCCAAAACAAAAACAGAGCTCCTCAATGGAGAAGTTGCAACTCTAAAAAGCCGCCTGCAATGCCTTGCGACCGAAAGAAGCATTCGAAGATGCACACACATCAACTTGTAAAGTTTAGTTAAGTGTAAATGGACGAGCAGGTCGCCGTCTTACACACCTGGTGAAACAGACGCTTGATGCTCTCAGAGCTCGGACAGCGTCCAAAAAAATAAAAACGTCGTCTCCTAGAATTCAACGGATGAGGACACAAGGATGGCAGAACAATGTCTTCCTTGAGATGGAAGGTCGAAACGACCTTAGGAAGAAAAGAAGGCTGCTGACGCAGCACCACCTATCCTTGTGGAAGATCAGATAAGGAGCCTTGCATGACAAGGCTGCCAGCTCAGAAAGCCGTCTTAACTGACGCAACACCAAGAGGCACCTCTTGCCCTGGTCGAATGCGCCGGGAAAGGGAGGCGTCTGACCCTTCATGGCGTAAGCCTGATCACGATCTGTCGGATCCACCTAGAGATGGTGGCCGACGAGACCGCTGGGCCCTACTTGGGACCAGCCACCAATACAAACAAACAGTGGGTCTAGACTCTGGAACGGAGCAGTACCAGACAAGCATTCTCTCAGAGTATGGACAACGTCCCAGGAATGCAACCTAGTCTCCTTAGGATTCGACGGATGAGGACACAAGGATGGCAGTACAATGTCTTCCTTGAGATGGAAGGTCGAAACACGACCTTAGGAAGAAAAGAAGGCTGCGGATGCAGCACCACCTTATCCTTGTGGAAGATCAGATCGGGAGGCTTGCATGACAAGGCTGCCAGCTCAGAAAGCCGTCTTAACTGACGCAACACCAAGGAGGCACCTCTTGCCCTGGTCGAATGCATGACAAGGCTGCCAGCTCAGAAACCCGTCTTAACGGGCATAACAGCCACCAAAAAGACCACTTTCTGAGAAAGTGTCAACAAGGGAATATCCCTGATGTTCTCCAATGGTGGTTTCTGAGGCACTTAGAGGCCATGCCGTTAAAGCCATTGACTGCAAGCAAGATGGCATATGGGACCCTGCGACAGCAGGTCCTCTTATAGTAGTAGACACCAAAAGGACGTCTGCTACACAAGCCCCGCAGAGGTAGTGGAAGTGTGGACCGGAGGGGCCGCCTGCCGAACCGACTGTACAAACTTTCTCACTAGAGAGGGAGCCACCAGGGTCGTTGAAAAAAACAGCCAGGGCATATACCTGCCCCCTAATTGTACTTAAAGTAAAATTTTTGGCCTGTTGCCTGCTGAAGAACAGCAGGACTCTGGAACCAAATAAGTACACGGATGCCACCTCATTTCCTCACAAATGGATATGTAGGTCTTCCAAGTGCGATGGTAGCGTCTGACAGGCCCCGGTCCCTTAGCACCTGGCTCTCAATAGCCATGCCGTTAAGCCAGTTACTGTAAAAACAGGATGGTGTATGGGACCTTGCTACAGCAGGTCCTTTAAGGGTAGATGCCAAGGTGTCTGCTACCAGACGCACTAGATCGGAGCACCAAGGACGCCGAGGTCAATCCAGAGCAATTGGGACCTTTGGAATCCTCTCTGCCTCCAGTCTGCGAAGCAGCCGAGGAAGGAGCTTCAGAGGAGGAAAGGCATAGATTAGCCGGTACTGACTCCACGGTGCCATCAACTCATCTGTCGTGTTTGCCCATGGGTCTCTTGATCTGGCCACAAACCTCAATACCTCCCGATTGAGTCGAGAAGCCAGGAGATATACGACTGGCGTGCCTCCCCTCTGGCAAAGGAGCCGAAACGCCTCCGGGTGAAGAGACCATTCTCTTCTTGGCCCAGCATCTGGCAACTCAGGTAGTTTGCCTGCCAGTTTCCCACACCCGGAATGTATTACGGCCGACATGCCTGGTATGCTCCTTTCTGCCCCCCTTAGGAGGTGAGTGACCTCCAATGCTGCAGCAGAGCTGCTGGTTCCTCCTTGATTATTAACATACGCCACCACTGTGGTGTTTGTTTAACTGGACGCCTTTGTAGCTTCAGACCATGTGGAGAGGCAAAGCCAGATCGCCGGGAGTTCCAGGACAATGATCGGCAAGTGGAATTCCTCCGGAGTCCAGCGACCCAGGTTGACTGAGCTCCCCAGACTCCTATCCAACCGGGAAGACAGGTGTCCGCCGTGACCACCATCCAGTAAAAAAGGAAGGAACGACTTCCCGGACAGAAATGCAGGTGATGTCGGCCACCAACTAGGGAGGTCTTGACAAGGTGGCTCACCCGGATTTGACAATCCAGGGATGAAGGGCACTTGACCCTTCTGGACAGAATAACTTTCTGTAACACTCGCGTGTGAAATTGTTCATATGGTACTGCCTCGAAGGAGACCACCATGAGCCCAGGACTCGCCTGAAAAAGTGGTGCCACAATCCTCTTTAGGATGTCAACTGCCGCACCGCAGCCCGAAGAGTCTGCACCCTTCCCATAGGGAGAAAAATAAAAAAAATAAAACTTTCGCCAGAAACAACCCTAGATACACTAGGAGTTGAGATGGTACCAATACTGACTTCTGAGAGTTCAGCACCCAACCAAGAAACGGAGGGTCTGACAGGTTATAGACAAGCTCACCTTTAATTTTGTGTTTGAGGTGACCCTCAGAAGAACGTCCAAGTTGCCCATGATAGCGATGCCACGCTGTCTTAGTAGTAGGGCCAGAATCGGGGCAAGCACCTTGGTGAACACCCTTGGTGCCGAAAGGGGAGAGCCACCATTGGTAGTGGTCTTCCCCGACCGCCAAAACGCAGACATCTGATGCCTGGTGCATATGGGAACATGCAAGCATGCGTCCTTGATGACCAAGGATGCCGGAAAATCCCCCGGATGGAGGGCAGCGACAACAGAGCGTCTTCAGCACTACGAACAGATTAGAGTAGAACCCCTGAATCCTTTCCTGTACTGAGACAGGAAGGACCACCATGCGTATCAGCAGGTCTTGAACCGCCCCATATAGGACTTCGACGAGTCGACTGAAGCTGGCGGTTTAGAGGGAAAAAATCTGTTCAGTAGGCAAGCAAGGTTAGGCTTGCAAACCCAGGTACGCTTCTGTCCCTCAGCAGGTGCTTTATTGGCCTGGGGTCGTTTACTTGCCGCACTAGGTGGACGAAAGACTGCTTGTGCACGGTGAAGGAGAGCCCTAGCCTATGGCGTGGATCCTTACCCCTTTTTGGATTGCGGGAGCAGCAAGCTCTTACCTCCTGTGGCATCTTTAATGATGTCATCCAGAGAGGCTCCAAAAAGACAGTCACCGCTCAAGGGCAGGTCCAATAAGACCCTCTTGGAAGTTTTTTAGTCAGTAGACCAGCACTTACCAGGTGGCATAACACCACCGCATAACCCGAGGCTCTAGACAGCAAGGGGATAGTATCCATGTCCGATTCGCAGACAAACTTAAGGCCACGTACCAACTGGTCGGCCAAAGCTACCTCATTTGGAGGAGCCTCCCGTGCCTTAAACCCCTGGAGTAGCATCTTTTCCCACCCAGCAAGTGTCTGAGACACCAAAGCTCCAGCCAATGCTGGACGCACCGCTGAGCCCACCACAGTGTATAGGTAGCAAGCAAGTGCCTCAGCCTTCTTGTCCACAGGGTCCTTGAAGACAGGAGCCCCTTTGTTAAGTCTGGACACAGGGTTGGGTCCACTATCTGGGGAGAGGACCATTTTTTCAGAAAACTCCTCAAAGGGGTACAGGGGGTGCAAAAAAACCTTCAGTGGGTTTTCCCACTCCTTGTATAAAAGCTTATTAATATAAGACACACAAGGAAACACCTTAACAGTGCGGGCCAGCTTACGGAGCCCAAAGGGGACCGCCATCTTTGCTGCTTCTGCAGCATTCTCCAATTTCAGCGTATCCCGCACTGCAGTGATCAGGTCAGATACCAAGGCCTTTTCGCATGTTGACCCGGACCTGGAGTCATTCTCACTGTTCAACCGGTCACAGTCCGCAATCTGATACATCAGATTCAGGGCCATGAGCCACAGCCGGGCCTGGTTCTGCATCAGAATTATCCCCAGAAGATGGCGGGGGAAGGGGGCGTTCCTCCCTCCCCCCCCCCCCCGTGTTCCCATGCGCCGCTTCCACCTTGGCAACAACGCCTTCAGGATTGCCGACATAGCGCCCACAGATACATCAGGGGCACCAGCTGGAAACTCAGGCGTTTCAGGGAAAAAGACGTCTGCTTCTGACGTCATGCTGACCCACGCGCCCGACACCCACAGGGACTCCAGGCAAGGTATCAATAGGCCACCCTCCTAGCTGCTACAGATGCAGGGTCTCCCAGAGGACTCACCACCCTTAGAACGGTACCGCTATTGCTGCCGTCTGCTCCCGCCTGAGATGCTCTCCCACCGCTGCCCGTGTCAGCCTGATCATCCTCAGCGTGTCTCTGTATGCTTCTGCGCCTGTGGAATGCACCCTAGAGGCCGAAGATATCCACAAAATGGCCGCCGAGCGGCCGTGCTGAAGAACAGTGTAGACCTTAAGAAAATGGCTGCCGAGCAGTCGACAGAGGCCAAAGCGGCAGCGAACTACAAGAAATTAGCCGTCGAGCGGCGGTAGATCCATACAGGAGCGAACCACAAGAAAATGGCCGAACAGTCGATAGAGGTCAAAGCAGGCACGGACCACAAGAAAATGGCCGCCAAGCGGCGTGATCCACAAGAAAATGGCCACCGACAGCATGGAGGGAGAAAGCACACACAAGTAAGCAGCACATTGACATTATTAATCACAGTCTACAGCGCAGCCCCGCTCCATATGGAGCCCCCCAGGTGACCCCCCCAGCACCCAGCCTTAGCTTCAGAGCCCAGGGAGGAGGGAAGGCAGGGAGAGAGGAAAGAAAGGGCAAAAAAAAAAAAAAAAAAGTCGAAGCAGGGGAGCTACTTACCCTACCCTTCCCGCGTGGATCATGCTGGAAGACATTCCGGACAGACCATCATCCACACACGGAGGTGGCTGCCGGCCCAGCATGCTGTGATTGTGCCATAGAGACTGATCATATGCATGCCTGAGAGCGCGAAGCTCACCGGCCACCCGTGGAGCGACGGGCATGTCGTGGAAAACCCAGCGCGTAGCTAGGGTCGGCACACGCTCGATGGCTGAAACTGGGGAGACAAGGATCTGGGATCCAGCCTGTCACCCAGTCGGCAGTTGATCGAAGATTGCAGGAACAAAAAAACAAAAAAACGTAGAACCCCCCCCCGGACCAATGGTCCTTCTTGCTAGGCAGAAAAAAAACTGATCTGCGAGGAGCAGAGAGAGGGATTATACCCAGAGGGTGCTGTATAGGGTGTGGTGTGTTAACACTTTATACAAGTTTTCTGTCTAGTCACTCCTAAATGAAGGATAATACCCACTTGTCCGTCCATGAACGAAAGAGTAAAAAGCAATATCTTTTACTATATTAAATATCCCCAAAAAAAAAAAAATCTATAGGCCGATACGTATTCTAGATTTTTTTGGAAAAAAAAATAGCGCAATAAGCATTTGATTGGCTTGCGCAAAAGTTATAGCGTCTACAAAATAGGGGATAGTTTTATGGCATTTTTATTAATTAATAATTTTTTTTTTTTTTACTAGTAATGGCGGCGATCAGCGATTTTTATCGTGACTGCGACATTATCGCGAAAACATCGTACACCTTTGACACTATTTTGGGACCATTCACATTTATACAGCGATCAGTGCTATAAAAATGCACCGATTACTGTGTAAATGCTACTAGCAGTGAAGGGGTTAACCACCAGGGGGCTAGGAAAGGGTTAAGTGTGTCCTAGGGGCGTGGCTACAAGTGACACGTCACTGATCGCTGCTCCCGAGAGGGAGCAGCGATCAGTGACATGTCACTAGGCAGAACAGGGAGATGCTTGTTTACACAGGCATCTCCCCGTTCTGCAGCTCCGTGACACGATCGCGGGACACCGGCGGACAGAGTCCACGGGCACAATCACGGACACGCGCGACCACACTGCGGCAAATTTAAAGTGCCGTATATTTACGCCGATTTGCCTGTCCGTGCCATTCTGCTGACGTATATGGTCGTGACCCAATCCTTTAAGTGGTTGTAAACCCACTGACAACTTGCACCTACAGGTAAGCCTAGATTACACTGTGGAATGGCGACAAACTTTTACCCTTTAACCACTTAACGACCGCCCACTGTAAATATACGTCGGCAGAATGGCACCGACAGGCAGAATCACGTATATGTACGTGACTGCCTTTGTATAGTTGGATCGGACCCCCCTTCTTTACAGTGAGCGGCCGTTATTCGTTTGGGAGTGATCAGGGATGAGGGGACAGCCGTTAGATTCCGGCCACCCCCTCTCGATCGCTCCCAGCGAATCGAATCCTTCCCCTGCCTGTGTAATGTTTACACAGGCAGGAGGAAGTGATGTCATCTCTCCTGCGGCGCTCACATATACCGAGCGCCGTACAGGAGAAGATGCAGGTTAGTGCACAAAACACTACACTGACACCAGGACACATAGGCACATAAATCGCCCCCCCAGATCACCCCCCAGTCACAGTGTCACTGATTGCAGTGACCATTTATTTACTGATCACTGCAATCAGTGACATTTGTGACTGTAAAAGTGTCACTACATTTAGTTTTAGGTCCAGTGTAGCCCCCTAACCCCCCACCTAATAAAGGTTTAACCCCCTTGATCGCCCCCCAGATAACCTTTTCACCCCCTATCACCACTGTCGCCAAGCGATCATTTTTCTGATCGCTGTCTTAGCGTCGGTGATGCCGATCGGTAGCCAGTAATTTTTTTTTAGGTTTGCCGCAGGTTTTTATAGCGTCAGGTACCCCCATATATTATCTAATAAAAGGTTTAACCCCCTTGATCGCCCCCCAGGTAACCCTTTTACCCCCTATCACCACTGTCGATAAGCGATCGTTTTTATGATCGTTGTCTTAGTGTCGGTGATGCCGATAGGTAGCCAATAATTTTTTTTTAGGTTCGCCGTCAGGTTTTTATATAGCGTCAGGTACCCCCATATATTACCTAATAAAGGTTTTAACCCCCTAATTGCCCCTAGTTAACCCTTTCACCAGTAATCACCATATAAGTGTTACGGGTGACGCTGGTTGGTTAGTTTGCTTTTTATAGTGTCAGGGCACCCGCCGTATATAACCCAATAAAGGTTTAACCCCCTGATCGCCCGGCGGGTGATATCAATTAGGTTTAACGTCAGAGAGGGTCTGCGTCACACCCCAGGCAGCGTCAGGTTAGTGCCAGTAGCGCCAACACCCACGCGTTAAGCATACACCCCCCTTAGTGGTATAGTATCTGAACAGATCAATATCTGATCTGATCAGATCTATACTAGCGTCCCCAGCAGTTTAGGGTTCCCAAAAACGCAGTGTTAGCGGGATCAGCCCAGATACCTGCTAGCACCTGCGTTTTGCCCCTCCGTCCAGCCCAGGCCACCCCAGTGCAGTATCGATCGATCACTGTCACTTACAAAACACAACACACATAACTGCAGTGTTCGCAGAGACAGGCCTGATCCCTGCGACTCCAGTGCTGTAGGAGGTGATTTCACCACCACAGTTAAAAAAAAAAAAAAAGCATATATGCCAAAGCATTGGGGCAGCAGGGGCGGAGGAGCGATTTTGCTCCTAATGCCGCGTACATACGGTCGAAATTCCGACGGAGGCTTGCCCGTGGAAGAGTCTGACCATGTGTACGCGGCATAACTTTTGCGGGAAGATGCCCCCATGCTTCGGCATATATAAATGGTGCATGTATGCCCATCATTAGAAGTGGGTGGATGAAGGGCGGTATTCTAATGGTGGGCATACCCACCGATCAATCTTTTTTTTCCGTTCAGCCAACAGGCTGCATGAAAAAAAAGATTACAATACATGTCCAACAAGGACCAGCAACGTACTGGTATGTTGCTGGACTTTGAATGTTTTATACCAGAATGATGCCTGTGGGTTTAGGTATCATTTTCAGCCAGCGGCCGGCTTTCATGTAAAAGCAATCCTAGTGGCTAATTAGCCTCTGGACTGCTTTTACAAGCATTTGTAGGGAATGTCCCCCCCCCGCATATAAAAAGCGCCATTGGGAAAGCATTTCATCACACCGATCTTGGTGTGGTCAGATGCTTTGAGGGCAGAGGAAAGATCTAGGGTCCAATAGACCCCAGTTTTTTCAAAAAAAGAGTACCTGCCACTACCTATTGCCATCATAGGGGATATTTACATTCCCTGAGATAACAAAAATGATAAAAAAAAAAACACCCCTGTCCTGCCCTGCTCTTGCCCAATGGCGAACGCAAGCGTCGGTCTGGCGTCATATGTAAACAGCAATTGCACCATGCATGTGAGGTATCACCGCGACGGTCAGATCGGGGGCAGTAATTTTAGCAGTAGACCTCTGTAAATCTAACGGCGTAACCTGTAAAGGCTTTTAAAGGCTTTAAAAAATGTATGTAGTTTGTCGCCAATGCGCGTTTGTGCGAAATTTTAAAGCTTGTCGTGTTTGGTATCTATGTACTCGGCCTAAGATCATCTTTTTTATTTCATCAAACATTTGGGCAATATAGTGTGTTTTAGTGCATTAAAAAAAAAGTATTTTTTCCCCACAAAATGCGTTTGAAAAATCGCTGCGCAAATACTGTGTAGAAAAAAAAAATGCAACACCCACCATTTTAATCTGTAGGGCCTTTGCTTTAAAAATATATATAATGTTTGGGGGTTCAACATAATTTTCTTGCAAAAAAAAAAAAAATGTTTTCATGTAAACAAAAAGTGTCAAAAAGGGCTTTGTCTTCAAGTGGTTAGAAGAGTGGATGTAAGCTTCCTAATGGTGTGTATAAAATGCCAGAACAGTTCAAAAACCCCCCAAATGACCCCATTTTGGAAAGTAGACACCCCAAGCTATATACTGAGAGGCATGTCGAGTCCATGGAATATTTTATATGTTGACACAAGTTGCGGAAAAAAGACTATTTATTTTTTATTTTTTGCACAAAGTTGTCACTAAATGATATATTGCTCAAACATGCCATGGGCATATGTGGAATTACACCCCAAAATACATTGTTGCTTCTCCTGAGTACGGGGATACCACATGTGAGACTTTTTGGGAGCCTAGCCGCGTACGGGACCCCAAAACCAAGCACCGCCTTCAGGCTTTCTAAGGGTGTAAATTTTTGATTTCACTTCTCACTGCCTATCACAGTTTCGGAGGCCATAGAATGCCCAGATGGCACAAAACCCCCCCAAATGACCCCATTTTGGAAAGTAGACACCCCAAGCTATTTGCTGAGAGGTATGGTGAGTATTTTGCAGATCTCGCTTTTTGTCATAAAGTTTTGAAAATTGAAAAAAAAAAAAATACATTTTCTCTTCATTTTCAAAAACAAATGAGAGCTGTAAAATACTCACCATGCCTCTCAGCAAATAGCTTGGGGTGTCTACTTTCCAAAATGGGGTCATTTGGGGGGGGTTTGTGCTATTTTGGCATTTTATGGCCTTCGAAACTGATAGGTAGTGAGGAGTGAAATCAAAAATTTGTGCCTAGAAATCCTGAAGACGGTGCTTGGTTTTCGGGGTCCCGTACGCGGCTAGGCTCCCAAAAAGTCCCACACATGTGGTATCCCCATACTCAGGAGCAGCAGCAAAATGTATTTTGGGGTGTAATTCCATATATAACCATGGCATGTGTGAGCAATATATCATTTAGCGACAACTTTTTGAAATTTTTTTGTCATTATTCAATCACTTGGGACAAAAAAAAAAATTCAATGGGCTCAACAGGCCTCTCAGCAATTTCCTTGGGGTGTCTACTTTCTAAAATGGGGTCATTTGGGGGGGTTTTGTGCCATTTTGGCATTTTATGGCCTACGAAACTGTGATAGGTAGTGTGGAGTGAAATCAAAAATTTGCGCCCTTAGAAATCCTGAAGGCGGTGCTTGGTTTTCGGGGGCCCGAACGTGGCTAGGCTCCCAAAAAGTCCCACACATGTGGTATCCCCGTACTCAGGAGCAGCAGCAAAATGTATTTTGGGGTGCAATTCCACATATAACCATGGCATGTGTGAGCAATATATCATTTAGTGACAACTTTTTGTAATTTTTTATTTTTTTTTGTCATTATTCAATCACTTGAGACAAAAAAAAAAAAAATATTCAATGGGTTCAACATGCCTCTCAGCAATTTCCTTGGGGTGTCTACTTTCCAAAATTGGGTAATTTGGGGAGGTTTTGTACTACCCTGCCATTTTAGCACCTCAAGAAATGAGATAGGCAGTCATAAATTAAAAGCTGTGTAAATTCCAGAAAATGTACCCTGGTTTGTAGACGCTATAACTTTTGCGCAAACCAATAAATATACGCTTAGACATTTTTCTTAATAAAGACATGTGGCTGAATACATTTTGGCCTAAATGTATGACTAAAATTGAGTTTATTCGATTTTTCTTATAACAAAAAAGTAGAAAATATCTTTTTTTTTTTCAAAATTTTCGTTCTTTTTACGTTTATATCGCAAAAAATTAAAATCGCAGAGGCAATCAAATACCATTAAAAGAAAGCTCTATTTGTGGGAAGAAAAGGACGCAAATTTCGTTTCGGTACAACATTGCATGTCCGCACAAATTACAGTTAAAGCAGCGCAGTGCAAAATTCTGAAAACAGCTCTGGTCTTTTAGCTACAAAATGGTCCGGGGCTTAAGTGGTTAAAAATAGGATTTTTAAAACAGCTTACCTGTAAAATCCTTTTCTTGGAGTACATCACGGGACACAGAGCGGCATAGTCATTACTATGTGGGTTATATAGAATTACCTTCAGGTGCTGGCACTGGCAACTTCCAAAACAGGAAGTACCCTCCCCTATATAAGCCCCTCCCATCCGGGAGTACCTCAGTTTTGTAGCAAAGCAATACGTGTCCCCAAAAGAGGGGTGGGAGCTCTGTGTCCCGTGATGTACTCTAAGAAAAGGATTTTACAGGTAAGCTGTTTTAAAAATCCTATTTTCTTGTTCATACATCACGGGACACAGAGCGGCATAGTCATTACTATGTGGGACGTCCCAAAGCAATGCCAAATGAGGGGGGGATACACCATACATAAGCTGGGCGCCATCAGGCATGAGGATCTTTTGCGGCCTGCAACACACCGCGCCCAAAGGCGACATCCTCCTGACTTCTAACGTCCACCTGGTAGAACCTAGTAAACGTGTGTACTGAAGACCATGTTGCGGCCTTACAAATTTGAGCCAGGGAGGCCTGGTGATGCACTGCCCATGAAGTTCCAACTGCTCTCGTGGAGTGCGCCCTAACTTTGAACGGAGGCGGTCTACTTCTCAAGCCATAGGCTTGTATTATGACCTGTCGAATCCACTTGGCTAAAGTAGATTTTGATGCTGCCTGACCCTTTCTGGGGCCTTCCGGCAGAACAAACAAAGAATCCGTTCTACGAATCTGAGCAGTGGCTTTTAGATAAGCTTTAACTGCTCTTACTACATCCAAAGAATGCAATAACTTTTCCTCTACCGAGCTTGGTTTGGGGAAAAAAGAAGGAAGAACCACATCCTGGTTCAAGTGAAACCTCGATACCACCTTAGGAAGAAAGGCTGGGTGAGGGCGTAATACTACTCTGTCCTTATGAATAACCAGATATGGCTCCTTACAGGACATGGCGGCTAATTCCGACACTCTTCTAGCCGAGCATATGGCTACTAAAAATATCAATTTTCTGGTGAGTAGAACCAAGGAAATGTGCCGCAAAGGTTCAAACGGCTGCTTCTGCAGAACCGACAAAACCAAATTTAGATCCCATGGGCATATGGGAGCTTTAATCGGTGGAATAATACGAGTCACCCCTTGCATAAAGGATTTGACAAGTGAATGCATAGCCAGGGGCCTTTGAAATAGTATTGATAAGGCCGAAACCTGGCCCTTGATAGTACTTAAGGCAAACTTCCTGTCTACAGCCCACTGCAGGAAGTCCAGAATTCTGCCTATAACGTACTTACGTGGATGCCATTTTCTGGCCTCGCACCAAGTGATGTACGCCTTCCAAACTCTATAGTAGATCTGCCTGGATACAGGCTTCCTGGCATTGATTATAGTTGATACCACAGAGTTAGAGAGACCTCTCTTCTTTAGGATGTGGGATTCAATAGCCAGGCCGTTAAACTTAGAGTTAGTAAGGAAGGGTGGTATATCGGTCCTTGCGAAAGCAGGTCCGGACGACGTGGAAGGGTCCAAGGACTCCCCACAGACATTTTGATGATCTCCGCGTACCAGGCCCTTCGGGGCCACGCTGGAGCCACCAGGATCACCGGCTTCTTTTCCAACCTGACTCTGCGAAGGAGTCGAGGCAACAATTGTAGCGGAGGGAATGCATATATCAGTCTGAACTGATCCCAAGGGAACACCAGAGCATCCGAGCCGCAAGCGAGGGGATCCCTTGTCCGGGAGACAAATCTGTCCACCTTTGCGTTGAATCTGGATGCTAGCAGATCTACATCCGGTGTTCCCCACCGCTGACATATTGCTCGGAAGACCTCGGGATGAAGGGACCATTCCCCTGGGCATAAACTGTTGGCGACTCAGAAAGTCCGCCTTCCAATTCTCCACCCCTGGAATGAAGACAGCTGATATACATGGGACATGCTTTTCTGCCCATTCCAGGATGTGACTTACTTCCCTCTCGGCTGCACGACTCCTGGTGCCTCCCTGATGATTGATATATGCCACTGCTGTGGCATTGTCTGATTGAATTCTGACAGGGGACCCTTGGAGTCTGGATGTCCAGGCTACTAGGGCATACCGGGCTGCTCGCATCTCTAAGAGATTGATGGGCAGGGTTTTTACTACATTTGACCATCTGCCCTGGAGAGACCATTGCTCCAGTACTGCCCCCCAGCCTATAAGGCTGGCATCTGTAGTGACCACCTTCCAGGATATCGGACTGAAGGGTTTTCCCTTCTGGAGATTCTGGGGGATCAACCACCAGCAGAGACTCTTCCGAACGGAAGGGGACAAAGCCATCGGGAAGTCTAGAGCCTGAATTTTTCCGTTCCAGGCTGACAATATGGCCCTCTGTAAATTCCTTGAGTGGAATTGGGCGTATGGCACAGCTTCGAATGATGCTACCATCTTTCCTAGCAGCCTCATGCACAGGCGTATGGACGGCTGTCTTTTTGCACAAAGCAGACGGACCAAGCCCCTCAAAGAGGATACCTTGTCTAGAGGTAAGAAAATCTTCCTCTGGTCTGAATCCAGCCGTAGCCCTAGATATACCAGGTTTTTCACTGGCTGTAGGGCTGACTTGTCCAGGTTGATGACCCAACCGTGAGATTCTAGATACTTGATTGTATCGACAATTACCACTTCTAGCTTGGCAACTGAGTGGTCCATCAACAACAGGTCGTCTAGGTATGCCATTATCGTTACACCTCGTGTTCTTAGATCGGCCAACAGTGGGGCCAGAAAAAACACTCGTGGTGCTGTGGCCAGACCGAATGGTAAGGCTCATAACTGAAAATGGCGCCCTTCTACTGCAAAGCGTAGAAATTTTTGATGACCTGGAAAGATGGGAACATGCAAGTAAGCATCTTTGATGCCGATCGAGGCTAACCATTCCTCCCCCTGTAGGGCAGCGGTGACCGATCGGATCGACTCCATCCGGAAAGACCGGACGTTTAGAAATTTGTTTAGACTCTTTAGGTCCAATATGGGTCTTATGTCCCCGTTTGGTTTCGGGACTGTGAAAAGGTTTGAGTAGAAACCCAACCCCCACTCTTCCATAGGAACCTCCATAATTACTCCTTGGAGCAATAGTTGTTCTAACGCCAATAGGAGAGACCCTCTTTTCAGAGGGTCTCTTGGCATGCCTGACCACATAAAATGGGAAGGAGGAGACTCTTTTAACTCCAACTTGTATCCCAGAGTTACTGCGGAGAGCACCCATCTGTCTTTGATCGTCTCCCGCCAGGTCTCTGCGAACAACTGAAGTCTTCCCCCCACCCGTTTGAGTGGGGGCAGCCCTTCATAGGCTTGACTTGGAGGCTGGTTTAGTACCCCTTCGGATCCAGGGTTTCTTATTACCCTGTGACTGTCCCTGATTTTCACCCCCTGAGTTTGACCGAGGAGGCCGTCGGAACTGCTTAGTAGCAGACGTCGCAGGGATAGGAGAGGTATTCCTCTTAAAAGATGGACCCCTAGACCTCTTCTTACTCGGTAAGAGAGTACTTTTACCACTGGAAATCTTCTGGATATACTTATCCAGGTCTTCGCCAAAAAGGTGTTCCCCATGAAATGGGAAGCTAACTAAGAGCTTCTTACAGGGAGCTTCAGCAGACCAGTTCTTGAGCCACAGAAGCCTACGCATATGTACCAAAGACAGCGTGAGGCCTGATGGATAGAATCCTTGATGGCGTCAACTGCAACGCATAATGCTCTAGGCAGATCAGCCAGAGCCTGGGCCTGCTGGTCTGGCAAATCCCTCAGGACCATTTTCATCTGATCCTTTAAAGCTTGGCAGACCCCAATAGCTGCCACTGCTGGCTGTGTAACAGCCCCTGCTGTGGAAAAAGCAGATTTTAATAAAGATTCCAATTTTTTATCTACTGGATCTTTGAACATTTGAACATTATCTACTGGGCATGTCAGTGATTTGTTCACAGAAGAGATGGCTGCATCCACCGTAGGAACATTCCATCTCTGGGTGAACTTTTCCTCCATGGGATAGATCACCGGAAATTTCTTAGGCGGAACAAATAGTTCATCAGGATGTTCTCAGTCCTGGTATATAAGTCCTTCCAATAATGGATGTCTTGGAAAGGAGCAATTAACCTGGGGAGCTTTTAGCGACCCCAATGAGGAGACAGCAGTAGTTGATGGTTCAACAAGAGGCATTTTAAATGCAGATCGAACCATGTCAGTTAGGGTCTGGACCCACAATCTTTCAGTCTGTGAGGCTGAAAATGGTTCATCTACTGTCGATTCCTCAAAAACAGAGTTAACCTCCTCCTGATCCCCTTCAGGTAGGTCGGTCCCTTCCTGGGACTGTTGCTCTGCCAACAGGCACTCTAATAGAGGTGATGGAGATCTGGCGCGCTTTCTTTCCTGTAGAGAAGAAGCAATCAATGCTGCCAATCTCTGCTCCAATCCCTCCAGAGTTGAGGCAAAAACCTCCTCTGTTATATATGCAGGAGCAGGTGGACCGAGGACAGCCGCAGTACCTGGCACTCCCGGGGGTTCCTTATGGGTATTAACCTCTGATTTCTCAGGGGAGGAGGGTGCAGATGACTGCTCCAGATCCTCAGAGCCCGATGGAGACCCCCTACACTTCCTGAGAGGTATATCTCGGAGTTTTTTAGGCGGCATATTCCTTAGTTCAAAGCTGAGGTATTCCAGCCGCAATACACCCCTTTACTGAAATAGTCTAATGCAATTTGCTGCTATGTACATCAGTGGGTGTCTACTAATGCGTCTTTCTGGGGATGCCTGTATCAACCGCCCGCTGTAAGCCCCTATACCATGCTACCAGCTCCTTTTCATGCTCTGTGTCCATAGCAAGCAGCGTGGACTGAGTCCTTTTATCTTGCTGGGACGCCCGCACATGCGCAGAAGCGCTGGGCGCACAGAGCGCGTCATCCGCCAGGCTCCGCCCCCTTTTTTGAAGCTAAACCTTATAAAAAGAAAGCATGTGTGCGCGCGCACGCGCGCGTGCACGTGTGCGCTCTTGGCGCCCTGTAGGGAGAGGAGCCAGGGTCCCTGTTTCACCAGGACTCGGGGATGGAAGGAAACTACTTGGCAGCATGACAGAGGAATGCAGCTTCCCTGATAGAGAGCTCACTCATCTGCCTGGACTTTCACCATGGAAGGAATAGTCCCAAGAAAAAAAAAAAAAAAAAGAAGACGTTCCACAGCGGCCTCTAGTGGACAAACACAGGTACCGCACTTTTGTCTTTTTTTTTTTGAAAACCTCCTTTATGAAAAACATTTCCAGGTTTACAGTTTTTAAAACTTCCTTTATGAAAAGACATTTCTAGGATTTCTTAGGCATATACAGCTATTAGCGGGAATACCTTTAGGTAACAGGCAGAAAGACATATTAGGCTTGGGGGTCCCCTCAATAGAACCAAGTTCCTGAGGGGCCCCCACTTACCTTTTCCCCGCCGCAGGACTTTGTTTGGTCCACAGAAGCCCAAACTTCACCTCTCACGGCAGGCATTGTACTAGACCTTCAGGGACCGGGTTCCCAAGGATTCCACTCCCCTGGACCTGTATAGCACCCTGCACAGATAGCCTCTTGGTTTTGGGTATGACCAGAGCTCTGGATCCCAGGGTCCAGCCCTCCTAAGAGAGGCATTACAGGCAAAACCCTGCTCTTCTCTGCAAGGCCCGGGTACCGACCGTTTAGCTATGAAGCTTTTTTGGTCGGATCCGGAATAGCTTGCTAAGGCCCAGAGAACCTGTACACAAGCCCAGATGAATACATGTTAACCTTGGCCAACACCTTAGACACTGGCAAAAAACTGAGGTGCTCCCGGATGGGAGGGGCTTATATAGGGGAGGGTACTTCCTGTTTTGGAAGTTGCCAGTGCCAGCACCTGAAGGTAATTCTATATAACCCACATAGTAATGACTGACTATGCCGCTCTGTGTCCCGTGATGTATGAACAAGAAATCTCCATAGGCGACGTTTAAAAAAATTCTACAGGTTGCACGTTTTGACTTACAGGAGGCGGTCTAGGGCTAGAATTATTGCTCTTGCTCTACCAATCGCGGCGATACCTCACATGTGTGGTTTGAACACCGCTTTCATATGCGGGCGCTACTCACGTATGCATTCGCTTCTGCACGCAAACTTTTGTTAGCTGGCTCCTTAGTCAGGGTAGAGGTAATTATGAACAGTTCCAAATACCAGTCAATATTTGCACAAAACCTTCAGGCTTCAGCTAGAAATCTGAATACGAAGAGGAAGTTCATCTTTCAGCATGACGACCCAAAAGCATACATCCAACAAAGGAATGGCTTCACCAGAAGATTAACGTTTTTGGAATGGCCCAGCCAGAGCACAGACCTGAATCCGATTGAAATTCTGTGGGGTGATCTGAAGAGGGCTGTGCACAGGAGATGTCCTCCCAATCTGACAGATTTGGAGTGTTTTTGCAAAGATTTTTACTACTTCTATTTCCTTCCTTATGCATAATTTTGTAAGCATGGTTCAACATAATTTAGCCTTTTAAATATTTGAACAATAGTGAGCGTTTGAGCTTACAAGTGAATAAAATATTCTCTTGTTTTAACCAAGCATTTATTAATTAGCCCACAGCCTGTTCACAAGTTATTTTGTAAGGCTGGGTGTTTCAACCTAACTAAAGATTATATTTTATAGATGGATAGGATAGGATAGGAGAGATATAGAACACCACACACCTTAAACAAAAAGGTCTGTTCTAGCTTTCAAATATGAAAATGACATTTAAAATTAATGCAGAAAAGGTCAATCAATAATGTCAACTTACCTCCCAAGATGGGTTAAATAGATCATTACAGAGCTCTTCACAAAAGCTCTCCAGGGGCCACTCGTTTGTCTGAAGAGAAGGTGAAAGAAACCTTGATCAGTAAAAGCAATACATCGCCTTTGCTCAGACTTCTGAAATCTTTTAGAAGTTGACGATTTAATTGTACCACAACTGCATGAAGAACGGCAGTGCAACAACAAAGCAAGAACATTTTTTTATAAATAAAAAAAACACAAACCCAATAGTGCAGTACTTTAGCAGCTTTCCACATACTAAAAATACACAAATCACATTGTTGGGTTTTTAAACATGAAATTCTAGTAACCCATTTATCTGGTAACATTTAGACACTGCTTTGAGCATTAAAGTAATTGTAAAGTCTGTTTAAAAAAAACAAAAACAAACACGCACACGCACACACACACCATTACTTACCTCTGTGCAGTTAGTTTTGCACAGAGCAGCCCGGATCCTCCTCTTCTCAGGTCCCTCCCTCCTATTGAGTGCCCCCAGAGTAAGCAGCTTCCTATGGGGGCACTGGAGCAGAGTCACAGCTCTGTGTCCAGACACAGAGCCCCGGCCCCGCCCCCTCTCCCCTGATTGAACGCTGCGGGAGCCAATGGTGCCGCTGCTGTGTCTCAGCCAATCAGGAGGAGGAGTGTCCCGGACATCGCGAGAGCGAGCGAGAGGAGGCTCAGGTAATTCAATTATGGGGGTGCTGGGATGGGCGCTACACACGTTTTTTTATCTTCATGCATAGAATGCATGAAGATAAAAAATATTCTGTCTTTACAACTCCTTTATGTAAAGTTTTTTAAAAGAAATACATCAAGACTCGTCAGCCATTCTGAAAGATAGTGGGCAAGGGGAGGTTTTCTTTGAAACAAAATCATGTTTTGGGCAACAAATGGGGCAAAAAACACCCAAAAACACACAATAACCTAAGGGGCACGTATGCAAGGGAGTTCTACTGAGATTGGTACCAAAGAGCTTGTGCAAAGTGCCAACCACCTACACCCAATATCTTTGAATAAAGTCAGTACAAAAGATGTACAAGATCCATATGGATGCCCACATCTATCATAACAAGAATCAGCTCTAGTTCCAATCTATTTGTAAAAATAGAGTAGGATAAACTCGAGAATATTTGGGTAATTTTATGCAAGGGGGATGAAGAGAAAATGTGTGCAGATTGTAAAAGATCTTTCCAAGCTTCCTTCTGTAACAGGGCCGACATTCCACCTCCCCAGTGTCAATTTTGTCAAAATGTTCGTCAGCGACATGTTTACAGTGACGAAAACAAAAAAGTACAGCACATTTTTGTCCACCGATGGAAATCAAGTCAGTTTTCGTTAACGAAGGTAAACAAAATGAAAATGTGAGGCAGTGACGTAAACCCTTGTAAACTGAGGCCTCGTACACACGAACGAGTTTCTCGGCAAAAACCAGCAAGAAACTTGCTGGCAGAGATTTTTTGCCGAGAAACTCTTTCGTGTGTATGGTTTCTCGTCAAGAAAATCGACAAGTATCTCGACGAGAAAATAGAGAACCTGCTCTCTATTTTCTCGTCGAGATTCTCGTCGGCATGTTTCTCGACGAGAAAAGTGAGTGTGTGTACACTTACCTGTCCTCCCGGAAGCCCGCGCATGTTCGAAATGAATTCGACGCATGCACGGTAGCTTCCTAGGCATACGTAGGGTATACCAAGATGGCGGCGACGGCATCGAATGTGACGAGCGCATGCTCGTCGTAGTCGATGACGTCACCGCGTACGCTCCATTCAAAGAACCGCGGGTTCTTTGAATCGAGCGTGTGTACACTCGGCCGGGACAATTTTCTTGTCCAAGAATCTCGTCGGAAAAACCGACATGTTTTTTTCGACGAGAATCTCGGCCGTGTGTACGAGGCCTAACTTCCGGTTTTCACAGAGCTCCACCTGCTTCCGCTCCCAGCGATCAACTGCAGCCAGCATTACAGGCCTCAGAGTCCTCTCCTCAGACGACTGTTCAGAGCAGCACTGTGCATTACAGGCCTCCTGAGTCCCGACAACAACCGTCCAGAGCAGAGGGCACCCACTGAGTGGGTACATTACAAGTCTGAGGCCTCCCCTCAGACCACCGGCAACCAGAACACTGTGCATTGCAGGCCATCCCTCAGACCGGAGACCACCATCCAGCAATGTGCAGCATTACAGGCCTCTGACCAGTGACCACAGGCATCCAGAGCACTGTGCATTACAGGTCATCCCTCAGACCACCCTCAGCACTGTGCAATATTATAGGCCTCTGATTCAGACCACTATCCCAAAGCACTGTGCAGAATTACAGGCCTCCTCATACCACCATCCAGAGCACTGTGCATAGCATTACAGGAGTCCTCATACCACTGTCCAGAATTACAGGCCTCCTCAGCTCAGACCACTATCCAGAGCACTGTGTGTAGCACTGCCGCCACCATCCAGAGCACTGTGCAGCATTACAGGCCTCCTCAGACCATCGTGCAGCACTACAGTGAATGGCAAATGCTCATATCATTGCATGGCCTGCTGCTGCCTTTTGTAGAACATACTAAAACCCTTCAGAGTGACACCATGTCCCTGCCCTCTTTTGATCTACTCAACCACCTTGAGGACTTTAAACAGAACACTAGCTACCAAGACCTTGCCACAATTGCGCAGAAAATGAAAGGGAATGTAAACCAACGTTTTGCTTCATTCTTAGATCCAGCTGATGTGTTCTCGCCACTTGCAGCAGCTGCTTGTTTTGTCAACCCTGTCTGTGAAACCCTTGTGGCGGATAAGAATATTCAGGAACTGCTATTTAAAAATAAATAAAATAAAAGGCAGAGGAGTATGCTGTAAGAAAATCCACATTGCCCCCTACACACAGAGGGTATTCAGTGTCACAGGTGACCTCTAGAGGCTGGCTGAATAGAGCAAGGGTCATGTTGGCACCACGTGCTTTCCTTAACCACTTTAGCCCCGGACCATTTGTCAGCTTAAAGACCAGAGGTCTTTTTACAATTTGGCACTGCACTGCTTTAACTGGTAATTGCGCGGTCATGCAATGTTGTACCCAAACGAAATTAGCGTCCCTTTTTTCCCCACAAATAGAGCTTTCTTTTGATGGTATTTGATTGCCTCTACGATTTTTCTTTTTTGCAATATAAAAACAGAAAAAAAGACCTTAAAATAAAAATTAAAAAAAAAGATACTTATTAGAAGAAAAATCTAATACTCAATTTTAGTCATACATTTTAGGCCAAAATGTATTCAGCCACGTTTTTTCTTTTTTTACAAAAAGGTGGTCAATAAGCGTATATTTATTGGTTTGCGCAAAAGTTATAGCGTCTACAAACTAGGGTACATTTTCTGGAATTTACACAGCTTTTAGTTTATGACTGCCCATCTCATTTCTTGGGGTGCTAAAATAGCAGGGCAGTACAAAACCCCCCCAAATGACCCCATTTTGGAGAGTAGACACCCCAAGGAAATTGCTGAGGCATGTTGAGCCCATTGAATATTACATTTTTTTGTCCCAAGTGATTGAATGACGACAAAAAAAAAAAAAAAAAAAAAAGTTGTCACTAAATGATATATTGCTTACACATGCCATGGTTATATGTGGAATTGCACCCCAAAATACATTCTGCTGCTTCTCCCGAGTACGGGGATACCACGTTTGTGGGACTTTTGGGAGCCTAGTCGCGTATGGGGCCCCGAAAACCAAGCACCGCCTTCAGGATTTCTAAGGGCGCAAATTTTTGATTTCACTCCTAACTACCCATCAGTTTTGAAAGCCATAAAATGCAAAGATGGCACAAAACCCCCCCAAATGACCCCATTTTGGAAAGTAGGCTCCAAGCCATTTGCTCAGAGGCATGGCGAGTATTTTACAGCTCTCATTTGTTTTTGAAAATGAAGAAAGCAAATATTTTTTTTTTCTTCTTTTTTCAATTTTCAAAACTTTGTGACAAAAAGCGAGATCTGCAAAATACTCACCATACCTCAGCAAATAGCTTGGGGTGTCTACTTTCCAAAATGGGGTCATTTGGGGGGGGGGGGGTTTGTGCCATCTGGGCATTCCATGGCCTCCGAAACTGATAGACATATATATTTTTTAAAGCAAAGGCCCTACAGATTAAAATGGTGGGTGTTGCATTTTTTTTCCACACTGTATTTGCGCAGCGATTTTTCAAAGGCATGTTTTGTGTGGAAAAAACACACTTTTTATTTTAATGCACTAAAACTCACTATATTGCCCAAAATGTTTGATGAAACAAAAAAAGATGATCTTAGGCCGAGTACATGGATACCAAACACGACATGCTTTAAAAGTGCACAGAAACGCGCAGTGGCGTCAAACTACATACATATTTCAAAGCCTTTAGGCTGGTTTCACACTGGGGCGGTGGCGGTATAGCGCCGCTATTTTTAGCGGCGCTATACCGTCGGGATTGCAGAGGTATTCGGCCGCTAGCAGTGCGGTTTTAACCCCTGCTAGCGGCCGAAAAAGGGCCTAGCACGGACATCCGCTCATCCTCAACACAGACGAGGATGAGAGGATGTCCGTGATAGGCTGAACACTGCCTGCTGTGAAATTGAGTGTTCCGCCTATCACAGATGACGAGGACTTGGGAGGCGCGGCTTTTGAACACTGCAATGGCCGCCGTCTGTCTGCATGACATGCTGATCAGGTAGGCAGACGGCGGCTTGCCGTTAGTGTTACATTACATCTACTCGTGGCGGCTGTGGCGAGTAGATGTAATTGGGGTAACGCCGCCCAGTGCCATTCCAGACACGCCCCCTGCAGCCCTGCTACGGAAACTCTGAAGGAAGAAAAATAACTAAAAAATCTATAAAAAAAAAAAAAAAAGATTTTCTTCAAATCTGAATCGATTTGAACTCAAAACTCGATTAAGATAAAAATCAATTTTTTTCCCAGCCCTAGTGACAGGTACTCTTTTTTGAAAAAATTAGGGTCTATTAGACGCTAGATCTCTCCCCTGCCCTCAAAGCATCTGACCACACCAAGATCGGTGTGATAACATGCTTTCCCAATGGCGCTGTTTATATCCGGCGAAATCTAAGTCATGAAATGCTCGTAGCTTCCGGTTTCTTAGGCCATAGAGATGATTGGAGCCGTTCTGGTCTCTTATCAGGTCTACTATGGTCAGCTGGCGGAATCACCGCCGGCTGCATTCTCAGGTTCCCTGTTGGGACAGGAGAGCAAGAGAAAACCATGGAAGACAGTTGGGGGGGGGGGGGGGGGACATTCCCTCCCACTGGTTGTAAAAGCAATTTAGAGGCCAATTAGCTGCTAGGATTGCTTTTACATGAAAGCCAACCGCTGGCTGAGAAGAATCATACCAAGATGATACCTAAACCCGCAGGCATCATTCTGGTATAACCAAAGTCCAGCAAGAGATTGATCGGTGGGTATGCCCACCATTAGAATACCTCCCTTCAGCCACCCACTTCTAATGATGGGCATGCATGCACCATTTATATATGCCGAAGCATGGGGGCATCCTTCCGCAAAAGTTATGCCATGTACACACTGTCTGACTTTTCCACGGGCAAGCCTCCGTCGGAATTTCGACCGTATGTACGCATTAGGAGCAAATCACTCCTCCGCCCTTGCTGCCCCCATGCTTCGGCATATATGCTCTTTTTTTTAACTGTGGTGGTGAAATCACCTCCTACAGCGTTGGAGTCACGGCTTTATGTATCATGGGAGAAAACGCTGTTGCTGTCAAGATAAATAAAATCAGCGCTGCAACTGAATGGCGTACCTGCTAAGCAAATGATGGTTAACATTAACCACTTAAGCCCCGGACCATTTCGGGCCATTAGGACCAAGCCTGTTTTTGGGATTCGGCACTGCGCTGCTTTAACTGTAAATTGTGCGGACATGCAATGTTGTACCCAAATGAAATTTGCGTCCTCTTCTTCCCACAAATAGAGCTTTCTTTTAATGGTATTTGATTGCCTCTGCGATTTTTATTTTTTGCGATATAAACCGAAAAAGACCGAAAATTTTGAAAAAAAAAATGATATTTTCTACTTTTTGTTATAAGAAAAATCGAATAAACTCAATTTTAGTCATACATTTAGGCCAAAATGTATTCAGCCACATGTCTTTAGTAAAAAAAAATGTCAATAAGCGTATATTTATTGGTTTGCGCAAAAGTTATAGCGTTTACAAACTAGGGTACATTTTCTGAAATTTACACAGCTTTAAATTTATGACTGCCTATCTCATTTCTTGAGGTGCTAAAATGGCAGGGCAGTACAAAACCCCCCCAAATGACCCCATTTTGGAAAGTAGACACCCCAAGGAAATTGCTGAGAGGCATGTTGAGCCCATTGAATATTTTTTTTTTTTGTCCCAAGTGATTGAATAATGACAAAAAAAAAAAAAAATTACAAAAAGTTGTCACTAAATGATATATTGCTCACACATGCCATGGTTATATGTGGAATTGCACCCCAAAATACATTCTGCTGCTTCTCCTGAGTACGGGGATACCACATGTGTGGGACTTTTTAGGAGCCTAGCCACGTACGGGACCCCGGAAACCAAGCACCGCCTTCAGGATTTCTAAGGGCGCAAATTTTTGATTTCACTCCTCACTACCTATCACAGTTTCGAAGGCCATAAAATGCCAAAATAGCACAAACCCCCCCAAATGACCCCATTTTGGAAAGTAGACACCCCAAGCTATTTACTGAGAGGCATGTTCAGTCCATGGAATATTTTATATTTTGCCACAAGTTGCGGGAATATGACAAACTTTTTTTTTTTTTGCACAAAGTTGTCACTAAATGATATATTGCTCACGCATGCCATGGGCATATGTGAAATTACACCCCAAAATACATTCTGCTGCTTCTCCTGAGTACGGGGATACCACATGTGTGGGACTTTTTGGGAGCCTAGCCGCGTACGGGACCCCAAAAACCAAGCACCGTCTTCAAGGTTTCTAAGGGCATAAATTTTTGATTTCACTCCTCACTACCTATCACAGTTTTGAAGGCCATAAAATGCCAAGATGGCACAAAACCCCCCCAAATGACCCCATTTTGGAAAGTAGACACCCCAAGCTATTTGCTGAGAGGCATGTTGACCCCATTGAATATTTTTTTTTGTCCCAAATGATTGAATAATGACAAAAAGAAAAAAAAAAAAAAATGTACAAAAAGTTGTCACTAAATGATATATTGCTCACACATGCCATGGTTATATGTGGAATTGCACCCCAAAATACATTCTGCTGCTTTTCCTGAGTACGGGGATACCACATGTGTGGGACTTTTTGGGAGCCTAGCCGCGTACAGGGCCCCAAAAACCAAGCACCGCCTTCAGGATTTCTAAGGGCGTAAATTTTTGATTTCACTCCTCACTACCTATCACAGTTTCGAAGGCCATAAAATGCCAAAATAGCACAAAACCCCCCCAAATTACCCCATTTTGGAAAGTAGACACCCCAAGCTATTTGCTGAGAGGCATGTTGAGTCCATGGAATATTTTATATTTTGCCACAGGTTGCGGGAATATGACAAACTTTTTTTTTTGCACAAAGTTGTCACTAAATGATATATTGCTCACACATGCCATGGGCATATGTGAAATTACACCCCAAAATACATTCTGCTGCTTCTCCTGAGTACGGGGATACCACATGTGTGGGACTTTTTGGGAGCCTAGCCGCGTACGGGACCCCAAAAACCAAGCACCGCCTTCAAGGTTTCTAAGGGCATAAATTTTTGATTTCACTCCTCACTACCTATCACAGTTTTGAAGGCCATAAAATGTCAAAATAGCCCAAAACCCCCACAAATGACCCCATTTTGGAAAGTAGACACCCCAAGCTATTTGCTGAGAGGCATGGTGAGTATTTTACAGCTCTCATTTGTTTTTGAAAATTAAGAAAGACATTTTTTTTTCTTTTTTTTTTCTTTTTTTACATTTTCAAAACTTTGTGACAAAAAGCGAGATCTGCAAAATACTCAACATACCTCTCAGCAAATAGCTTGGGGTGTCTACTTTCCAAAATGGGGTCATTTGGGGGGGTTTTGTGCCATCTGGGCATTCCATGGCCTCCGAAACTGTGATAGGCAGTGAGGAGTGAAATCAAAAATTTACACCCATAGAAATCCTGAAGGCGGTGCTTGGTTTTTGGGGTCCCGTACGCGACTAGGCTCCCAAAAAGTCCCACACATGTGGTATCCCCGTACTCAGGAGAAGCAACAGAATGTATTTTGGGGTGTAATTCCACATATGCCCATGGCATGTTTGAGCAATATATAATTTAGTGACAACTTTTTGTAAATTTTTTTTTTTTTTGGTCATTATTCAATCACTTGGTACAAAAAAAAAAAATATTCAATGGGCTCAACATGCCTCTCAGCAAAAAGCTTGAGGTGTCTACTTTACAAAATGGGGTCATTTGGGGGGGTTTTGAACTGTCCTGGCATTTTATGCACAACATTAGGAAGCTTATGTCACACATCATCCACTCTTCTAACCACTTGAAGACAAAGCCCTTTCTGACACTTTTTGTTTACATGAAAGAAAATTTTTTTTTGCAAGAAAATTATGTTGAACCCCCAAACATTATATATTTTTTTAAAGCAAAGGCCCTACAGAATAAAATAGTGGGTGTTGCATTTTTTTTTCCCACACAGTATTTGCGCAGCGATTTTTCAAACGCATTTTTTGGGGGAAAAACACACTTTTTTTATTTTTAATGCACTAAAAAAACACTATATTGCCCAAATGTTTGATGAAATAAAAAAGATGATCATAGGCCGAGTACATGGATACCAAACACGACATGCTTTAAAATTGCGCACAAACGCGCAGCGGCGACAAAACTACATTCATTTTTAAAAGCATTTAAAAGCCTTTACAGGTTACCACGTTAGATTTACAGAGGAGGTCTACTGCTAAAATGACTGCCCTCGATCTGACCTTTGCGGTGATACCTCACATGCATGATGCAATTGCTGTTTACATATGACGCTAGACCGACGCTTGCGTTCGCCGTTGCGCAATAGCAGGGGGGGGACAGCGGTGCTTTTTTTTTTTTTTATTATTTATTTGGCTTTTTTATTTTATTTTTAAACTGTGCCTTCCATATTTTATTTTTTTTACCATTTTTATCGTTATCTCAGGGAATGTAAATATCCCCTATGATAGCAATAGGTAGTGACAGGTACTCTTTTTTTGAAAAAAATTGGGGGGTTAGACCCTAGATCTTTCCTCTGCCCTCAAAGCATCTGACCACACCAAGATCGGTGTGATAAAATGCTTTCCCAATTTCCCAATGGCGCTTTTTATATCCGGGGGGGGGGGGGGACATTCCCTCCCACTGCTTGTAAAAGCAGTCTAGAGGCTAATTATCTGCTAGAATTGCTTTTACATGAAAGCCGGCTGCTGGCTGAAAAGAATGATACCAAGATGATACCTAAACCCGCAGGCATCATTCTGGTATAAACATTCAAAAGTCCAGCAACATACCAGTACGTTGCTGGTCCTTGTTGGACATGTATTGTAATCTTTTTTTTCATACAGCCTATTGGCTGAACGAAAAAAAGAGATTGATTGGTGGGTATGCCCACCATTAGAATACCTCCCTTCATCCACCCACTTCTAATGATGGGCATATATGCCGAAGCATGGGGGCATCCTCCCGCAAAAAAGTTATGCCGCGTACACACGGTCAAGCCTTCGTCGGAATTTCGACCGTATGTACGCGGCATAAAAGGTTATGCCGAGTACACACGGTCGGACTTTTCCACGGATAAGCCTCCGTTGGAATTTCGACCGTATATACGCGGCATTAGGAGCAAAATCGCTCCTCCGCCCCTGCTGCCCCCATGCTTCGGCATATATGCTCTTTTTTTTAACTGTGGTGGTGAAATCACCTCCTACAGCGTTGGAGTCACGGCTTTATGTATCGTGGGAGCAAACGCTGTTGCTGTCAAGATAAATAGATCCGCGCTGCAACTGAATGGCGTACCTGCTAAGCAAATGGTGGTTAACATTAAAACAAAGTAACATTACAGTACAACAGTAAGACCTTACCATGCCATACCTGCAAAGCAAATACCAAAACAAAACCTAGTAAAAAATAAAAAAATGTTTTAACGCAACCTGTGCCTAAAATATATATATGCCGAAGCATGGGGGCATCCTCCCGCAAAAAAGTTATGCCGCGTACACACGGTCGGAATTTCGACCGTATGTACGCGGCATTAGGAGCAAAATCGCTCCTCCGCCCCTGCTGCCCCCATGCTTCGGCATATATGCTCTTTTTTTTTAACTGTGGTGGTGAAATCACCTCCTACAGCACTGGAGTCACGGCTTTATGTATCGTGGGAGCAAACGCTGTTGCTGTCAAGATAAATAATTCCGCGCTGCAGTTGAATGGCGCACCTGAAAACAAAAAATTACATACCTGAAAAGCAAGCATGATAAAACATTGCAGAATAGAATACAGTAAAAAAAGAGCAGAATAGAGAGAAAATAGAGAGAGAGAGAACAATAAAACGACAACTATTTTTGGTTTTTTTATTTTATATTTTTTTTGTGTTTTGTTTACGTTTTTTTTTCTTTTTTACACTTTTTTTTGTAACTTTACAACTGTAATGGTTCGGGTCTCTCAAAATGTAATGGCATCTTGGGAGACCCTGTGTAAGTGTGTCCTAGTCTGTGAAATGCTGTACCCTACGCTAAAACTTCACTTTTGAGTGGTAGCGTTCAAAACATTCACCTTGGCAAAGACCAGGCTTGTCAGGACAGAGTGGACAAAAACTACGGGTGTCACGCCTAAATCCGCGCTTGCTACAGACACGACATCTTTTTTGGGGGTGGCTTTGGGTAGGGGTACTCGGGAGGACATACGAATAATGCCTCTCATGCAGCCGGCTTACTGCATTTGGTTGGGGATGGTGAGGTGCAGAACCGCCTGGATACAGGAGTTCTGTGACTATCTCATTCTGGAATTTTAGAAGAGATAACGTCCCGCCTGAAGCTCTGTATAGCACATGAGCGTTCAGCAAAGCCAATTGGAATAATGATAGAGACACTTTTTTGTACCAGCGTCTCGCCTTACGGTCAATTAGATACGGCGCCATCAACTGGTCGTTGAGGTCCACCCCTCCCATATTTTGGTTATATTCGTGGACACAGAGGGGTTTCTCCACAACACCAGTCGCCGTACGAATTTGGACTGTCGTGTCTGCATGAAGGGAGGTAAGAAGGAAAACATTCTTATTGTCCCTCCACTTCATAGCGAGCAAGTTATTACACTTCAAGCAGCCTCTCTCCCCCAGCCTAAGACGGGCATCTACAAGCCGCTGGGGAAAGCCCCGGCGATTAGGTCGCACGGTGCCACATGCTCCAATCTTATGATCAAACAAGTGACTAAACAGTGGCACGCTCGTGTAATAATTGTCCACATACAAGTGGTACCCCTTTCCGAATAAGGGTGACACCAAGTTCCACACTATCTTGCCAGCGCTCCCTATGTAATCCGGGCAGTTGACCGACTCAATCTGACTGTCTTTTCCCTCATAAACCGTAAAGTTCACTACATAGCCTGTTGCCCTGTCACAGAACTTGTAGAGCTTGACCCCGTATCTGGCACGCTTGCTGGGAAGGTACTGCTTGAAAGACAAGCGGCCAGAAAATTTAATCAGGGACTCATCAACGCAGACAACTTGATCGGGAGTAAACAAGGCTGCAAAACGTTCGTTGAAGTGGTTTATGAGGGGCCGAATTTTATAGAGCCGGTCGTATTCAGGGTCCCCACGTGGACGACAAAGTTCATTGTCGTTGAAGTGCATGAACCGCAAAATCTGCTCGTATCGTGCCCTGGACATGGAGGCAGAGAACACGGGCATGTGGTCAATTGGGTGCGTGGACCAATAAGCACGCAATGACGGAAATTTATGTGTGCCCATGTTGAGGGAAAGGCCCAGAAAGGTCTTAAATTCGGAAACCGTAATTGGTTTCCAATTTCTGGCAATTTTAGGCAACTGGGGGTTAGCGGCGATAAATTGACCAGCATATAAATTACTCTGGTCCACAATAGATCTATAGAGATCTTCCGTGAAAAACAGCGAATAAAAATCGATTGGCATAAAATCAGCTGTTTCCACCTGAATACCGGGTTGGGCAGTGAATGGGGGAAGTACGGGTTCTGCAGAAGTGGTGGGGACCCAATCAGGATAGGCGAATTCTGCAGGAAGGGCAGTATGGGCACGACGGGCCTGCCTTTGTCTTCTTGGTGGCAGCGGGACACTACTTATGCTTGCCACCTCGCCAGCTTGAACTGCACTTATGGGACTCGCCACGTCACCAAGTGTTACTGCAGTGCTGGATGTACGTCCAGGCTGTACTAGGCCGCTGGTGCTTGCCAGTTCACCAGAAGGAATAGCGGCGCTAGTACTACTCTGCTCCATGATACGAGAGACCTGCGGTTCTTGCTCCTCAACAACCTCAGAAGATCGGGATCGGGTACGCCTGACCTTAGCAGGGACCTCAACTTCGTCGTCAGAGCTATCTGACGTGGGGCCGCTGACGTCACTGTCTTCTACGGGAAGATATTCTGAGCCTGAATCTGACAGATACGTGACCTCCTCTTCACTATCTGTCATGCTCAGAATCTCGTAGGCCTCTTTACTAGTGTACCTTCGTCTTGCCATTTTGGGCTCTAAATTTAGGGGTACACTAGTAAGATTCACAGGAAAAAAAGCACCTGACTGTCGTCAGCAAATATATCAAACGCTACAAAAAAACTGTTAGCGATCGCAGGGATCAGGCCTGTCTCTGCGAACGCTGCAGTTATGTGTGTTGTGTTTGGTAAGTGACAGTGATCGATCGATACTGCACTTGGGTGGGCTGGGCTGGGCTGGGCGGAGGGGCTAAACGCAGGTACTAGCAGGTATCTGGGCTGATCCCGCTAACACTGCGTTTTTGGGAACCCTAAACCGCTGGGGATGCTAGTATAGATCTGATCAGATACTATACCACTAAGGGGGGTGTATGCTTTGCGCGTGGGTGTTAGCGTTACTGGCACTAACCTAACACTGCCTGGGGCGACGCAGACCCTCTCTGGCGCTAAAACCTAATTGATCTCACCCGCCGGGCGATCAGGGGGGTTAAACCTTTATTGGGTTATATACGGCGGGTGCCCTGATGCTATAAAAAGCAAACTAATCAACCAGCGTCACCCGTAACCTTTATATGGTGATCACTGGTGAAAGGGTTAACTAGGGGCAATCAGGGGGTTAAAACCTTTATTAGGTTAAATATGGGGGTACCTGACACCAATAAAAACCTGCGGCGAACCTAAAAAAAAAATAACTGCCTATCTAAAACACCAGCGACACGAATACAGCGATCGGAAAAACAATCGCTTAGTGACGCTGAAGTTAGGGGGTGAAAGGGTTACCTGGGGGGTGATCAAGGGGTTAAACCTTTATTAGGGGGGGTTAGGGGGCTACCCTGGACCTAAAGGGGCCTAATCCTAACTGCCTTGCAACTTTTTACAATCACAGATGACACTAAATGCAGTGATCAGTAAAATAAATGATCACTGCAATCAGTGACACTGATTGGGGGCTTTGGGGTGACCTGGGGGGTGATCTGGGGGTGACTGGGGGGTGATTTGTGTGCCTATGTGTACCTACGTGTCAGTGGACTGTTGGAGCACTAACCTCTGTCTTCACTCCTCGGCACCGGGAACGAAAAGACCGCGGCGAGGGAGATGACATCACTTCCTCCAGCCTGTGTTTACATCACATGGCGGAGGAAGCAATTTCATTGGCCGGGAGCGATCGCGAGGGGGGGAGCGGAATCGAGCGGCCGCCCCCTCATGCCTGATCGCTCCCGAACACTTAACGGCTGCTCACTGCAGTGAAGGGGGGTCCGGATGGACCCCCCAACTGCACAAAGGCGATCACGTAGATCTACGTGATTCTGCCTGTCCGTGCCATTCTGCCGACGTAAATCGGCGGTGGGCGGTCGTTAAGTGGTTAATGATAACAGCTTAAATTTACTGGCAATCTGGAAAGAACAACCATAGACTTCTTAGATGTTAAACTTACTGGCAACAAGAATGGAGTTACCACAGGTTTACACAGAAAAAGCACGGCAGGCAATGTGTTGCTCAGGGCTGATTCAGCTCATCCCAAACACACCATTGAGGGGATACCCTTTGGCCAATTTCTCAGGCTAAAATGCCTGGGTAGCACAGCCGAGGATTTCACCAGGGAAGCAGTAGAAATGTCCAAGAGATTCACTGAGAGGGGCTATTGAATAAAAACTATTACAAAAGCTCTGTCCAAAGTGGAAAGAATACCTAGAAATTCCCTATTAGATAAGAACAAAAATAAGGACATGAACAGTAGCGACAATAAAAAGAAAAAGTCATTATGCCTTACAAGAATGTGCCAATTTTTTCCACTCCATACAGCACGGAATTTCAACAGATAAAATCCATTGTTACAAAATATCTTCCGGTACTTTACAATGATGAAACATATGAAGACATTTTGTCCAATGGAATTAAAACTGTATCAAGAAGAGCACCCACTTTGGAAACAAACTGTCACCTAGTATGTTCCATACAAAACCAATTGGTTATCGGTCAAAGGAACCTATAAATGTGGAGTAAAGGGATGCCAATATTGCATCCGTATAAAATCAGGTCCACACATCCACTCATATGTGACCGACAAGAGCTTTTCAATACAAGAGTTCATTAACTGCAATACTAGGTATATAGTTTATGTGATCAACTGTGATCGCTGCAAAATCCAGTATGTGGGCAGAACCATTCGCAGGCTAAAAGATAGATTATATGACCATCTGTATGATATAGAAAAAGAACGCAACACCAATGTAGCCAAACATTGGAACAGTGTCCATTCTAAGGACACATCAAGCCTGTCGATTCAGGGAATAGAGAGAATCACCACTTCAATAAGAGGAGGGGATAAATTCAGAAGACTTTGTAAACAAGAAGTGTTCTGGATTTTTTCCCTTAATACTAGAATACCTCAGGGGTTAAATTTTGAGTGGGACATCTCACACTACTATGATTAAACAACATAAGGAAAGTCCCCTCTCTGCGCCCCCCCCCCCCCCCCCGAGCTGTGTCTGTTCTTTATTCTCTATTTCTCAGTGTTTCATTCTTTTCGTCGTTTCACTGCTCCTACCTTCTCCTCTGGTTACTTTGGTTGTTCCATTGTGTTCAAGGGAAAAGGGAATGGAAAGGGGGGGGGGGGGGGAAGGAAAAAAAGGGGGAAGAAAAGATTTTTTTTTTGCCCTTTCCTCTCATTTTTTTGACTTTTTGGAGTTTTGTTTTTCTTTATCGGTAACTATGGAAAACATGTTTGGACCGACTACAGTCAAATAGGTCCAGCATTAGTTGCAATCAATGTCTGTGCTCACCCATACACAGATAGATTGGGACGGTTTTTGCACGACATGATTGCTATTTCCATTCCCCACGTCCATGCGTAGCCTCTGGGACGGTTGGCTGGTTGTATGTGTATACAGCCATACATACTGCGATGGGACTGGGACTGATATACGATGGAACATCCAAAACACAGCAATACTGTATATCCCACAGTTGCACCTATGAGGATTGTCTAATAAAACCAACATAAGGCTCTGTCTACAATAATCAAAGTTCTACTATAAAAAACACACAAAATAATAAAAATCTAAGAATAGGATGATCGCTTATACTCACGAGTGTTTATCTTTTTATTTCCTTCTTAAAAATTTGATATTTTTGTGACATCGGGATAAAAGTGAAAAAACACGTATTTGCCAGGACGGTAGTATGTCTACTATTGCAAGCTATTAAGCCGCAAGAAATTATAGACTATGATGGCAAATGTCGGAGTAGTCACAAATAACAAATATAAATTTTCACGATCACTATTCTTTTTGTACCTCTTTTGTTTTTATTGTGCTATATATGCTTTTATAATGTTTTTTATATATTGAAATAACTTTTTTATACATTGTAATATTGGTATTGTTTATGGTTTCTTAGTAATTGGGTATAAAAATTGTTTTAACTATATCAGTACAATTTTAGTGTATGAATACACAAACAAATTAATAACATCCAGTTCCGGGGACACAATGACAATTACCAAAAAATGATAAAAGTATACAAAAAAAATATATATATACACATATATGTAAAACATATCAACAATAGCTTGCACAATACATTTATGGAGACACCGTTTTTTTTTGTTTTTTTTCTTTCATCACATTTTCAATCCCTCAGTTTTATTCACAATCATTTATCATCCTCATTATTATATTTATGCTTATAGTATGTATTAATCTTCCCCTATTTTCTTCACATGCATCACTCCTCACATAACCTATTTTTACATTAGCTTTACCTTTCACCACTATTATTAATTTTATTCATTACATCCATACACCACATATTAATTTATTATATTTTTTTGTTCAATATTTCATACACCCTTATATTTTTACAAAAAAAAAAAAAATTTCACTTTATATTTTTTATAATGGACAATTAGTACATACACACACTTCACTAGTTCTTTGTCTATTACAATTATCACTATTTCTGTTTTAGTACATTTACACACCCACACATTAATTCACTACATTTTCAATACATTTTATTTCCACACACACTTGTTCTTTATTTTTTTTTTTCACCCAGTTTTATATTTATTTTTTATATTTTTCATTTTTTTTTTCACACAACAGACAATGAGCACATATACACACTGTAATAGTTAAAACTTTTTCTAATTTTATATTCATCTGTCAAGTGTCACATAGATAATTGTGAATTATATACATGTGATGGGTTTTCATTCACAACACTTTCCAACACTAATTGGTTCCCAATTTGAGGTCTTGGATCACATGAGTGTATGTCTTTTCTCTCTATATTAGAGGTGTGATGTTTGTAACATATTAGCTATGATTAAGCACTGACCTTCAGTGTGAAACATGTAAGCTGTTACCCCGGCTATGCTGTGATGATTTTTGGTGTGATCTTCCATTTTTTACAATAAAGGCGACCGTCAAAGGTTTTTTGGAGTGCGGCTGTCCATATTTTTTTTTTCTTCTCTATATGCTACGTGCATTGCTGGCACCCACGGTAGTCCTGATACTACAAAATTGCTGGAGCGTGTTCACCTGGAGCGGTAAAAATCTCTTTCTCCATAAGTCAATTCAGCCGTAGTGAGATACTTTCAGAGACATGCTTATGTGTAAAAGGATGTTGTGGCTGTAGTTTTTATTATTACAGCACTGAGACTAAAGCCCCATAGACACCATCAGATTTCTGCAGATTTTTGTCTTCAGATTTACCAAAACTATGTAGTGCAAGGGCCTGCCAGATTGCATACAAATTTAAACTCTTAAGGTTTGACCTCATATTATATGGTTTTGGTAAATCTGAAGACAAAAATCTGCAGAAAATCTGATGGTGTGTATGGGGCTTAAACAGGCAGGTATACTGAAAGGCTGACTCACTAACTTAGGTGGTTTAAGATAGAGCAACACAAGCCCTTTAAGAATGGAAGTGGGTAAGCATTTGATAATATTGCACAGGAATTCTAAAACCTGTGTGTTACATTGCCCCAGAAAAAACAAACAAAAAACTAAGCCATCCCTGGGTATTAGCCTTGCCTCATGTTGGGGGCAGTATAACTTGAAAGTTCCAGAATTGTCCATAAAACTCAAAGAAAAAGGGTTTACAACAAGTACAAAAATCCTACTATACTGCAATTGGCGATTTTGATTAGCTTAAGCTAATTTCACTTTAGCTGCTTGCCGACCGCCCGCGGACGATTGACGGTGGCAGAATAGCACTCCTGAGCGAATCGCTGTATGGGGGGGGGGGGGGGTGCTTTGCGTATAGGGCGCGCGCCCGCCGTGTGACGTAGGAGCCTGTGGGCGTGACCGTCGGCTACCCGCGATTGCTCATGAGAAGGAGAGAACAGAGATTTGACAATGTAAACAGACAGATCTCCGTTCTGTCAAGGGTGAGGAGAGCGATCTGTTCTTACTACTTAGGAAAAACGATTGGGTTCCTTACCCAGTCAGTCCCATCCCCCAGAGTTGGAACCACTCCCTAGGAGACACATTTAACCCCTTGATCACCCCCTAGTGTTAACCCCTTCCTTGGGCTGACAGAACTCCCCAGACTCCATGCCCAGCCCAAAAGACTGGCGTCCGTCGTGATCACAGTCCACTGGACAGGAAGGAACGACTTCCCCAACCGAAGGGCTGGGGATCTCAGCCACCACGTCAGGGATGTCCTGACCAGGTGACTCACCTGGATCTGACGATCCAGTGACAATGGAGACTTGTTCCAGCAAGATAGGATCTCCTTTTGTAAGACTCGAGTGTGGAATTGGGCATACAGTACCGCCTCGAAGGAAGCCACCATGAGTCCCAGGATCCTCATGCAAAAACAGAGTGACAACCATTTGCGGGACGTCAGCACCCGTACCGCAGATTGAAGTCTGTAACTTGTCTAAAGGTAGAAATACCCTCGCCTCCGAGGAGTACAGGATCAATCCTAGGTACTCCAGACACTGAGTCGGAACCAGGACCGACTTCTGAATGTCCAGCAGCCAGCCGAATTCTCGGAGGGCCTTACTGGCTATCAACACATTTTCCTCTAACTCTGAGCCAGAGTTTGCTCTCAGAAGAAGATCGTCCAGATATCCCACGATAGCAATGCCTTGCTGTCTCAGCAAAGCTAGAATCGGGGCAAGCACCTTGGTGAAAACCCTTGGTGCTGACGCCAAACCGAAGGGAAGAGCCACAAACTGATAGTGGTCTACACCTATTGCGAAGCGCAGAAACCTCTGGTGACCCGCGCAGATTGGGACATGCAAGTAGGTGTCCTTGATGTCATGCAAGTAGGCGTCCTTGATGCCCAAGGATGCCAGAAATCCCCCAGGTGGCGCATAGCAATCACTGAGCGAATGGATTCCATGTGGAATTTTCGAACCCTCACAAAGGTATTTAGGGCCCTGAGGTCCAGAATTGGACGGACTCTGTCCTCCTTTGGGACCACAAACAGATTTGAATAAAATCCCTGAAACCTCTCCTTTGACGGTACCGGCACAATTACTCCGCACCTCAGCAAGTCCTGCACTGCCCCCAATAGTGCAGCCCGACGCGCTGGAAGGAGAGAGAGATTTGAGGGAAAGAATCTGACTGGTGGCAAGGAAAGGAACTCTATCCTGTACCCCGAGGTGACTACCTCGCATACCCACCGGTCGGAGATCCCAGAGGTCCACCGATCCATGAACCTGATGATCCATGAAAGTCCCCCCCCACCCCAGAGTCGGGCAGGGGCAAGACTTCATGCTGTGGCGGGCTTGCTGGCTTGTTTGGCTCATGCACCCAGTGACGCTTCTGTCCCCCATCCGTACCCTTGTCAGTCTGGGAGAATTTTCCCACAGGATCTGACTGCCGAAAAAACCTCTTCTGAGTGGGAAAGGAAGGACACGGCTTATGGCACGGCTCCTTCGCCTTAGTAGGCTGAGGAAGAAGGGTGCTCTTACCCCCTATTACATTTTTAATAATGTCATCCAGGAAAGCACAAAATAGCCTTCCGCCCTTGAAAGGCAAATCCGTCAGGAGCTTCTTAGAGGCCAGGTCAGCAGACCAGCACTTTAACCAGATTAGGCGACGCAAAACCACCGCAGACACTGAGGCCCTAGAAATAAGGGGGGGGGGGGCAACGTCTATAGTGGCATCGCACACATACACCAGGCCCTGTACCATTTGGTCTGCCAGTGTAATGCATTCCGGAGGAAGATTATGCTCCTGCAGTCTGGTGCATAATCTTCGCCCATTCCGTGAGTGTCTGAGACACCAAGGTCGCTGCTACAAGAGGACGTAGCACGGATCCCAGCATGGTGAACATGGCTCTGCTCACCACTTCCGACCTATCAGTAGGGTCCTTAAAAGCAGGGGTCCCCTCAACCAGGAGAGTCGCGGCTTTATTTAACTGGGCGACCGGGGGGTCGACCACCGGGGTTGAGGCCCATTTCTTAATCAGGCTGTCCTCAAAGGGGTACCTAGCCGTCAGACGCAAGACCGCAAAGGTCCTCTGCGGTTTTTCCCAAACCTGGTCTATGAATCTGTCAAAAAAAGATGTATTAGAAGGATTAGCTTGAAAAGAACCAAAAAGGAGACTGACTCCACCACGGGCCCCTCAGCCGCAGCATCCAGCTTGAGAGTGTCCCTCACAGCATCAATGAGTTCACCAAGTGTCCTGTCATGTACTGACCCAGATGAGTCTTCCTCACAAGGAATGTCCTTGTCAAAAATATCCAAAAATTCAGAGCTAGGGTCCTGTGCCTCAGCAAGGCCCATATCCGAATCAGAGCACTCCCCTGGAGATGTTGGGGGGAGAGTGCGCTTAATAGCTCCCTTGCGCTCGCACGCCGCTTCCATCCTGGCAACAAATGATTCCAGGACTGCCGACAACTGGTCCATAGGGACCGCAGGTGCAGTAGCACTGCCAGTTGCTTCTGACATGACTGGGGAAGCAGGTGACACTGACTCCATGATACCACCACCCTCTGAGACTTTGTCAATAAATGAGAGAAAAAAGTCCACCCTCCGGCTGCACTGACTGTGGGGGGTTACCCAGGGGACTCACCAACCCGGACAGGACCACTCAGTTCTGCTGCCTGTGTGCCGCTTTAGCGCAACTGAACAGTGAGGAGACTGAGGAGAATCGCGCCGTTTCAGTCAACGATAGAGGCCAAACTAGCACAAAAGAGCGCGTGGCTTCAAGAAAATGGCCGCCGCTATAACAAGTGCGCCACAGCATGGCCACGGCAAGATGGCCGCCAATGCGGTTTACAATGCAATTGAAAGTATAGTAAAAACATGGCGCCGAACGGCGCGCAAGGCCCAGGCTGACACAGAAAGTACCCCACACCCCAATGCAGACCCCTATGGACCCCCACCGGGACAGAGTGACCCCCAGTCAGCGCATCACCAGAGTAGGTGACAGAGTAGCAAAAAAACAAGGGGGAGACAGGGAAAACCCCCCTACCCTAGGAACACACAGTATGTACTCACCTGCTAAGGCAGGGGAAACAGTACTTACCCGTCCAGCTAGGACCCACTGGCGTGTTCCTGACAGGTCTATCACAGTGCAGTACTGAGTAGCTGACGGCCTGGTCCACCGTGAAAGATACAGCAAAACTGTTCAGTCGCATGTGGACCTTGGAGCAAAAAGCTCACCGGCCACCCCTGGAGCCATGGGGCATGACTGATCTCACGCAGAGCAAGGATCAGCACGCTCGATGGTCGGACTGGGAAGACTACGAGGAAAGCAACTACCCAACCTGTTGCTCAGCCGACAGTTGATAGAAGAATCACAAAAAATAAAAGTTCAAAAAAATAACTAAATATTTCTTCAAGAGACTGGCTCAGAACAGAGCCACGTCCTCTCCTCTGCAAGGCAGAAAGAAACAGGCTGCTGGCTGCAGGTAGGAGGGTTATGTCCGGAGGGCCCGCCCCCTGGGCGAGGCTGTTCAGCTCTGGTAATGGAATGCATGTTAAAACATCTAACATTCTGCCTAGTCTTCTCCAATAAGCAGGAATATAACCCACTTTGTAAGAGATTGAAAATGCTGTGTCAGTCCATGGACGGTAAGAGAAAAAAGGACGTCAATTTTGTTTGGGTACAATGTCACACGACCGCGCAATTGTCAGTCAAAGTGACGCAGTGCCGTATTGCAAAAAATAGCCTGGTCAGGAAGGGGGTAAATCCTTCCGGGGCTGAAGTGGTTAAACAAAGAAATGATTGAGCTTATGTAAGAATCCTATTATTCCGTCTTAAATTATAATACTAGGAGGTGAAGTTTGCCCGTCTAGCTTTAGAATAGGTTCACTATTACACAAATGGAATGATTTTCTAGCCATTCAAAATGGCACCTGGACTGTCCATCAAAAATATTCGGAATACACATCCTGCAGACAAGACTTTCAGTACGTCTGCAAATTCAGCTGCTCTACCCTCCCTCCAATAACTGCACTGCAGGAAACACGCAGACATTGCTCAGGAGAAGATAAATACAATGCATGGCTGAGCTGACAGCACCACCATCTGCAGCTTCACCACTTATACACATTAAATCAAGGGCATTAGCACCACTAGACACTAAGAATGGGGTTCACATTCACACTTTTACGAATTGGATGCAGAGTTTCTCTACATTCAATTCGCATGTCGGGACCGATACCAAGCATTTGCGGGGGTTACTTGTACTCGCGCAAATGCTCCCGATGCCCAGTCCGATACTTTTTTTTTTTTTCAGAGCGGACACAGAGAGGGGGTGGAGAGCGGGGGGCGGAGAGCAGGACGGAGAGCGTGGCGGAGAGCGGGGGGCGGAGAGTGGGGCGGAGACCAAGGCGGAGAGCGGGACGGAGAGTGCGGCAGGGGTCGGAGAGTGCGGCAGGGGTCGGAGACCAGGGGGGAGAGCGAGTCCCTCACCTGCAGTTGAAACTGGTAAGCTGGCAGGGGTGCAGGGCGCAGCCGCATCAGGATCGGTGACCGGTGCTGTCGCATTCGGTCGCCGTCAGCGGCTGAACGTCCCCACGCCCATCTTGGTACACCTTGCACTCTGCTGCAGTAAGCAGCAGCAGACATCTTGTTACACCCAGCCTGAGCTATATGGGCTGGGTGTAACAAGATGTCTGCTGCTGCTGCTTACTTCAGCCGAGTGCAGGGTGTACCAAGATGGGCGTTGCACTAGTTTTTTTTATTTTAAATCCTGTGTCATTTTTTTTTCCCGCAGCATTTCAGTGCCAGCCACCTATCAGTACCCACAAGTGCTACCTATCAGTGCAATCAGTGCCATCTACCAGTGCCACCTATCAGGTGGCACTGGTAGATGGCACTGATTGCACTGATAGGTAGCACTTGTGGGCACTGATAGTGCAATCAGTGCCACCTATCAGTGCCCACAAGTGCCACCTATCAGTGCCCACAAGTGCCACCTATCAGTGCCCATCAGAGCCAGTCACCAGTCAGTGCCACCTATCAGTCCCCATCTTTCAAACTGTCACATGACATTGAAAAAAAAGTATCGGTAATCGGTATGTACTTGGAAAAAAGTATCGGTACTTGTACTCGGTCCTAAAAAAGTGGTATCGGGACAACCCTAATTGTCATTGCGAATGGAGGGAGAGGACTGTTATAATCCACACACTAAGGCCCATTTCACACTGGGGCGCTCATAGTGTCGGCGGTAAAACGCTGCCATTTTTATCACCGACACTATGGGCAGATTCGCGGCGCATTTCGGCCGCTAGTGGTGTGGTTTTAACCCCCGCTAGCAGCCGAGAAAGGGTTAAAAACGCCCGCAATGCGCTTCTGAAGCAGCGCATTGCGGGCGGTATAGCAGCGGTAAAGGAGCGGTATACACACCGCTCCATCACTGCCCCAAAGATGCGGCTAGCAGGACTTTTTTTTCTCGTCCTGCCAGCGCTTCGCCTCAGTGTGAAAGCACTCAAGCTTTCACATTGAGACTGCAGAGCATGAGTTTTTTTAGGCGATATTTAGGCGCTATGAAAAACTCCTCAGTGTGAAAGGGGCCTAATGGCATTGTTGTAGACTTTCTTTGAATGGATCCGAGAATTAGAACTGAAGTAATAAAAACGGACAGTAAATGAATTCTTTGTAGAAATGAGCATTACCCTCAAGTATTGGTTTTAACCACTTCAGCCCCAAAAGGATTTGCCCTTTTTTTGAGATACGGCACTGCGCCGCTTTAACCGACCATTGTACGGTCGTGCGACGCTGTACCCAAACAAAAATTTGTCCCTTTTCCCCAAAAATAGAGCTTTTTGGTGGTATTGGATCACCTCTGTGGTTTTTATTTTTGCGCTATAAACAAAAAAAGTAGTGACAATTTAAAAAAAAACACACACAATTTTGTACTTTCTGCTATAATAAATATCACAAAAAAAAAAAAGAAAAAAAGAAGTTTCTCAGTTTAGGCCGATATATATTCTTCTACGATTTTTTTTTTCTTCCAAAAAATGTCAATATTGATTAGTTTGCGCAAAAGTTATAGCGTCTACAAAATAGGGGATAGGTTTATGGCATTTTTTTTTTTTTGCGACACTGCGGTGGACAGATCGGACACTTGACACCATTGACATTTATACAGCGATGAATGCTACAAATAGCCATTGATTACTGCATAAATGTCGCTGGCAGGGAAGGGACACTAGGGGGCCTTCAAGGGGTTAACTGTGTTCCCTAGGTGTGTTCTAACTAAGGGGGATGGGACTGACTAGGTGGGAGGAGAGAGATCTGTGTTTAGACTTAGTATGAACACACAATCTGTCTTCTCTCCCCTGAGAGAACCAGGATTTGTGTGTTTACACACACAGATACCAGTTCTCGCTCTGTCACAAGCGATCGCGGGTGCCTGACGGTCAACCCCTATTCAAAACAATAAATCCTAATAAATAGGTTTGTGAATCTGGGGAGTTTAAAAGGTTATAAAAAACAGTGGGGGAGGACAGGATGACAAGCTTTGGAATTCTGTTAAGAACTTTTTTTTATCAAGTGCTGGTTTATTTTCATATTGAATGTTCATTCGCCTAGGGGGCGGTTTATCACTGCATGGGGTCAGGAATACTTCCAAAAGTCACTTCCTGTGAACAAAGTCCACAGTGCCACCAAAAAACTGCAAGTTAAAGCACCATCATGCAAAAACATATATGACCACGATCCAGAAATGCCACCATCTTCACCAGGCCAAAGCTCACTTAAAATGGTCTGTTGTCAAACGCATAGAAATTTTACATTTTTGGCAACCATGGTCGCTGCGTCCTCTGGACTAAAGAGGGGGGACCTTCCAGCGTTCAGTTCAAAAACCTCTGATGGTATGGGTTGCATTGGTGTCTATGGAACGGATAGTTTGCACATCTGGAAAGGAACCATCAATGCTGAAAAATATATCAGAGCAGCATGTGCTCAAGCAAGAATGGGACAACATTCCTCTCCTGAAGCTCAGGCAACTGGTCTCATCAGTTTTCAGATGTTTACAGAGTTGTTAAAAGAGAGATGTTACACTGTGGTAAATTTGGCCCTGTTCCAACTTTTTGGGAATTGGATTGTACTTTGCCAGCTTTTTGTTGCCCTGTCCCAACTTTTTGTAGAAGTGTTGCCACCATCAGTTTCAAAATTACCTTTTTAAAGCACTAAAAAGGGGAGTACATTTTCTCAGTTTAAACATTTGTAATTTATGTAGATTTTACACAGCATCCCAACTTTCTTGGAACTGGGTTTATAAAAAAAAAAAAAAATCGGATGTTACTTAAGTATTTTTTGTTTTTGAAAGTCTGAAGACTCCTAAACCTGTGGTATGGTGCACTCATTTACGCCCTATACTGGGCAGTAATGGAGGTTCTAACCTCTCGGTACAAAAAGTGTCAAGGTGACCTAAATGTTGGACACCAGAGAATTGGAATCTGGTCACATAGTATTAAACCTTGCATGGCAAGGGGTAGCAAGCTTCACTGCCTCATAGCAAAGAAAAGCTGTGTAGTGCTCAAATAACATTTTTGGCAGGGTTAAACCACTGAAAGTGGTCTTAGTTTCACCTAAGTATTACCTCATCAAACAGGGAAGAGTTGTCTGGAACATTATCGATTAATACTTTGGACTCAGTTGCTGGCTGACTGATGACAACGTTGGTTACTTTCCTCCTCTTCTCTTCAGGTTCCCCATCTGTGCTATCACTGCTAAAGAAAAAAAGGTGTAAGCAATGACAAATTTTGTTCTTAATTACATGCATATCTAATAGGCCAAGATTTTTATACAAAACTAAACACCCAACCCCCATTGACAGTACTTTGATTCAATGAGATGTGTCCCCTTTTGCTGGTGTCTAGGTTTTGTAAACCTTTCAAATATGTTTATGGGGCAACGATGATACTTAATTTCTCTCAATACCATGCAGTTTTCACAGTTCATGACGAAGCAGGTCATTTGACGAAGAAAAAAAAACCCCACCACACAACTTAAACGTATCCAGTCCCCATAATCAGCATGAGAGATGAAATTAGATATAAAAATTGTTTTATGTAATCTTCTGATGAATGCAGTAACCAGGAGACTCACTATGTGGACAGTGTATTGCACAGGCAAAGTACTGTGGTTAATTGTACCAAAACCCTAAAAGACCTCCTAGGGGAGAGCCATTTTGAAAAACCTTTTTAAACTTATGGAGTATTTCAATATAAATTAATGATTTCTTAAATAAATATTGTGCGTTTGTGGAATGCATTCATGTAGCACCTGAAAAGTCCAAGCACATGTCTAAATAAATTTGACATTCTGAGTAGCACCAAGTCAAGACTGACTGGTTTAAATCACCAAACATACAAGTTCTGGCCTAAACAACCCTCCTTTCCAGTGTTTCTAGTTTTGACAGGAATACAATTTTTTTTTCCCCACACTGTTTTACACCGTTAAAAGACTTTTTCTTTATTTATTTTTAAAAGGAGGATGGTGTTTTTCTAGCCACGCTGCAGATTTTTCAAAATTTCGAGTTTTAGTTGTAAAGATTCTTTGCCTAGGCCAGGCCAAGAAAAAAGGTACCTTAAAACCCAAAACATAAAAAATGATATTGCAGCTTACCAGCACTTTGAGGAGGTGCTTGCTTTAGGCATTGTTTTGGCTAAACGGTGAGAAAGCACAGAATGCATGTGGTACTCAACCCCAGTGGAAAACATCAGCGCTTTCTCTCTCAAGCTTTCTACACCAACACTGGCAATGGTGGGAAATTCGAAATGACACCCAAAAGTGCAAATAGTAAGGTAGCTCCCGATGCTGCAGCCTGGTCAGCCTTACTTAGTGAGTTTTCAGAGACAAAGTCATGCCTGGGGATGTGTCATGACTCTGGAGGAGTCAATTGATTCATGGCCAACATTGTACATTGAGGTTTGGGAAGCACCACAATGCAGAACCTAGTCCCCGAATGTCATCAATGGGGTCTGGCTTTCAAAGCCATCAATGTGGAAATGCTGATCTGGATAGCCGCTAGAGTCCAGCTCAAGCCGTTTTGCACCACGCAATCTTGATTGAAGTCAAAGCAAAATCCTCAGGATGTAAAAAAGGCAAAAATGGTGAGCCGAACGGGGGAAATAAAATCACGCTGGCCAGAGGAGGTTATATTGAGGCTGGGGTTTGCTGGCACACCTCATCTAGGCAGCAGTACAAGTCAACTGTTGATAAATTTCTGTGCTATAAAAAAAGGATGAGAGAGAAGTTTCTTAAAGTGGAGTTCCACCCTGAAAAAAAAAAAAACTTACACGAAAATGCTGCAAAAAAAAAAAAAAATTATAAAAAATAATAATTTTTTTACTCACCTGAAATACCTGTTGCTATGGAGATGTTCCTAATCTGCTTCTTCCTAGTCCGTGGATGGTCTTCTTCCGCATCCTCCTTCTGGTGAATGGGGCACGCTGCCTTCTGGGAACTGTGTGTGTGTATCCCAGAGAGCAGCCGCCCATTCACAAAGCGGCGCGAGCCTCGTGCATGCGCAGTAGGAAACGGGCAGTGAAGCCGCAAGCTTCACTGCCTGTTTCCCTTACTGAGGATGGCGGCGCCAGGACCTGCAATGATCAGGATCGGCATCGGGGGGGGCCCCCCCCCCATCATCGCGGGCGGCTATGACAGGTAAGTGTCCTTATTAAAAGTCCGCAGCTACAGCGTTTGTAGCTGCTGACTTAATAAAATCGCGGGTGGAATCCCGCTTTAAGCTTACACCAAATATTCTCTTTTTCAAAACAAATAGGAACATTAAAAGCACTGCTCTAAATAAGTGCCGGTTCACACAGGGGCAACATGACTTCCAGCGCGACTTTGCAAGACAACTTCAGCGTGACTTGGAGTGACTTACAACGTCGCCTTCAAGTCGCCTCCAGGACAGGCGACTTTGCCAGTGGCCAATCAAAGAATAATCAGCTCTGTGGGAGGGAGGGGTTTGCTGAGAAAACAATTTTCTCTTCCTGTAAAGTTGCTTCAGTTTAAGCAGTGATCTGACTTTGGAGGCAACTTCCATTGAAATCAATGGGTACTAGAAGTCGCCTTTAAGTAGTACAGGAACCTTTTCTGAAGTCGGAGAGACTTCAGTAGTGTACATTAAGACGGCTCTCATTCACTTCAATGTAATTTCTCATGTCGGGCGACACAAGTCGGATCCCAAGTCGCGGTATTGTGAACGGGCACTAAGGAGAATAAAGTCGAAGAGATTCAGTTTATTGGTTTTACAAATGGAATCTTATAACCATTTAGTGTGTCAAATAAGGTTGTAGACATTTCCATGATATAAAATTTCACAAACCTCACAAATTGAGATGTCAAATATTCTAAAACAGAGGTAAAAGTTGCATAATGAATAGCATATGCCAAACTTTTCATAAGTGTATTGGTGTATGGCTAAAATGTGGGGACATATATCAACTTATAAACAGATGGCTGGGTATCTGCAATGTGTGGGAGATGCTCAAGTCAGTACCAAGGATGGGGCAAGGAAGACCATACAGATGAATGGTTTAGTTAAGACAACTGGGGATGAGGAGGGTAAACCTGGTGATAAGAAGGGTGGGGGTCAGGTATAGGATAGGTCCAATGAACATGCTACTCCCTAGACTGCCAGGTCTAGGTTGAATAACCTGGGGGGGGGGGGGGAACAACACGTAATGCTCAGAGACTGCCATATATACAGAAAGTTGTCCATTTTATCAGTCAGTTTTGCTTTGATTCTCTCATGCATTACTAAATTAAAGCCTCAACTTGATTTCAGCCAAGGAAAGGGTAGGAGATTTCCAGGCTTTAACAATTGTTTCCTTGGCTGCCATGAGGACATGAAGAAGTAGTTTGATGCTTTTTTTTTTGGTAGACCTGGGGATTTGAGGTTTAAAGAAAGCATGTGGAGCCTAAGGCCACTTTCACACTGAGGCGCTTGAAAAACTGCCAGTAAAACACTGAGCGCTTTTGAATCGCTTTTAATTCATTTCAATGAAGAGGGGCGTTTTTTCAGCGCACTGCCCCAGTGTGAAAGGATTCATTGATTTTAATGGAAATACGTTTTCAGGCGCTTTTTTTTTTGCACGAAAGCGCCTGAAAAGCGCCTCAGTGTGAAAGTGGTCTTAAAGTGGATCGAGGAGTCTAACAGTTCAGAGATTTTCTGCAACACTTCCTCCCAAAATGCACGAGCAACTGGGCAGGTTCACAAAATAGGGAAGAAGGTACCCATCTGTCCACAATCCCTAAAGCAGAATGGTTGGTACCTAGGAGGACAATTACAGATGTTAACAGGGCCGGCCCTACCATGGGACCCAATGGGCCCATGGTCCCAGGCGGCATTTTAAGAGGGGCGGCAGCCGGCAGTGACAAGTGGGTGTAGCGTGAAGGGGGCGGTGCGGCCTTCCTCTCACATTAGATCCGATGTCAATGCGTCTGTGTGGGTGGCAGGGATCACCTCGAATACCAGTATGTGACAGGCAGACCACTCACCTCCCCTTCACACAGGTGAGATGGGGCTGCTGAGTGGAGGAGGCGGGTCACGTACTACGTGGAATGACAGGCAGTACTGCGGTGAACGTTCTGCCTTCCTGGTGCACAGACCCTCCTTCTCCGCACTGCCTCCGAACGCTGTGTCCTCCCTGTTTCTGCGCCTGAGTTGGTCCCATCCCCTCCTCCCCTGTCTCCTCCCCTCACCTCTCCATTCAAGTCAGACGCCGATTGTGTCTTTTCAACTCCCTCTTCGCGTACACCTGCCTCTCCTACCACCTGTCCTCAGTCATGGCGGGGCCTGCTGGGGGGATAAACATGCTCTCTAGCTGGAGCCAAAGAAGTGTGACCTGGTAAGAGGGAAGCGGAAATGTTAGAACATTCTGCAGTGCGAGACACAGGGCTGGTTGGTCTTCTACAAACTTCTCCTGACGCCCCCTGTACTGGGAACATCCTATATTTGGAGTTGTGACAGGAGCCAACATGGGGGAGGGGTGAGTCCTGGACATGCTGGGTCTTGTAGTGTACAGGCAGTAGGGGGACCCCTGTGTTCATCCAGAGACCTAAAACTAAAGCCGCCCAAAAAAAGAAGGACGCTGTCCTCTGCCCCACTGACACAGTCCACTGACACATATTTTTGCAGAGACATTTGTTTTAAATTATATTTTTCCCAGGTTTTCCTTACTATTTAGTTAACCTTACTAGTTAACTTCTTTTAAAAAAAAAAGGTGCTGAACCTCGGTGATCTTTGATCTTTCATATTGTTCATGTAGATTTCAACCTCTCAAAGGGTGCCTACCCCTTTTTCAGGGTATTCAAAAGAATTGAAGAGGTATGACAAAATGTGGACAATTTCTCCAAAATCTTTCGAATTACTTTCTCAGCATGGAAAATAAAGATCTGAAATAACTCTTTAGCCACTTGGAATATCTAGGCGTTGGGAGTTACTTAGCGCGCAGTGGAAGCGGCGGGTGGTAGTTGGGGGGGAGGGGGGGTCCCAGGTCAACTTTTGCACCAGGGCCCACAAGCTTCAAGCTACACCTCTACCCATAACCTTAGTAGCCGCCCGGCTGTACCCCACCTGCCAGGCTGAGGTTGGATCAGTCAGCAGGAGCAACGCCGATCCCGGTCGGCTGTGCGCTGCACTGGTTGCTAGAATCGCCCGGCGTCTAGCAACCAGTGACAGCAAAGGCCGCCCCAGCATTCAGAGCACTAAGCCTCCGCGCCTAGTCAATTAGCTCCGCCTCCACCCACCCAGGGACTTGTCTTGCCCAGCTCTGATGAACCACTTCAGCCCCGGAAGATTGGCCCCCTTAATGAGCAGGCCATTTTTTGGGGATACAGCACTGTTAATTTAACTGACAATTGCGTGGTCGTGCAACGTTGTACCCAAACAAAATTATGTCCTTTTTTCCCCACAAATAGAGCTTTCTTTTGGTGGTATTTTAGCACCTCTGCGATTTTTATTTTTTGCACTATAAAGCAAGAACAAAAAAAAAAAAAAAAAAAAATATATATAGTTTTTACTCTAATAAATATCCCCGCAAAAAACTTTTATCAGTTTAGGCCAGGAGTGTCCAAACTGTATATCTTTTGTGGCCCCAACGAATCCCAGAGCGCCGCTCAGGGCTAAAGATGAGCTTGAGCTTTTTTTTTGGATATACCGTATTTATTGGCGTATAACGCGCACCTTCATTTTAAGAAGGACGGTTTTTTTTTTTTTTTTAATAAAGAACTGTGAAGCAAAATAAGGGTCAGTGCCCATCAATGCCACCTAATCAGTGTCCATCTGCAGCCTCACCATTGCCATGAATGCAGCCTCACATGTGCCATGAATGCAGCCTGATCGATGCCCACCTGCGGGGGGGGGGGGGGCGGGACGATCGCCAACAGATTACATACAGGAGAATCTCTGCGGCCTCTTTAATACAAAGTTCTGCCTCCTATGATAACAGAACAGTCATCCAATGGCAGCCCAGAAGACGGGACTTCCTATAAGAGGCCGCCAAGTAAAATGGAGATTCTCCTGTATGTAATCTGATGGCGCTTGTCCCGTCCCGTCCGAGGCAGCGCTGATAAATACGGTACGGGGCCACAAAAGATATACATATCCAAATTACCAGGGGGCCAGACTTTGGACATGCCTGGTTTAGACCAATATGTATTCCGCTACATATTCTTGGAAAAAAAAAAAAAAAAAAAATCGCAATAAGCGTATATTGATTTGTAGACGCTATTGTGCAAACCAAATAGGAAATAGATTTATTTGTGCAAACATGACACTTGCTCTATTCCGCTGGCCTCTAGATAGGTCACCTGTGACCTTGAATACCCTCTCTGTATGTAGGGCAATGTGGATTTTCTTACAGCATACTCTGCTTTTTATTTTTTTAAGCAGTTCCTAAATATTCTCATCCACCACATCAAGGGTTTCAGACAGTAGGGTTGATGAAACAAGCAGCTGCTGCAAGTGGCGAGAACACATCAGCTAGATCCAAGAATAAAGCAAAAACACTGGTTCATATGCTCTCATTTTCTGTGCAATAGTGGCAAGGTCTTGGTAGCTAAATGTTCTGTTTAAAGTCCTCAAGGTGAACATGGACATGTCACTCGAGGGTTTTAGTATGTTCCGCAAAAGGCAGCAGTAGGTCATGCAGTGATATGAGTTTTTGCCATTCACCAATTCTGCACAGTGCTCTGGACGGTGGCTGCAATGCTACATACACAGTGCTCTGGGCGATGGTCTGAGCCGAGGAGGCCGATAATGTTGCACAGTGCTTTGGATGGTGGTCTCAGGTCTGAGGGGAGGCCTAATGCAGTGCTCTGGATGCCAGTGGTCAGAGGAGGTCTGTAATGCACACAGTGCTTTGTACAGACAGTGGTCACACTGAGGGGAGGCCTGTAATGCACAGTGCTCTGGATGCCGGTGGTCAGTGGAGTCCTGTAATGCTACAGTGCTGGATGGTGGTCTCAGGGCTGAGAAGGAGACCTGTAATGCACAGTGCTCTGGATGCCGGTGATCACTGGTCAGAGAAGGCCTGTAATGCTTGACAGGGCTGGATGGCGGTCTCAGGTCAGACTGGGATGACTTGTAATGCGGCACAGTACTCTAGAAATGTGGGTCGGCCTCAGGCCTGTATTGTAATGTACACACTCACAGTGAGTGCTCTATGCTCTGGACGGTCGTCGGGAGGTTGTCTGAGGAGAGGACTCAGGCCTGTATTGCTGGCTGCACACAGGTCATTGGCTTGCTGGGAGCAGGAAGTCCGTTCGAGGGTAAACGTCCCTGCCTAACATTTTCACGTCGTTTTCGTTCAGTGGACAAAAATGTAGTGTATTTTTCGTCACTGTAAAAATGCCGCCAACAAAACGTTTTAGTTGATGAAATTAAAACACTGCTGACAACTCAGACTGCTCTCCCCCAATGATAGAAATTGTCCTGACACACCCCCCCACAGCCATTCACTGGTTTAGCGGCTCATGTACAGCTGAGAACAGAGGGAATTTTATCACATATTTATTTTTTCTCTTCCCAATTTCATATATATGGGGTAGAAACTGCCCAGTGGGACCACTAATCCGACGCAGAGCCAGCCATAGTAGAAAAGGATACCGGGGTTATGGCAGCTAGCTGCCGCCATAACCCTGGTATTAAACGTTAAAGGAAATTACATATTTTTACTATGGGACAGTTGGCAAATGGTTAAACTGAATGGGTTGTTTTACAAGGTGAGTGTTAACAATCACTTCAAAGCACTCCTGTTTTGACGTGTACAATAGTCATTTAATTTCCATGAAGGACTGCACGTTTACATGCATAAAAATCTACAGATCTGATCACAACATAATTGCTTTTCTTCATGCACACCATTCAGCATACTTACAAACCCACTCGCTGATAGTTCCTATAGTTCACCAACAGCACCCCTCACTACGAATAGGGGATTTAGAGGGGAAGGGCAGCCCTCGACTTTATGGCATAAATGTTGACCTTTAAAATTTAAAAAACAGGGTACGAATAGACCTTTTGCAAAAAAAAAAAAAAAAAAAAAAAAAAAAAAAAAGGGTACAATGAATAGACTGCCTCATAGGCCAACAGGATTGTGAAATGAGCAGCAGCTTAATAGAGAGTCCTGAATTATTATTTTTTAGTCCCAGTGTCCATTAGAACTTGTTGCAGTCCTATTTAGTTCCCTACACAAAGTAAGTGAAGTCAGAATTTCTGATCTCCAATTCAAAAAGGACAAAAGCAACTGTACCAGCATGACAAGTCAAGCAACCAGCAAATTCCATAGATCAGTCATGGCACTCTAGGCCATCCTTCGCTTTAATTTATTTTGCATCAAAATCCACTAAAATCTGGCTGATATTATATACGCCATTTTTTTTTTTTTAAACACACCAGACACTTGCTATTTTCATTTCTCTCTTCTATCCAAGTTGTTTACCATACATACTATAAGTCTATGGTCAAGACATTTAAAATTAACTTAAAAAGGATATTTATATAGTTAACATTCCATATTAGAAGTTTATAGCTTTCCGAAGTATCTCATGACAAAAAACTCTCTAGCAGCCATTTAGAAACATTCTTCTGTCCTACAGTAGTTGCCAACCAAGTAAGGACTGGTCACTCAAGAGATTTTCAAAACAAAAAAGAAAAAAAAAAAAGGAAAGAAAAAAAAAGAGAAAAAAAGAATTTGTAGCTTGTGTTTACTTCCATTTTCATGCCATTGAAGTAAACCACATTAGAGCCATTTAGTAAATAGTTCACACCTACTTGGCACCAAATGCTGGGTGGCATATTGTTTTAGATACAACACCAACTTTATTAAGTGCAGTTCTACTTTGTGAAGCGCCTCTGAAAATTTTTCCTTTGCCTTGCTAAATCAAATGACATTTTAAAAACCAGCAAGGCCAACTAAGGATTTTTTTGGCCCTAAAAGGTTTTTGGTTCTTTGAAGAAAAAGAAAAAACACAAAACAACAACAACCACAACAACAACAACCACAACAACAACCACAACCACAACAACCACAACCACAACAACCACAACCACAACAACCACAACAACAACTGCTGTATCTAGCACAAAATGGTATAATCTACAAGTGCAGGTTTAGGAGATATCCCCCTGTATCGGCACATGCACACTGAAGCAATGGCACGTCGTGCTGTTGCTTCTGTTAGACTGTGCAATTACCGGCGGCTCCCGCACACATGCGCGGGAGTGATGTCACGCAGCTCCAGCCAATCACAGAGCAGGAGTCCACAGCCCCAAGAGGAAGAGGGGCGAGAAGATGGACACAGCCCGCACTGGGGACAGCGCTGGATTCGTTTGCAGGTAAGTGTCACATAAGGGGCTAGTATGCGATGCATACTAGCCCATTATGCTTTTAATTTGCAGGGTTTGCAGTGGAGTAAAAGAGGAAGTAAAACCCATGAGGGTTTACTTCCTCTTTAATCACTTAAGTAGAAAATGAGGGGCTCTTTTGATACCAAGCCAAGGTCAGGTAGACGAACAAATATCAACAATTAGGAGGTTTGTGTAAAACAAATCTGTTTTGATCTAGCCAACATCCCTAACTAAATTGTATAGGAGAGTTTCCCCTCAAGGGTGGGACTTTTTAGGCATAGATTTTGACAACCACTTAGGGGTATAGTCTGATAAAATTGTTTTATTACAAAAAATAAAATAACACATAATATGATAAAGCTTGACATTACAAGCTTGGACAGAATTTCCTAAAATGGAATTGTCACTGGATCATACAAGGTACATGACATGTAGGGACAAAGTAACCATACAAGTATGTTGACAATATGAACATGTATATAAAAAACCGCAATTGTATATATATATATATATTAGATCCTACGCGTTACGGAGAAGACTCCTTCAGGGAAGTTCCAATATATGATTACGATTGTAGTCTAAAACAGAAAAGCAGATCTTTACACAACAGCATTCATTATAGGAGACAGAACAGATGACCCATCAGACAGATGAATGGTAGGTCCAGTAATAAGTAACTAAGCTCTCTTGGTAAAATGTATTTATTCCAATCACCTCCTCGTGCATTAGGGTGTATTCTATCCAACACTATGAACTTGATCCCTGTAAATAAACCGTTGGAGGGTCGTGACATGTCTCCCCAAAGGAAAATGGGGGTTGCACCCCCTCATGCTCCATACATGCTTGATCATTCTTGATCGTAGCTCAACTTTTGTCTTACCGACATAGAAAGTCGCAGAGCAGTAAATATACTACACCTTTGGTGTTACAATTGGCGTAGTGGGCTGCTCTAAATGTGTTGCCGTTGGGTAATATACACGTAGGTCCCACGTGTATATATTGGCAATATTTGATACGATCCCGAATGGATGTTGCTCGCTTAAAAGTGATCAAAGGTTTGGTAGAGACAAATTTACCGAGACTTGAATCCATGGATAGCAAGTGCCAGTATTTTTGCACGATGTTGCAAATCTTATTGTGTTGGTTGGAATAAGATACTATTAACCTGGTTGCACCATCATTTTGGGATTCTTTTTTTCATATTTTGACAGTAAAGAAGTTCATATCGAGTTTTTTCTAAGGACTTTTTATATGCCTTTTTGAGGCAGGTCTTAGAATATCCTCTTTCCAAAAGACGCACTTGCAATTTGTTAGCTTCTATTTTGAAAGTTTCCATATCTAAACAATTTCGTCTCATTCTACGATATTGGCTGAACGGTATGGAGGCAAAAAGTGGACGAGGGTGAAAACTAGAGGCATGCAGCAGTGAGTTGCCAGCTGTGGATTTACGATAGAGGCAAATCTGTATGGCATCGCCCTCCCCTCGGAGAACGGTGACATCCAGAAAGGTTACCTCATCTGCATGATGGGTCATGGTAAATTGAATTGGTTTTTATTAAGTCTGGTCAGGAAAGCTGACAGCATTTCTACTGGTCCATCCCAAATTAAAAAAATGTCATCAATGTATCGTACCCACATACATCATACATTCATCATCAGCCATGAGGGCACGTTCCCACTCCCCCCGGTACAGGTTCGCGTACGATGGGGCACAGCAAGTCCCCATCGCAACGCCCTGTACCTGGAGGTAGTGGGAGCCATGAAAGGAAAAAACATTGTGATGTAAAATGAATTCTAAAGACTGGACAATGAAGTCGCTGTATGGCCATTGGTCATCAATTTGTTGAGACAAGATATGATGTATAGCTGCCACGCCCAAGGTATGGGGAATGGAGCTATAGAGCGCCTCAACGTCGATGGTAACAAACATTGAGTGCTCTGGAATTGTCATACCATCCACGATTTTGAGAAAGTGGATTGTGTCTTTAACGTATGATGGAAGGCTGACAACAAAGGGTCGCAGATGTTCATCAATAAGGCGGCTTAGTCTTTCAGAGATTGAGCCAATGCCTGAAATGATGGAGCGGCCTGGCGGATCATGTTTATTTTTATGCATCTTCGGGAGGGAATAAAAAGTCGGAATTTTGTGATATTCAGTGCGTATGTACTTCCAGGTTGTAGCGCTTATAATACCCTTATTCCCAGCAGCATCTACAAGATCGTAGAATTTGCTAATTACATTAACTGAAATTGGACGATACCAATTCTCATTTAAGAGAATTTTATTGCACATATCTATGTACTGGGAATTGTCCATTAATACGGTGTTGCCACCCTTATCAGATGGCTTTATAACTATTGAGCAATTTTTTGATAGATCCTGTAGAGCTTGTTTTTCCTGGGAAGTCAGATTTTTCTGTTTTCTTTTTTTGCTTTTCCGTTTTAGACTACAATCGTAATTATATATTGGAACTTCCCTGAAGGAGTCTTCTCCGTAACGCGTAGGATCTAATTATATATATATATATATATCTCTCTCACACATACACACACAATTGCATGTTTTATATACATGTTCATATTGTCAACATACTTGTATGGTTACTTTGCCCCTACATGTGATGCATCTTGTATGATCCAGTGACAATTCCATTTTAGGAAATTCTGTCCAAGCCTGTAATGTCAAGCTTTATCATATTATGTGTTATTTATTTTTTGTAATAAAACAATTTTATCAGACTACACCCCTAAGTGGTTGTCAAAATCTATGCCTAAAAAGTCCCGCCCTTGAGGGGAAACTCTCCTATACAATTTAGTTAGGGATGTTGGCTAGATCAAAACAGATTTGTTTTACACAAACCTCCTAATTGTTGATATTTATCTGAAGGCAGTAGATGCCAGGTTCTTTCCCCGTTCTCCAGGAGGTATCTGTTGTGAAATAATTACCAAGAATTGCTATAATTTATTTTACAACTATAAAGTAGTTCTAAGATAGAGAAGCTATGGGTATTGTACCTAGCATTCATTTTTCTTAATTTTCTACCTCCTCTTTTCTCCCTTTTCTTTTCTGTACAATTTTGGCCCGTTCGACTGTTTTCCCTCATGGCGAACTTTAACCACATAAAGACCGCCCACTGTAAATATACGTCGGCAGAATGGCACCGACAGGCAGAATCACGTATATGTACGTGATTGCCTTTGTATAGTTGGGGGGTCCGATCGGACCCCCCTTCTTTACAGTGAGCGGTCGTTTTACCTTCGGGAGCGATCCGGCATGAGGGGACGGCCGTTCGATTCCGGCCACCCCCTCTCGATCGCTCCCGGCGAATGAGAGCTTCCCCTGCCTGTGTGCTTGTTTACACAGGCTGGAGGAAGTGATGTCATCTCTCCTGCGGCGCTCACATATACCGAGCGCCGTACAGGAGAAGATGCAGGTTAGTGCACACAACACTACACTGACACCAGGACACATACGTACATAAATCGCCCCCCCAGATCACCCCCCAGTCACAGTGTCACTGATTGCAGTGACTATTTATTTAGTGATCACTGCAATCAGTGACATTTGTGACTGTAAAAGTGTCAGTACATTTAGTTTTAGGTCCAGTGTAGCCCCCTAACCCCCCCTAATAAAGGTTTAACCCCCTGATCACCCCCCAGATAACCCTTTCACCCCCTAGTACCGCCGTCGCTAAGCGATCATTTTTCTGATCGATGTTTTAGCGTCGGCGATGCTGATCGGTAGCCAGTAATTTTTTTTAGGTTCGCCGCAGGTTTTTATAGCGTCGGGTACCCCCATATATTACCTAATAAAGGTTTAACCCCCTTGATCACCCCCCAGGTAACCCTTTCACCCCCTAGCACCGCCGTCACTAAGCGATCATTTTTCTGATCGATGTCTTAACGTCGGTGATGCTGATCGGTAGCCAGTATTTTTTTTTAGGTTCGCCGGTTTTTATAGCGTCAGGTACCCCAATATATTACCTAATAAAGGTTTAACCCCCTTGATCGCCCCCCACGTAACCCTTTCACCCCCTATCACCACTGTCGCTAAGCGATCGTTTTTATGATCGTTGTCTTAGTGTCGGTGATGCAGATCGGTAGCCAGTAATTTTTTTTAGGTTCGCCGTCAGGTTTTTATATAGCGTCAGGTACCCCCATATATTACCTAATAAAGGTTTTAACCCCCTAATTGCCCCTAGTTAACCCTTTCACCAGTAATCACCATATAAGTGTTACGGGTGACGCTGGTTAGTTAATTTGCTTTTTATAGTGTCAGGGCACCCGCCGTATATAACCCAATAAAGGTTTAACCCCCTGATCGCCCGGCGGGTGATATCAATTAGGTTTTAGCGTCAGAGAGGGTCTGCGTCACACCCCAGGCAGCGTCAGGTTAGTGCCAGTAACGCCAACACCCACACGTGAAGCATACACCCCCCTTAGTGGTATAGTATCTGAACAGATCAATATCTGATCAGATCTATACTAGCGTCCCCAGCAGTTTAGGGTTCCCAAAAACGCAGTGTTAGCGGAATCAGCCCAGATACCTGCTAGCACCTGCGTTTTGCCCCTCCGTCCAGCCCAGGCCACCCAAGTGCAGTATCGATCGATCACTGTCACTTGCAAAACACAACACACATAACTGCAGTGTTCGCAGAGACAGGCCTGATCCCTGCGACTCCAGTGCTGTAGGAAGTGATTTCGCCACCACAGTTAAAAAAAAAAAAAAAAAAAAGCATATATGCCGAAGCATTGGGGCAGCAGGGGCGGAGGAGCGATTTTGCTCCTAATGCCGCGTACATACAGTCGAAATTCCGACGGAGGCTTGCCCGTGGAAAAGTCTGACCATGTGTACGCGGCATAACTTTTGCGGGAAGATGCCCCCATGCTTCGGCATATATAAATGGTGCATGTATGCCCATCATTAGAAGTGGGTGGTTGAAGGGCGGTATTCTAATGGTGGGCATACCCACCGATCAATCTCTTTTTTTTTCGTTCAGCCAACAGGCTGCATGAAAAAAAGATTACAATACATGTCCAACAAGGACCAGCAACGTACTGGTATGTTGCTGGACTTTGAATGTTTATACCAGAATGATGCCTGCGGGTTTAGGTATCATCTTGGTATCATTCTTTTCAGACAGCGGCCGGCTTTCATGTAAAAGCAATCCTAGTGGCCAATTAGCCTCTGGACTGCTTTTACAAGCAGTGGGAGGGAATGTCCCCCCCCCCCGGATATAAAAAAGCGCCATTGGGAAATTGGGAAAGCATTTTATCACACCGATCTTGGTGTGGTCAGATGCTTTGAGGGCAGAGGAAAGATCTAGGGTCCAATAGACCCCAGTTTTTTCAAAAAAAGAGTACCTGTCATTACCTATAGCTATCATAGGGGATATTTACATTCCCTGAGATAATAATAAAAATGATAAAAAAATAAATAAATATGGAAACAACAGTTTAAAAATAAAATAAAAAAGCAAAATTAATAAAATAAAAAAAAAAAAAAAAAAAAAAGCACCCCTGTCCTGCCCTGCTCTTGCCCAATGGCGAACGCAAGCGTCGGTCTGGCGTCATATGTAAACAGCAATTGCACCATGCATGTGAGGTATCACCGCGAAGGTCAGATCGAGGGCAGTAATTTTAGCAGTAGACCTCCTCTGTAAATCTAACGTGGTAACCTGTAAAGGCTTTTAAAGGCTTTTAAAAATGTATGTAGTTTGTCGCCAATGCGCGTTTGTGCGAAATTTTAAAGCATGCCGTGTTTGGTATCTATGTACTCGGCCTAAGATCATCTTTTTTATTTCATCAAACATTTGGGCAATATAGTGCGTTTGAGTGCATTAAAATTAAAAAAAGTGTATTTTTTTCCCCAAAAAATGCGTTTGAAAAATCGCTGCGCAAATACTGTGTAGAAAAAAAAAAATGCAACACCCACCATTTTATTCTGTAGGGCCTTTGCTTTAAAAATATATATAATGTTTGGGGGTTCAACATAATTTTCTTGCAAAAAAAAAATATGTTTTCATGTAAACAAAAAGTGTCAAAAAGGGCTTTGTCTTCAAGTGGTTAGAAGAGTGGATGTAAGCTTCCTAATGTTGTGTATAAAATGCCAGAACAGTTCAAAACCCCCCCAAATGACCCCATTTTGGAAAGTAGACACCCCAAGCTATATACTGAGAGGCATGTCGAGTCCATGGAATATTTTATATGTTGACACAAGTTGCGGAAAAAAGACAATTTTTTTTTTTTTTTTGCACAAAGTTGTCACTAAATGATATATTGCTCAAACATGCCATGGGCATATGTGGAATTACACCCCAAAATACATTCTGTTGCTTCTCCTGAGTACGGGGATACCACATGTGTGAGACTTTTTGGGAGCCTAGCCGCGTACGGGACCCCAAAAACCAATCACCGCCTTCAGGCTTTCTAAAGGGTGTAAATTTTTGATTTCACCTCACTGCCTATCACAGTTTCGGAGGCCATGGAATGCCCAGATGGCACAAAATCCCCCCAAATGACCCCATTTTGGAAAGTAGACACCCCAAGCTATTTGCTGAGAGGTATTGTGAGTATTTTGCAGATCTCGCTTTTTGTCACAAAGTTTTGAAAATTGAAAAAATAAAAAAAAAAATTTCTCTCTTCATTTTCAAAAACAAATGAGAGCTGTAAAATACTCACCATGCCTCTCAGCAAACAGCTTGGGGTGTCTACTTTCCAAAATGGGGTCATTTGGGGGGGGGTTTGTGCTATTTTGGCATTTTATGGCCTTCGAAACTGATAGGTAGTGAGGAGTCAAATCAAAAATTTGTGCCTAGAAATCCTGAAGGCGGTGATTGGTTTTCGGGGTCCCGTACGCGGCTAGGCTCCTAAAAAGTCCCACACATGTGGTATCCCCGTACTGAGGAGAAGCAGCAAAATTTATTTTGGGGTGCAATTCCACATATAACCATGGCATGTTTGAGCAATATATCATTTAGTGACAACTTTTTGTAATTTTTTTTTTTTTTGTCATTATTCAATCACTTGGGACAAAAAAAAAATATTCAATGGGCTCAACAGGCGCCTCAGCAATTTCCTTGGGGTGTCGACTTTCTAAAATGGGGTCATTTGGGGGGGTTTTGTGCTATTTTGGCATTTTATGGCCTTCAAAACTGATAGGTAGTGAGGAGTGAAATCAAAAATTTACACCCTTAGAAATCCTGAAGGCGGTGCTTGGTTTCCGGGGTCCCGTACGTGGCTAGGCTCCTAAAAAGTTCCACACATGTGGTATCCCCATACTCAGGAGAAGCAGCAGCAGAATGTATTTTGGGGTGCAATTCCACATATAACCATGGCATGTGTGAGCAATATATCATTTAGTGACAACTTTTTGTAATTTTTTTTATATTTTTTTTGTCATTATTCAATCACTTGGGACAAAAAAAAAATATTCAATGGGCTCAACATGCCTCTCAGCAACTTCCTTGGGGTGTCTACTTTCTAAAATGGGGTCATTTGGGGGGGTTTTGTACTGCCCTGCCATTTTAGCACCTCAAGAAATGAGATAGGCAGTCATAAATTTAAAGCTGTGTAAATTCCAGAAAATGTACCCTAGTTTGTAAACGCTATAACTTTTGCGCAAACCGATAAATATACGCTTATTGACATTTTTTTTACTAAAGACATGTGGCTGAATACATTTTGGCCTAAATGTATGACTAAAATTGAGTTTATTCGATTTTTCTTATAACAAAAAGTAGAAAATATCATTTTTTTTCAAAATTTTCGGTCTTTTTCCGTTTATATCGCAAAAAAACAAAACAAAAAAAAAAATCGCAGAGGCAATCAAATACCATTAAAAGAAAGCTCTATTTGTGGGAAGAAAAGGACGCAAATTTCGTTTGGGTACAACATTGCATGTCCGCACAATTTACAGTTAAAAGCAGCGCAGTGCAAAATTCTGAATTCACCTCTGGTCCTTTAGCTACCAAATGGTCCGGGGCTTAAGTGGTTAAAAGGCAAAGATTGGGATTCACGAATGACAGACTATTTGACAAGCTTCAGTCAAACTGAACGTTTGGAATCTGATCTGACATTTTTCCGGTTAAATAAAATCCTGGAAAAGAAATCATCACTTTATTGGCACATACAGTCTTTTGAAAATTACATAAAAGGAGATATAAATCCCTTTGGGCTTCGTGTCCAAATTTTCCCCACCTTCGAGATTCACGACAGTGCTTTCAAGAAGGAATGGGAAAAAACAAACACTGAATAAATGCTCTAAAGACATGATGAGACATCTGATAGAGGCCTATAAGAGACAGATGACTGATCTAGAACAAGATCTTGATCAGACTCTAGCTCTATTACAACCTCTACAAGGCCAAGAATCTTATAGTGAACGAGAAAAAACCATGACAGGATGTCTAGAAAAATTCAACAAGGGTATTCTTATTAAAAAAGAAAAAAAGATGAGAGATAGGATGGCATTTAGAGAGGGTAGGGCTTATAAGTGGACGGCATATCAAATTCAACCGCAATCCAAACCTAATTCTAAATCATCCAAAGTCTATGTTAATAATGTTTCACAGTCCTCTTCTAACATGTCTTTCCCAACAACAAACCTCTTCTAGACAAAGGGGCAATGGACGAACTAAACATTTAAGACATCAGGAGGAACCACAGGAACAGACAGCGAAAAAATCTATGCGAGGACACAATACACATCTAACACAGAATGTACAGGTTTCTGGGTGTTCTACTTCTTCGGTGGTAGGTAATTCACATATGGGTGTGGCTACGGAACTATCCTCTATATCTTCCTGTGAAGACATACATGATCTGACTAATACTAGGTACGTGCTAGACCGTAAAGAGACAGTCTCCACTCCTACTGCACCCATTTTCTCCTCTTCTTTTCAGACTCGCTCAAATACCAAAACTCAAAAAAGGGACTGCAGTAAATACAACGCCGGCAGTCAGCTAGATAATATAAATGAGGACAATAAGAATCCCAACTTTTCCATGAACATAGTCAATCTGTCCTCACATACCCTTACCACAGAGGAGAGCAATGTTCTTCTGAGGGGTCTTGGGTTCTGCCCAAATGAGGATCTGGACAAATTCGAACTAATAAGAGACCTTCAACTTTTTGTAAGGAAACTTTTACTTAGGAATATGTATAATAAAGATATTAATCCTGCAACACAACTCAGCAGGAAGAAAGCCAAAGCTATCAGCTTGTCTCCCTTTTGGAGGAGAGTGATCAATCTGATCTCATTGACAGCGTCGACATCGAACAATTACTGTTGGACGCTGGCACTGAATCTGTAAAATTGCCACTTAAACCTAAATCCTTACTCAAAACAAAGTCTGATCAGTTTCCTCCACCCAGTTCTAACCCCAATATAGCAACCTTTCTAAAACTTGTCTCACGGGGAGGTGAATAAAATGTCCAATAAATCGAATTCAGAAAAAAATCTGACTTCCCAGGAAAAACAAGCTCTACAGAATCTATCAAAAAATTGCTCAAATAGTTATAAAGCCATCCGATAAGGGTGGCAACACCGTGATAATGGACAATTCCCAGTACATAGATATGTGCAATAAAATTATTTTAAATGAGAATTGGTATCGTCCAATTTCAGTTAACGTAATTAAATTCAATAGCAAATTCTACGATCTTGTAGATGCTGCTGGGAATAAGGGTATTATAAGCGCTACAACCTGGAAGTACATACGCACTGAATATCCCAAAATTCCGACTTTTTATTCCCTCCCGAAGATGCATAAAAATAAACATGATCCCCCAGGCCGCCCCCATCATTTCGGGCATTGGCTCAATCTCTGAAAGACTAAGCCGCCTTATTGATGAACATCTGCGACGTCGAGGCGCTCTATAGCTCCATTCCCCATACCTTGGGCGTGGCAGCTATACATCATATCTTGTCTCAACAAATTGATGACCAATGGCCATACAGCGACTTCATTGTCCAGTCTTTAGAATTCATTTTACATCACAATGTTTTTTCCTTTCATGGCTCCCACTACCTCCAGGTACAGGGCGTTGCGATGGGGACTTGCTGTGCCCCATCGTACGCAAACCTGTACCTGGGGGAGTGGGAACGTGCCCTCATGACTGATTATGAATGCATGATGTATACGGACCACATCAGTATGTGGGTACGATACATTGATGACATTTTTTTAATTTGGGATGGACCAGTAGAAATGCTGTCAGCTTTCCTGACCAGACTTAATAAAAACCAATTCAATTTAGCATTTACCATGACCCATCATGCAGATGAGGTAACCTTTCTGGATGTCACCGTTCTCCGAGGGGAGGGCGATGCCATACAGACTTGCCTCTATCGTAAATCCACAGCTGGCAACTCACTGCTGCATGCCTCTAGCTTTCACCCTCGTCCACTTCTTGCCTCCATACCGTTCAGCCAATATCTTCGAACGAGACGAAATTGTTGAGATATGGAAACTTTCAAAAATAGAAGCCAACAAATTGCAAGTGCGTCTTTTGGAAAGAGGATATTCTAAGACCTGCCTCAAAAAGGCATATAAAAAGTCCTTAGAAACTCGATATGAACTTCTTTACTGTCAAAATATGAAAAAAAGAATCCCAAAATGATGGTGCAACCAGGTTAATAGTATCTTATTCCAACCAACACAATAAGATTTGCAACATTGTGCAAAAATACTGGCACTTGCTATCCATGGATTCAAGTCTCGGTAAATTTGTCTCTACCAAACCTTTGATCACTTTTAAGCGAGCAACATCCATTCGGGATCGTATCATTAAAAGTGAATTCAAAAAGGTGAAAATCAGGGAGATCCCTGCAAAACAAAGGGGACGTATCCATGTGTGGGCTGCAAATATTGCCAATATATACACGTGGGACCTACGTGTATATTACCCAATGGCAACATATTTAGAGCAGCCCACTACGCCAATTGTAACACCAAAGGTGTAGTATATTTACTGCTCTGCGACTCTATGTCGGTAAGACAAAAGTTGAGCTACGATCAAGAATGATCAAGCATGTATGGAGCATGAGGGGGTGCAACCCCGATTTTCCTTTGGGGAGACATGTCACGGCCCTCCACAACGGTTTATTTACAGGGATCAAGTTCATAGTGTTGGATAGAATACACCCTAATGCACGAGGAGGTGATTGGAATAAATTAATATTACAAAGAGAGCTTAGATGGATTTTCCTTCTTCAAGCTACCACTTTCCCAGGCCTCAATGAGGCAACCAACTTCAGGCCATTCCTGGAGGGCTTCGTCTCTGGAGGCATGGAGAGGTGAACTGTATAGATCGCTCATTGTACCAATAATATACTCTTTGGTTATTAGAACGTATTCCAATCTCAATGTAATTTTATTTCTCCAATTCATTTTTTCATTGTAAATTATATACATGTTTTTCTTTTCTGTAAAAATCTTTTTCCAGATGATATGTTTATGATAATTTGCAACATTTCCTATTAGCATGGGAATCATATACCAGACAGGACCCATGTTGTTCAAACTGTTTCTTTTTTGACATACATATGTTCTAACACATGTTTTTTCAGTCTGTGCCTTTTCCCCTTCCCTTGGGTGGCTGTGTGCAACATCACTGACCACCAGGCTTTCAGACGTATCAATTTTGAGTATGTTTTACATCCCCACTATTTTTTCTTTTATAGATAATAAAGATACCCTTATTCCCCATGGCCAGTTTACTTTTTATTTCAGGTCTCATATTTAATTTCATTTATCTTTATTCACATTTATTATTTTTCATTCTTTATTATCTTTTCATTTTTATTTATTTTTTTCATTTTTAAAACTTATTTTTTAAACTTATTATTTTTTAGTTTTTTTTGTATGTTTCTCTGATTCTTCTTTATCTTTATACTTATTTTATTTCCACTCTGTAATTTTGTTTTTTTTGCAGTTTTATTTTTCACACTTCACCTTTTCTCTTTTCCCTTTTCTTACCCTTTTTCATCTTTATTTTTTTCATTTTATTTTATTTTATTTTAGTTTGCTGTATTGTTAATTTTCCTTTCCCATTCATATGATGGCGGGTGGGGAGTCTACGCTTTTGGTTCTCTGGGGGGGGGGGTAATCCCGGCACGCGCGGGCCGGTCCGTCCCTGTTTGGGGTGCGGATTTCAGGGATACTTGTATCCATTGATCCGTCTCCTATGTCGGGCCGGCCTAGACTTGCGGCTTTCCCCGCTGCGTGGGCACACGATCCATCTGACGGTACATTGGTCAGTCCACCTCCATCCGTCCCTCTGCACCATTACGCGGCCTGGAGGGCAGCCACGCATGCGTGCCGGTGAGGGCATGACGCCCTTCTCCCCGAGTGGCCATTTTGGTCATGGGCGAGGATGACGCTGTGTGCCGCGCGCCCAGAGGACCGCGCTTTCTAAATCTTTTCAGCATGTGTGGTAAAGACATCCACGCGCGCTGTTGGAAACTTGGCCGATTGGACCACAGCCCTTATTTAAGGACTGTTTCCGTGTCTGATCATTAGTGCTGTGGCCGGTGGGGAGAGAGCACGTTGTTACCAACACTGATCAGGTAATGAAGAAAAGCTTTTTTGCTATCCTCACTTTGAGACATGTTCACTTCTCTTGTCTTAAGGTGGGATGCTTTTTATACCCTACCTTGATGCTATGTGTACATAATTTTTGCAGACAGATTTTTGAGGCGATTCTCTACATTCTGTTGGACTTATGATGTTATCCTGGGATCTCCTTCCATTTGGATCCCGATTTCTCAGTCCACTCTCTGACACGGCTGGACTGCTCTAATCCGAACATATTTACAAACTTACGCTGCGTGTGAATTTACTGCACATGTAACATTCCACACTCTGCTCAATCCTCTCCTCCCCCAAAGATACACAGCACCTTTTGTGAGGTAAGAAATACATCTAGAACTAATATGCTTTCCTCTAATATATACACATATATAGATATCCTCACATGTTTCCTACTACCTTCTGACCTCATATACAAAAGAGGTTTAAATTTAGGTTTGATGACATTTAGACTATGATGCTATCTTGTTGAAACATAAACTTAGCCCTTTCTATCCTATTTTATTGGTACATATTTTTCCATGTTCCCCCTTTCTAGACGCACGCGGTCCTGGACTGTCCCCCGGACGCCTTCGTGCGTTGGACTCCTCAGCCGTCCATCAATGGGCCTGGTTTTTATTGCTTTTTTCTTTATGGCTTTCATACACCAATTCTTTACCCACGTGACCTGCTGGGTTCAATATATCTAAGTCCCAAGCCTGATATTTGCATGTCCATGTAAGTACACCGCCACCCAACCCTCTACTTCCATTACTGGACCTACCATTTATCTGTCTGATGGGTCACCTGTTCTGTCTCCTATAATGAATGCTGTTGTGTAAAGATCTGCTTTTCTGTTTTAGACTACAATCGTAATCATATATTGGAACTTCCCTGAAGGAGTCTTCTCCGTAACGCGTAGGATCGAATATATATATATATATATATATATATATATATATATATATATATATATATATATATATATACACACACATATACACACACACACACACACACACACACACACACACACACACACACACACATACACACACACACACTTGCGTGTTTTATATACATGTTCATATTGTCAACATACTTGTATGGTTACTTTGTCCCTACATGTCATGTACCTTGTATGATCCAGTGACAATTCCATTTTAGGAAATTCTGTCCAAGCCTGCAATGTCAAGCTTTATCATATTATGTGTTATTTATTTTTTGTAATAAAACTATTTTATCAGACTATACCCCTAAGTGGTTAAAATCTATGCCTAAAAAGTCCCGCCCTTGAGGGGAAACGCTCCTATACAAGGTAGACTAAGAAAGATTGCAGCCACAACTGGCAGAAGAATTGCTCAGGATACAAAGAAAAACCCACAGGTAACCGCAGGAGAAATACAGGCTGCTCTCCAAAAAGAGGTTGTGGTTGTTTAAGGAGCACAAGTTAACGATACTTGAGAAGAAAAAAAAAGAGCTGCCAGAAGGAAGCCTTTACTGTGCTAATGCCACAAAAGCCAATGAGGCATGTCAAGGTGTTGGGCATATTGCAACCAGGCTTTTTGTGGAACTTGTACAGTAAAAGGCAACTTTCTGGCAACTTGACCATGCAGCTTTTTTTTTTTTTCACCTCAAGTATCATCGTATTGTGCCCCTTAAAAACAACCACACCATCTTTTTCGAGAGCAGCCTGTATTTCTCCTGAAGTTACCTGTGGGTTTTTCTTTGTATCCCGAACAGTTCCTGTGGCCGAAATCTCTCTCGATCTACCTGACCTTGGCAGCAAGAAATCCCCAAATTTCCCACTTCTTATTAAATGATTGAACAGTACTGACTGGCATATTCAAGGCTTTGGATATCTTTTTATATCCTTTTCCATCTTTGTAAAGTTTCATTACCTTGTTACGCAGGTCTTTTGGCTGTTCTTTTCTACCTCCTCATGGGTCAGTGTCTAGCCTGCTTAGTGCATCCATGTGAGAACCAACAAACTCATTGACTATTTATACACAGACACTAATTGTGATTTAAAAAGTAGGAAATTAAGCTTTAATTGCCATTTTAACCTGTGTGTGTGTGTGCCACCTTCTGTGTCTGTACCAAGGTCAAACATTCCAGGGTATGTAAACATTTGATCAGGACCATTTTGGATGATTTCTGTTAGGATTTAAAAAGAATCCAAAAAAAAAATGATAATAAATGGCTTTATGTGATTGATATCCTTAAACAAACAAAAAAAAACAGTTTTGGCATGATCAGTCATATTTTCAATATTAATGCCAAAATTTCACAATTTCTGACAGGGTATGCAAACTTTTGAGCACACATGTACATCGGAGAATCCATATTATAGAAGATTTAGCTGCTAGTCCAAGCCCTTTTAATCAACTAGAAGCGTTCTGGACACAATAGGGTTGATTTACTTAAACTGGAGGGTGTAAAATTTGGTGCAGCTCTGCATGGTAGCCAATCAGCTTCTGACTTAATTGAACAAGCTTAACGCCTTAACGATGGCGCCTCTGGCCCTTTAAGGGGTTTCTGATGCCGGGAGGTGGGGTTTATGATTATGTGACTGCTGTGATTGGCGGTCACATGATCAGAAAGCTCCGGTAACTGTACCGGGAGCATACGCTCCCAGCACAAGTTTACATTTTTGATTTGAAAATTATGCGGCCTCTCGGAATCAAGGCCCACCTATTTGCGTACTTTCGGTGTCAAGAAGTTAAGCTTGACACAAAAAAAAAAAAAAAAAAACTGGAAACTGACGATTTCTATGCAGAGCTAAACCAGCTGTTGCACTCTAGTTTTCGTAAATCAACCCCAGTGTCTTAAAAATATACTCTGCACTTACTAGACATGAAAACAGACAATGCTCCTAGCCTTAGGTCATTTTGATTTTTTAATCAGTTCAAGAAAAATGTATTAAATGCGATTTGGTTCATCTTAATCTCCAAACTGAAAAATCCTAAAGGATGGATTCGACTTTTTTTTTTTTTTAATGCAAAGAGAGAAGGATTTGAACAAATACAAAGAAAATACACTACACCATTTCAAATCTTGTTTTTTTTTTAAATAAAAAAAACCAACACACTAAAATAATTTTATGCCTGCCAAGCACACAGGAGACCAAAAGCCCTAGTGAACTATGCATATAGTTAATGCACCACTTATCTGCACATTGTAACAAACTTCGTTTCAAACCACTGAACCCTTTAAAGTTGCACCATTTTACTTGCAAATTTACCAGATTTAAAAGGTGATCTGCCCGTTTACAGACAGGCTGCCAAGGAACAAGTATGATAGATTAGGCAAACCTTTAAATAAATAATTTCCATTTTCTATTCGAGTGAAGAACAAAACCACCTCACATACCTCTTTTCATTGGCCTCCATTACATCCCGAGATCTCTGCTTTGCTATTAGCTTCGCCATTCGTTTCGCTTTATTTTTCTGCCTGTTACTCATGCCCGGAAGAAATTCTGAATCAATAAACTCTGCTGCTTGGAGAGTCTGAAAATAACAAAAATGCAAGTCTAAGGTCACATGAGAAGGGGGCAAACACACAGAGCACAAATATAAGAATGTATCCAAACCCAAAAGTAATGTATATGAAAGTTTCCCCTCAAGGGCAGGACTTTAGGCATAGATTGTACAACCACTATAGGGTAAAATGGTTTGTTTGTATTTATGTAAAATTAGATAAACAAAAAAAAAAAAAAAACAATAATAATATTATTATTATTATTATTATTATTATTATTATTAAGTATAGTACAAAATGGACAAGGATTCATAAAAATGAAAAAAAGAGGTCGTCAACTGATCATACAGAATGCATAACATGCATGGACCAAACCATGCATATAATGTCAATAATATGAACATGTATAAAACACGATTATATACATCAGATCCTACGCGTTACGGAGAAAACTCCTTCAGGGAAAATCCAATATAAGATTTAGATTGTAATCTAGAACAAAAAGAACATTTTTTTACAAAATAGCATTCATTTGGTCAGCCAATTGACCCATCAAACATGGCAAAAAGATAGATCTTGTGCAGGGAAAGAAAGTTTGGTGGCGGTATACTTACATAGACAACCATGCATCAAGGCAGATGACACCACAAGACCAGCAGGTCACGTAGTAAAGAGGGGCTGGTGGTCAAGGAAAGGGTTAAGAAAAAAAACAACATGGTCTGCGGGTTTTGGTACCCATTGGCCTGCCCCATGTAATCGGGCCGGCATCTATTTGCGGCTATCCCTCATGCTTTTTGGGTACCCTCTACTGCAGGGATATGCAATTAGCGGACCTCCAGCTGTTGCCAAACTACAAGTCCCATGAGGCATAGCGAGACTCTGACAGCAGCAAGCATGACACCCAGAGGCAGAGGCATGATGGGACTTGTAGTTTGGCAACAGCTGGAGGTCCGCCAATTGCATATCCCTGCTCTACTGGATCTCTATTTGGATGCTGATCCAGTTTTTCCATCCAGGTCCCATATTTCCATCCCTTGAACAATGTCCATCTGATGCGTGATTGGTCACAGTGATCGGTTTCCGTATTCCATCTCTTCGTCCTTTTGTTCTGCGATGTGGCCCACTGGACTGCCGCGCATGCGTGCCGGTGGGGGCGCGACACATGAAGTCGTTCTTCCCGAGCGGCCATTTTGGTTGTGGGCGAGGACGACGCTGTGCGCCCGCACAATCTAGTTTATCTGCGTGTGTGGTATTGATTACCCACACATGCGGATGGGGAATCTTTATTGGACTACGGCCCTTATTTAAGGGCCAACTATTAGCTCTAACAATCAGTGCTGTGGCCGGCAGGGAGAGAGCATACATGTGTTCACACAGATCAAGGTAATGTAAGGATGTGCCTTGTGTTGCTTTTTCTTTGGGGATTAATTTTCTCTTAGGCTGGGTGCAACACATACTTAGCCATGGCATTATTTGTCTTTGCACACAGACAGAGGATTCCCGAATTTGACTGCCGGATTAGTGGTGCAATTCTGGGGCTTTCCTTTCCCTCTGGAGCTTATAGTCTATCCTGTGATGTGGCTGGTTAACCCCTGCTTTGTTGTACAAACAACTTCCCCCTGGGCTTGAAAATATTCCATCTATCATCCCCTGAAGATCTGTCTCTCCCGACCCCCAAAGCTACACACAGCACTGTTTGAGAGGCAAGAGGATACATATATGGTAAAGATGTCTCTTTGAATGTACCGTATATGTAGATACTGTGTCAGACTACACCATTGACCTCCTACATAAATGAGGTTCAACTTGGGTCCTATGGCAATCCAACCAGTTTATTAAGATGCAAATAAGTTATAGTTTAATGACTTTGCTCTTTCTACTTCACTGGTATATATCCTCTCTGTTCCCTCACCTAGTCATACGCGGTCCTGGTTTGACCACCGGAGATTTCCTGCGTGGACTTTTCACACACCCTTCATTGGGTTTTATGCTTAACCCTTTCCTTTACCACCAGCCCCTCTTTTCTACGTGACCTGCTAGTCTTGTGGTGTCATCTGCCTTGAGCCTTGATGCATGGTTGTCTATGCAAGTATACCGCCACCAAACTTTCTTTCCCTGCACAAGATCCATCTTTTTGCCAGGTTTGAAGGGTCAATTGTCTGACCAAATGAATGCCATTTTGTAAAAAACTGTTCTTTTGTTCTAGATTACAATCTAAATCATATATTGGATTTTCCCTGAAGGAGTTTTCTCCGTAAACGCGTAGGATCTAATGTATAGAATTATCGTGTTTTATACATGTTCATATTAGCATTATAGTCATGGTTTGGTCCATGCACGTTATGCATTCTGTATGATCAATTGACAACCTCTTTCATTTTTATGAATCCTTGTCCATTTTGTACTATACCTATTATGTTTTTTTTTTTTTTGCTTGTTTTTTTCTATTTATGTAAAATAAAAATACTCAAACCATTTTACCCTATAGTGGTTGTACAATCTATGCGTAAAAAGTCCTGCCCTTGAGAGGAAACTTTCGCATATGTCAGTTTAGGATGTTGGCTACATCACAACAGATTTGTTTCACAAAAGCTCCTATTTTTTGAGAATCCCAAAAGTAAACAAAAAATTTATATTGAAGCTTGCCAGTCCTTTGATGTGATGGTGCGTTAATTTTTGGAGGTGCTTCCACCTGCCACTTTTTTTACCTTGTGGTCCTGCCAGTGACACATTTCCTTCCTAGGGTGACACTTTACAAAATCTATAAAAAAAAAAGAAGGAGCAGCATCACCCTAGGCTGGGATCCCGAAATGGATTACAAACATCTTCTCTACCTAATTACATTAGAAGGGTAGATCATAGAAGATAGCCAAGGAAGCGGATATTGTATGAAATTGTTTAAACTGTGAAATTTTAATTTTTTTGTTGTTTGTTTTAGAGCATGAACTGTATGTAAACCTAAAATTTATATAAAATAGTTTTACAATAATAAATTGGATGCAACGCAGTCATAGATTTCAGCTTACTATAACCATATTTACCAGTCTCAGTCTGCTAAGAACAGCATTAATTTTCTGGAATGCTCAGGAGTGTATTATATATATATATATATATATATATATATATATATATATATATATATATATATATATATTTTTTTTTTTAAACGCACACTGAATTGTTATGACCACCCACCCAATATTAAGTAGGTCCCTCCCCCCTTTTGCCACCAACAGCCCTGACCCATCAAAGCATGAATGCCACCCTATAAAAATGTATACTGTGGTATTTGGCATCAGTAGAAGATCCTGTAAGTTGCAAAGTGGGGCCTTCCTGAAGTTTCTCCAGCACATTCCACAGATGCTCGATTGGACTGAGATCTGGAGAATTGGGAAGGCAAGTTAACACCTTGGACGTAAACCCATTCTGCAGGCTTGTACCTACAGGTAAGCCAATAATCAGGCTTACCTGTAAGGTACTATGAGTATCTCCTAAACCTTCACGGTTTAGGAGATATTCACACTTCATGCAGCCGTTGATGTCACCGACGCATGCGCTCTGAGGTGACGGTATACTCGTGCCGTCCCTTTAGTGCTCCATGCCGCGGAACCCGTGACTCGTGTGCATGCACGAGAGTGACATTAAATCGCAGCCAGACAGCCGGAAGACATGAACCCGGAAGGAAGACCAGGTGAAGATGGAAGCATCTGTCCGAGTTCACAGCGCAGGGCTTTGTTCAAAAGGAAAGCATTTTATAAATGTGCCATTATGTGATGCATACTAACATTCTGCCTTTACTTTGCAGAGTTTAAAAAAGCAAAGAAAAAACTAAAAAAATAAATTTGACGTGGTTTACTTCCTCCAAGTCTGGGCTCTGGACTAGGACATTCACCTGTTTCATCTTCAACCACTGTGTGGTAATTTTTGCTTTGCGTCAGTCATGTTGGAGGGTAAACCTCCTTATTCTTTTCTATACCCACTGTATGCAACATCTACATGAATGGCAGGATCCAAGGTTTTCAAGCAGAACATTGTCCAATGCATCACACTGCCTTTGCTGGCTTGCCTTCTTACCATCATGCACCCTGGCACACGACACACGCACTCAGCCATTCACATGATGTAAAAAGAAAACCATAAAATCATCAGACCAAGTCACCTTTTTGCTGTGATCCAGTTCCGTTTCCCATTATAGGCACTTTTGGCTGAGGAAGTGGGTCAGCATGGGCACCCTGACCAGACTGCAGCTAGGCAGCCCCATACACAGACTGATGACCTTTTGTTTTTGCTTTCAACAGAACTTCAGGTACATTAGGTTTACTTGCTGCCTAACATACCCAACTGACTTTCAGATGCCATTGTAATAAGATATCAATGACAGAATATCAACCAAAAAAAAAAACCTGCATGATACAAAAAGGTTATAAAGTTGAGTTGCAGTTCAGTGAGCAATATAAGTATTTGATCCCCTACCAACCAACAATAATTCTGGCTTCCATAGACTGGCTATAGTATGTTCTCCACATACACAAATTAGTTCTGTCAATTTAAGAAGGTGCTCCTAACGACGTGAGAGATATAGAGAGATAGATCTCTCTCACACACAATCATAGGGAAAGCCCAAAGAGCTGTCAAAGGACATCAGGGACAAAGATTGTAGACCTGCACAAGGCTGGAATGGGCTACAAGACCATCAGAAAGAAGCTTGGTGAGAAGGAGACAACTGTTGGAGCGATTATTTGCAAATGGAAGAAATACAAAATAACCATCAATTGCCTTCGGTCTAGAGCTCCATGCAAGATTTTGCCGCCTCATGGGGTAAGGATGATCATGAGAAAAGTGAGGTATCAGCTCATAACTACACGGGAGAAGCTTGTGAATGATCTCAAGGCAGTTGGCACCAGTCACCAAACACATCATTGGCAACACAATATGCTGCCATGGATTGAAATCCTGCAGCGCCCACAAGGTCCCCCTCAAGTAGGGACATGTACAGGCCCGTCTGATATTCACCAATGAACATCTAAATGATTCAGTGAAGGATTGGGAGAAAGCGTTGTGGTTAGAGACCAAAATTGAGCTCTTAACTCGATTCGCCATGTTTGGAGGAAGAAAAATGCTGACTATGACCCCAAGAACACCATCCCTAGTCAAACATGGAAGTGGAAACATTATCCTTTGGGGCTGTTTCTCCGCTTAAGGTACAGGCCGACTTTGCCACATTGAGGGGCCAATGGACAGGGCCATGCATTGTAAAATCTTGGATGAGAAACTTCTTCCCTTAGCCAGAACACTGAAGATGGCTCGTGGATGAGTCTTCCAGCATGACAATGACCCAAAACACACTGCCAAGGCAACTGAGTGTCAAATTTTCAAGTCCTGAGCTACTAGCAAGGCCTTAGGAGTTACTCGCCACCAGTTGGCCCACCCAACTCCTACCCTGCCCCACCCCTGATTCCGCCCCTAAACACGCCCTCATAAATATCTCATGAAATTACACTGTTAAATGTTTTATGCAAAATTAAGTTACAAAAATAAACTAACAACTTTATCAGTGCTTATCAGTGCCCAGGAAAGCAGCCCATCAGCGCGGCCCCATCAGTGCCTCCTCACCAGTGACCAAAACATGCAGCCTCACCAGTGCCTATCAGCTAAGCCTCATCAGACAGGAAAATGTGGTTGGTTAGCAGGCTGGTTAATAAGTTAAGAAAGGAATTTCTCTGGTTTTGTTTCTCCTCCCCCAGTACACCTCTACCTCCAACACCTACCCTGGTACACCTCAAATGCCTCCCCCAGTCCTCCAATGCATCCCCCCTACCCCTAGCCCACCTCTAATTCGTCTTCCCAGCATATCTCTGCCTCCTTACGCCACCCCCCCCCCAGCACACCTGTGCTTTTAACGACCCCCCAGCACACCTAGTCTTCCAACCACCCCTCTCCAGCACACCTATACCTCCAATCCCCCCCCCCCCCCCAAACCATCATACCTATGCCTCCAGATCCACATCATACCTAAGCCTCCAATTGCACCCCCCTCCCCCAATCTATCATACGATATGATAGATTGGAGGCATAGATATAACAGATTGGGGAGGGGGGTGGAATTGGAGGCACATGTATGATAAAGTGGGGGTGGAATTGGAGGCTTAGGTATGATTCAGACCTATGCCTTCAATTCCACCCCTCCCCCTAAACCATTATACATTTGCCTCCTATTAACTCCCCCCTCCCCCAATCCAGCACATCTAGGCTCTCAATCCCCCCCTTCCTCTGAGGACATCTTGTTTAATTTCCCCATTATACCAATGCCTCCAGCACGTGCTGCTCCCAATCACAGCACACGGTCATATTTAATATTTACCATTCTCCTGCTTTTGCCATGGGGGTCAAGCATGGTACTCATTGAGGGCGAACCAAGTGTGTTCGATCCTGCCCACTTAGGACTGCCCTGCAGAGATATGCACTGCCCCACTCCTTAGCTGTGGCAGGAGAGAGGTGTAGGGAGTGGTCCCAGGTGGCTGTTTTAATCCCATTGAAAGCCCGTAATGTGAGCCTAATCTGGGCAGGGATGTGCGGCAGGAGGGAGGTGGAGGGGCGGTCCCTGTTTGACTTCCATTGAAAGTCCAAGATGTCAGCCTGAACAGGGCTGGGTTTTGCAGCAGGAGGCAGCGGTCCCAGGCAGCTGTTTTACTCCTATTGAAATGGCCGTGCTGCAAGCCTGTGCACAGCGGGGGGGGGGGGGGGGGGGCACTGGCTATACATTCCCGGGACACCACAGCCCTGTCCACATTTGCAACATACATAAATATTATATATATATATATATATATATATATATATATATATATATATATATATATACACATACACATACACACACACACACACACACACACAATGATTCTGGACTTGCCAAATATGCTGCAAAAATCTCCCTCCACTTAGTCTGGCTGTTTTACTATCCAAAGTTAAAACATGGGCAGCAGATTTAATAGATGGAAAGATGAAAAAAATGACTGAAGTTCCGCTTTAAGGTCATGGAGTGGCCTAGCCAAGAAACCTTAAAGATTTAGAGAAGATCTGTAAAGATGAGTGGACCAAAATCCCTCCGGAGATGTGTGCAAACCTGGTAACCAACTACAAGAAACGTCTTACCTCTGTGCTAGCCGGCAAGAGTTTTGCCACCAAGCCATGTTTTGCTTAGGTGATCAAATACTTATTTCTCTTTTCGTCCATGGACGGACACAGCTCCTTAAATCTTGACCATTGGGTTATGTTCCTGTTCTATAGGAGAGAACATGTTAGATATTTAATACATGTTACTTTAAACAGTTGAACAGCCCCGCCCAGGGGGCGGTCCCTCCGTACATAACCCTCCACCCTGCATTTGGCAGCCTCAGTTTTTTTTGCCTAGTAGAGGAGAAGACCCTGGCTCCCTTTGGGCCCAGAGTCCTGAAGACATTTTTATTTTTTATTATTTTTATATTTTTGAGAATCTATCAACTGCCGGCTGGGCATGACAGGCAGGATAGTATAGATCCTTGTAGTTCCCCCAGTCCGGCCATAGAGCGTGAGCAGGCCTTAGCTACGTGCGGGGTCGGCCACGACATACCCCATGGTTCACATATGACCGGGCGGCTTGCTGTCTCAGTAACAGTGGACCGGGCCGACAGATACACCGTACTGCTTGGTTGTAGGTCTGTCAGGAACGCACCAGCAGGTCCTCGCAAGGACAGGCAAGTATGGTTCCTCCTACTACGGTGGGATGGAACAGCTGGGCATTCCTACGGGGGTCGTTAGGGGGTTCTCCTGCCCACCCCTCTCTGTCACCCCTTTTTTTCTTCCTCCCCTTGCGGGGCTCGCTGCGACCAGGGAATACCTTTAGGTGGGCTCCAGGTCCCAGCGGGGGCTGTGGGGGTGTCCAGGCCTGCTCTGTGTGGGGGGTAGTAAATTATGGGAAGCCTCCGCTGCTGGCCTTGTCCACCTTGCTTGCTGGGCGCCATTTTTCTGGGGCCTGTGCATTGCAAATCCCATTGGCAGCCATTTTGCCGTGGCCGCGCTATGATGCAGGTCTGCAATTGCGGGCAGCCATTTTCTTGTGGTCCGCACGCTATGAGACACCCGGCGGCCATTTTGGAGTGGGTTTTGGCCTCTAGTGCTGGCTGGCTTCGTGAACAGCGCCATTCACCTCACACAGTTCCTCAGGCACACGCGGTGTGCGGATGGAGAGCGGGCAGCAGCACTGAACAGTCTCTGGCTAGGCGGTAGTCCCCTGGGTATCCCCCCCCCGGTCAGTGCAGCAAGGAGGATGGACTAAATTTTGTGTCAGGTATCTTGACCAAGTCCCTGAGGGCTGTCAGTGGGAAATATGGGAGTCAGAAGCTGGCGTTTTTTTTCCCCCCTCCCCAGACATTCCAGAGGCAGCAACCAGTGCACCTGCACCTGCGGTTCCCATGGACGCTTTGACGGCGGTCCTGGAGTCATTTGTTGCCAGGGTGGAAGCGGCGTGCGAGCGTAAAGGGGGTACTAAGCGCCCCCTCCCCCACCATCGCCTGGGGAATGTTCTGACTCAGACTCTGGCCTGGCTGCGGCTCAGGAACCCAGTTCTGGTATGTCTGAAGAAGCGGACCAGGACTTTCCCTGTGAGGAGGACCCCTCATCCGGGTCAGCTCAAGACAGGGCACTTGTAAGTGCACTTATCGATGCTGTGAGGGACACTCAAGCTGGAACTTCCACAGCAGGGTCTGTCCCTTTTGGGTCGCACAAACCGACCCGCTCTGTTAAGGTTTTTCCTTTGACAAGTTCATAGATAAGGAACGGCCGCAGAAGCCGGTGGAGGGGACCCCTGCTTTTAAAAAGGACCCTACTGCTAGGAGGTCTGAAGCAGTGAGCCGCTCCATGTTCACCATGCTGGGGTCAGCATTGCAGCCTATATAGCTGCTACCTTGGTGTCACAGACACTCACGGAGTGGGCAAAAATATTGCATCAGACTGGAGGAGCATCAGCTCCCTCCAGCATGCGTGTCACTGGCCGAACAGTTGGTACAGGGACTTGTGTACGTCTGTGATGCAACCCTGTATGCAGTCCCCTTGATCTCCAGGACCTCCGCATTTGCAGTGGTATTGAGCCGCCTAATATAGTTGAAATGCTGGTCCGCTGACCAAGCTTTTAAGAAGACTCTGGCAGATTTGCCTTTCAAAAAAGGTGGGAGGCTTTTTGGTGCCTGACTGGGCGACATCATTAAGAATGTCACTGGAGGTAAGAGCACACTTCTCCCTCAGTCCACTAAAGGGAAGGAGCCACGCCATAAGCCGGGGCCCTCCTTTCCCACACAGAAGCGGTATTTTCGTCAGTCAGGATCTGCCGGCAGACCCTCCCAAGTGGACAAAGGTCCAGCTGGGGGACAGAATCATCCCTGGGTGCACAAGCCCACCAAGCCAGCAAAACAAGCCTGCTACCGCATGAAGTTTTGCCCCCGCCCGACTCCAGGGTGGGGGGGCGTCACGGGTTTGCAGCTCGGTGGACCTCCCTGCTCTGACCAGCGTGTCTGCGAGGTGGTCACCTCGGGGTACAAGATAGAGTTCCTTTCTTGTCCACCAAACAGATTTTCTCCCTCAAATCTGCCTCTCCTTCCGGGTCGTCGGGCTGCCCTCCAGGGGGCAGTGCAAGATTTGTTGAGGTGCGGGGTGATCATACCCATACCACCACATGACAGGTTTCAGGGTTTCTACTCAAATCTGTTTGTGGTCCCAAAGAAGGACGGAGTCCGTCCAATCTTGGATCTCAAGGCCCTCAATGCTTTTATAAAGCTTCAAAAAGTTCAGGATGGAATCGATTCGTTCGGTGGTTGCTGCGCTCCATCCAGGGGACTTCCTGGCATCCTTGGATATCAGGGACGCATACTTGCATGTCCCCATCTGCGTCAGGCATCAGAGGTTCCTGCGCTTTGTGATCGGCGAAGACCACTATCAATTTGTGGCTCTTCCCTTTGGCCTAGCATCGGCACCAAGAGTTTTCACCAAGGTGCTCGCCCCGATTCTAGCTTTGCTGAGACAGTGCGGCATTGCCATCGTCGGCTACTTGGGCGACCTTCTGAGAGCTGCTTCAAGCTCAGAATTGGAGGACGACGTGTCTATTGCCAGTCAGACCCTTCGGGAGTTTGGTTGGATACTGAACCTACAGAAGTCCGTGTTTGTACCGACCCAGCGCCTAGAGTACTCGGGGTTGATTCTGGACTCCTCGGAGGCCAGAGTCTTTCTTCCCTTGGAGAAGTTGCAGACACTCCAGTCTGCGGTGAGGTTGTTGACATCCCGCAAATGGTCGTCTCTCCATTTTTGCATGCGAGTCCTGGGCCTCATGGTAGCCTCTTTCGAAGCAGTACCATATGCCCAATTCCACACTCGGGTCTTGCAGAAGGAGATTCTCTCCAACAAATCTCCATGGTCTCTGGATCGTCAGATTTAGATAAGTCATCTTGTCAGGTCCTCTCTGAGTTGGTGGCTGAGATCCCCGGCTCTTTAGCCCAGGAAGTCTTTCCTCCCCTTTTATTGGACTGTGATCACAACGGACGCCAGCCTGACCGGGGGGGGGGGGGTTGGAGTCTAGGGGGTTCAGGCAAATCTTCTAGGAAGAGCTACCATCGCACATGAAGAGCCTACATCTGTGTGAGGAGATGGAATGGTGTCCACGGACTTATTCTGTTTCCAGGATCGTGCTGTTTTTACAGCGCAGAGTAGATCAGAAACTTGCCTTAAGCACCATTAAGGGGCAGATTTCAGCCTTGGCTGTTTTCTTTCAGCGACCTCTGGCGGCTCATTCACTGGTAAGTACGTTTGTGCAAAGGGTCCGACATGTGGCTCCTCCGGTGCGACCACCACTACCTCCGTGGGATTTGAATCTGGTGCTCTCGGCGCTTCAGAAACCGCCTTTTGAAAACATCAGGGAAATTACTCTTGACGCTCTCTCAGAAGACGGCCTTCCTGGTAGCCATCACATCCATCAAGAGGGTTTCTGAATCGGCGGCCTTGTCTTGCAAGTCCCCATATTTGGTCCTCCAAAAAGGACAAAGAGGCACTCGCAGCCTTATTTTCCTCCGAAGGTGGTTTCGGCCTTTCACCTGAATGAGGACATTGTACTTCCATCCTTGTGTCCTCAGCCATCGCATTCCAAGGAGGTTGCGCTACATTCTTTAGACGTGGTAGGTGCCTTGCGGGTGTACCTGTCTGCTACGGCTCCGTTTCAGAGGTCTGACTCACTGTTTGTGTCGGTGTCTGGTTCGCAGAAGGGCCCGACGGTCTCGTCGGCCACTATTTCTCGGTGGATCAGGCAGACCGTCATCCAGGCCTATGCCCTTAAGGGGTGGGCGCCTCCCTTTCCTGTCATGGCGCACTCGACCAGGGCTATTGGTGCCTCTTGGGCTTTCCAACATCAAGCGTCTGTATCACAAGTGTGTAAGGCGGCAACCTGGTCGTCCGTTCACACTTTTTCAAAGTTTTACAAGGTTGATGCGAGTGCATCTTCGGCCGCAAAGTTTTGCAGGCGGCTGTTTGAGGTTGAAACGCCTCCATTGAGGAGCTCTGCTTGTTTGGGGTGAAAAATTTTTTTGGATTGCTGTGCCCACCCCCTTGTTTTTTGACAATGCTTTGGGACGTCCCAATGGTCAAGATTTAAGGAGCTGTGTCTGTCCATGGACAAAAAGAGAATAGGATTTTTTGTACTCACCGTAAAATCCTTTTCTCTGTCGTCCATGGACGGACACAGCACTCACCCCTCCTTTTTTAGTTTATACTGCTTTTCTACGAACTGAGGCTGCTGACTGCAGGGTGGAGGGTTATGTACGGAGGGACCGCCCCATGTGCGGGGCTGTTCAACTCTGTTAAAGTAACATGTATTAAATATCCAACATGTTCTGCCTAGTCCTCTCCTATAGAACAGGAACATAACCCAATGGTCAAGATTTAAGGAGCTGTGTCCGTCCATGGACGACAGAGAAAAGGATTTTACGGCGAGTACAAAAAAATCCTTATTTTTATTCACTGAACTGCAACTCAATTTATAACATTTGTGTCGTGTATTTTTTCCCAAAATGTTGGTTGGTATTCTGTCTTTGATGTTTAAAATACACCTATGATAAAAGTTATAGCCCCTTCATTTATTTGCATGTGGGCAAACTTACAAAACCTGCAGGGGATCAAATAATGTTTTTTTTTTTTTTTTATCTACATACACACAAAAGTTTTAGGCAGGTTTGAAGAAATGCTGTGAAGTAAAAATGCTTTCAAAAATAGGATTTTTTGTACTCACCGTAAAATCCTTTTCTCTGACGTCCACGGACTGACAGCATCTTCAATTCTTGACAAAGTGGGTTTATGTTCCTGCTCATAGGAGAAGACTAGGCAGAATGTTCGATGTTTTGCATACATTCCCTTACCAGAGCTGAACAGCCCCGCCCAGGAGGCAGTCCCTCCGGACATAACCCTCCTACCTGCAGCTAGCTGCCTCAGTTCATATTAAAGCAGTACAAACCTAAAGAAAGTAGGGGTGGGTGCTGTGTCAGTCCATTGACGTCAGAGAAAAGGATTTTACGGAGAGTACAAAAAAAATCCTAATTTTCTCTTTCCGTCCATGGACTGACACAGCATCTTCAATTCTTGACAAAGTGGGACGTCCCAAAGCAGTGTCAAAAAACGAGGGATGGGAACAGTATCAAGGAAAAACCAAACTTCACCCCAAACAGGCAGAGCTCCTCACGAAGGAGTTGCAACTTTAAACAGCCGCCTGCAAAACCTTGCGGCTGAAGGAAGCATCAGAAGATGCAGCCACAGCAACCTTATAAAACTTCGAAAAGGTAAGTGCGGACGACTAGGTCGCCGCCTTGCACACTTGTGTAACCGACGCTAGAGGTCGGAAAGCCCAGGAAGCACCAATTGCCCTGGTTGAATGCGCCGTAACCGAAAAAGGAGGCGCCCGCCCCTAAAAGGGCACAGGCCTGTCTGATCCACGAGAAATGGTGGCAGATAAAACCGCATGGCCCCGTTTTGGACCAGACACAGACAAACAGCGAGTCAGACTTCTGAAACGAAGCCGTAGCAGACAGGTACACCCGCAAAGCACGTACCACGTCTAATGAGTGAAGCGAAAACTCTCTGGGATGCAATGGACAAGGACATTGAGACGGAAGTACAATGTCCTCATTAAAGGTGGAAGGCCGAGACCACAGTCGGGAAAAAAGAAGGCTGTGGGAGTAGCACCGCCTGATCCTTATGGAGGACCAAGAATGGCGGTTTGCAAGACAAGGCCGCCAAGTCAGAAAACCCTTCTGACAGAAGTAATGGCTACTAGAAAAGACACCTTCTGAGATAAAGTTGAGAGGAATCTCCCTGACGTATTCAAAAAGATGTTCTAGGGGGGCGTGTCCGGGAGCCGACTGAGGAGGATGTGCAGACATTGAGCTCCGCAACTGCACCCTCAATCTATAGCCATCCTCGCTCCTAATCCACTGGAAATTGCTCCAACTCTACCCCTGTCGTTCCTGAGGATTCCCTACCTGCAACCCAGCCTGAATTGTGACTCCGGGCCGGCTGTACGGTAACTACCAGGCCCGCTCCACACAGCCCAGGCCCGACGCCATCTTGGGGCCCACAAAGCCTCCAACGCCTCCCGGAGGGTCTCCGGATACCCCACGGACATCCTGCATCTCCATCCAGGCTTGGATGGAGGTGTTTGACTAGTAGGGAACCCCCTTGGTCTTCTTCTCGGCCCGTGGTCGGCTCCGAGGCCTGGCCGCCATCTTGCGGCCTGCGGGACCAGCAGCATCCTCCGGCCTAAAGTGCTGCGGTCAGCGGAGTGTGCGGCGGGCGGCTCGGCCGCAAGTGTGCCTACACTGGACTGGTCTGTATACCTGAGGGATCCCGGGACGTTCGGCCTGACACACCCGCGGCGGCCAGTTCTAGGAAAGTCCGCGGCTTCGGCCTACTCCTGGAAGTCGGCGGCCATCTTGCTGCTCCCAATACACCCAGAGCAACATCCAGCACAAAGCACCATCTCGCACAGGGTAAGCGGGGCGGGGGCAGAGTAAAAGGCACCAGAAGTAGGCTGATCCCTCCCCGGCTGGCAGTCAGAAAGGAGCACTTGGTGGGAGCCCTGACCCCATAGGCTCGAGGGGCGGCCATCTTGCTACACCCGACCATAGGACTGCTGGGTCCCCCCTTGCCCGTTTGAAACCGCTTCGCCCTACACATCACGGTCTGATTACTCTGGTATACAGGGCGGCTGGGCCTCCACCTCATTCATCTTGCCCTCCCCGTAATCCTCCAGTCACAGACTAGCAAGAAGTGTAGCGGCCATCTTGCTCCACCCGGACTCCGTGCTCCCCCTTGCCACTAGCCTTGCTCTGCCCCCTCCTCAGCCGCCAGTGCTGCCCAGGCTGCCGTACCACTGTCCTGTAACACAAACACCGGCACTCCCCTGCGCCTGCTCCAATAAGACAGTAGCAACACAGCAAGCGTCTATTCCCATGTACGACACGGGTCGCACTCTCTGCTCTTCCACTCCACCTATGGGGATGCGTGGCTGAGGATGGACGGCTGAAGACATGTACTGCTGAGCATTGTGCTCTCCCGACGACCGCAGGCTGCGTTCCCAAACAATCACGCCCAATCTGCTGATGGCGGCTTCCAGCTCTACCTCTACCGATTCCGCTGAACTGCAACAAGGTAATATCCAACGGTACCTGCTACGCACAGCCTCACAGGACTCCCGTACAGGGAAAGACAGGGCTTCGTCAGCCCGAACCCCAGGCAAACCAAAACTTCCTCCCCCGACTGCAGCAGCTTTCTCTGTCGGTGGGACCGGCCCGGGTGTACACCCGGCCCCTCCGATGGATCCCGCTACTCTTAGCGTGAACACGGCCTCAGCAGAGATGCTTACCCAGGGCTCCACATCCGCTGCCGTACTTTCTGCTTTCCGAGCTGACTTTGATTCTTGGGCTTCCAAAATGGAAACTTCTCTCCATGTTGAACTAAATTCCCTCAAACAACGGGTTTCCGCGTCGGAGGTCACGGTTTCTGGTATGGCCACCACCCAGGAGGACCATTCAGCCCGCATAACGGCGCTTGAAAATGCATCTACGGCTCACCTTTCCCGTCTACGGCAACACCAGCTCCGGATAGAAGATAGTGAGAACCGGAGCCGCAGGAACAACATCCGGCTGCAGGGGGTCCCGGAGGCTACATCAGGTACCGATCTCAAACCCACTGTCATCGCTATCCTCAATCAGGTCCTGGGCAGGGAAGTTACATCTCCCATTGAATTGGACAGAGTGCATAGAGTGGGAGGCATGGGGGGTGACCGCAGGGACCGCCCTCGTGACGTACTCTGCCGGGTGCACTACTATACCCTGAAGGAAGAAATCTTGCGCAAGGCCTGGCGCCACTGGACTTTCACGGATCACCTATACACCTCTACCCGGACCTCTCCCGCAACACGCTGTACATGCGGCGAGCAGTCCGTCCTCTGCTGGACTTGATTCGCCAAGTAGGCGCCACGTACACTTGGGGCCACCCCTTCAGCATCAAAGTGACCCGAGAAGATAACCACAAATTTGTGCTGTCAGACCCGGACCAGCTTCCTGCCTTCTTCCTGTTCCTGGACCGGGACCCTATTGTCGTCCCGAACTGGTTGGACCCCCCAGATGACCGCCAGCGGCTACCGTGCCCTCCTCTACAGCGTCGAGGACGCCCACAGTCTAGATCGGTACCTTCCGGTCCTAGAGTACGGCGAGCCACGTCACCAGAAGACTGATCCAGACTCTGTCGTCTGAGACCTGAAATGGTTCTTTTTGCTATGTCCTTTTGTCCACCAGGTGGCTACAGTTCCTCTATGAGACTCCGGCCAGGTTTGCCTACTGTTTTCCCTATTTTGTTTTGTACTCACGGTTTTACTTGCGTATCCACCCCACTGACTCTTGCTCACCTTGTTATCTAAATGCTGCTAACGGTTTAGTTGTCTCACTTGGCACGGAGAATGTTTCCCTGCCCTCAGCTGGTACAGTTGTGCTTGCTGGGGCTCTGAAAAGGCGGTCGGTGGTGTTGATATGTTCTTTCACGGCATTGGCTCTACTGGCTGGCTTGGTGTTTCCCGGGCATAGCCCTTTGGCTTGTCCGGGGACCTCCGGGTCTTCCCTCGGGCTATGGACATCTATGTCCCTGGAGCTTGGGACTGGCTGGCCTTATCACTGACACCTTCTGTGCGTTTACACAGATATCTGAGCTAAGCCGTGACGACTATCATAGTTAATGCTGCTATAAATGTAGTAATTGGTGCTTCCAACCCTCGCATGCTTACGCGGGAATACCTGTGCCTTTATTCTGTCACCAGTTTGTGTACACCTTGCTCTACGTTGATGTTATTTTTCTATGTAATTTTAAATTGTTTATTACACTCAAGCGTACCAATGGTATTAGTCTGACACTCTGCTCTTTAGTGACTAGGCAGTTGAGCATTAGATGCCACGGTCATTGGGTGTGTTACATTTACAGTTATGTTATATATGCCTGCTAGGTTGTCGGGATCACAACTCAGCTGTTCTAACCCCGTTCTCTCCCCCTAAATAGGATTGGCACAGTTCGTGCCTACTACGTGATATTTCACGAAGTGTTACGTTTTTGCGCACACTTTAGTATTTTTGAGCCACCTTCCCCAGGTGTTCTCTATGTTCAATCTCTTCCCCGCCTCGCTCTACCTTCTCTCTTCCTCCCCTGTTGTGTTTCCCCCTTTTTTTTCCCGCTTTTCTTTTTTTCTTCTTCTCTCTCTCTCTCCTTCCCCCCCCCCCCCCATCACTCCATCATGGCCCACACAGTGACCTCTCACCCTAGGTTACAATTCTGTTCCTACAATGTCAATGGGCTCAATATTGCCTCCAAAAGAGGACAAATCCTGTATCAAATGCACAAACGCCAAGTCAATGTGCTTCTTCTCCAAGAGACACATTTTCACTCTGCCTCCACCCCTTCTTGTTCCAGCAGATACTTCAACAGGTGGTTCCACAGCACTAGACCAACCCAGAAAGCCAAGGGAGTGTCTGTGGCCTTCCATAAGACGCTCCCTATAGAGGTGCTTGACCAGCTCTAAGACCCCCAGGGGAGGTATGTTTTTGTGAAATTCGTGTTATGGGGTACCAAATTTACGGTAGCTAACATTTACCTTCCTAATGTTAATCAAGTATCGGCCGCGTTACAATACTTGAGGATTCTGTCAGGATTCAGGGAGGGTAAGCTCGTATTGGGGGGAGATTTTAACACCCCTCTTGAACCACTTTTAGATTCCTCCACCTCGCGATCGTGTATCTCCTTCCCCAAACTGAGGGCTCTGAAACGGGCATTCTACGATCTGCGTCTGGTGGACGTTTGGAGAGTGCTGCACCCCACGGCCCGTAACTATACCCACTTCTCCCATGTTCATTACACCTATAGTCGCATAGACTACCTAATGAGTGACCATAGCTGTCTGGACTGGTCCCCGGAATGCACCATAGACCCAATGGTCTGGTCTGACCATTCTCCTATACACATGACATTCTCGCTCCCTTCCACTCCGGTTAGGGAATGGTCATGGCGCTTGAACGATTCGTTGCTTACGAACCCGGAATGTGTGACAAGGGTTTCAGATACAATCTCTAACTTTTTTGCGGACCACGCTTTGGATACGACATCGTTGCCCTTTCAATGGGAGGCACTTAAGGCTGTCCTACGTGGTACCTTTATCCAAATGGGTACGTGTCTTAAAAAGGAGCGCTCAGCCGCCATAGAGGCAGCAAATCAAACGCTTAGAAACTGAGCACAAACGATCCCCGACAGTGACAACGCTGGCGGACGTTTCTAGGGCGCGATCACAACTTAGAGAACTTTATGAAGCCTCTGCACGCACATATGCAGATAAGCTCACTTTCCATCAATATAAGTTTCGAGATAAATGTGGTAGGCCACTGGCTCGCTCCCTGCACCCAAAAGCAACCTCCGCCTTTGTGCCCCATATTCGGGGGGCACAGGGAGAAATGGTATTCTCAGCCACTAAGATGGCGGAGGAATTCAGGGACTTCTATCAGTCCCTGTACAATATCCCTAAGACTCAAGGGACAAGTTCCCCTTCTTCCGGGGTGGAAGACCAGCTGTCATATGTCTCGGAAACCGCCCTCCCTACATTAGACGATGACGTCATCGCTGATCTGGAAACCTCAATCACAGAAGACGAAGTTGCCAAAGCCATAGCGGGTACACCGAGTGGAAAGAGCCCGGGCCCAGACGGCTTCACTCCTAAGTTCTACAAACTTTTTGCCGCCCTCCTCACGCCCTTTCTAACTAAGGTGTTCAACTCTTTGTCGGAGGGTTCAATGTTCCCTCCACAAACACTTGAGGCCCACATATCCCTCATCCCAAAGCCAGGCAAAGACCCTACTCTTTGTGCAAGCTATAGGCCGATCTCCTTGATTGGGGTTGATTTGAAAGTCTTTGCTAAAATCCTAGCCAATAGATTACAACCATTGTTGCCTGGGATAATACACCTAGACCAGGTCGGCTTTGTGAGTGGCCGTGAGGCTAGGGACAATACCCTGAAGACCCTTCTTTTAACCAACTATGCCCGGTCCCACGATATCCCACTATGCCTCTTAACAGTCGATGCCGAGAAGGCATTCGACCGAGTAGACTGGCAGTTCCTTCGACTATCCCTGCAACAAATAGGCGTGGGAACCAATATGATGGCGAGAATAATGTCCCTTTACTCCTCTCCATATGCTAGGATTAGACTAAATGGCTCGCTATCTCCAGCCTTCTCTGTATCTAACGGGACGCGACAGGGATGCCCACTGTCCCCCCTCCTCTATGTTCTCACTATGGAACATCTAGCTATTGCTCTACGTAACAATCCTTCTATCCAAGGCATAACAGTCGGGCCCACACATACTAAACTCGCCCTCTTTGCAGATGATCTGCTCCTGTTCGTGACACACCCTCACACATCCTTGCCCTCGGTATTGCAGGAGTTTCGGAAATTTGGAGAAGTTAGCAACTTCAAGGTCAACTACAATAAATCGGAAATCCTCAACATATCTCTGCCTACGTCGGCCCTACGAAGACTATCGTCTTCTTTCCCCTTCAAAACTGGTTCCCCATCCATAAAGTATCTCGGAATTCAAATACCGGCGGATGCTTCCCAACTTTTTTCCTTGAACTTTGCCCCCCTACTTCTTAGGACCCAGGCAGATTTAATCAATTATGCGTCCAAACAGCTCTCATGGCTAGGTAGAGTGAATGCCCTGAAAATGGATGTTCTCCCTAGGTTCCTGTATTTGTTTCAGACCATCCCTATTCACATACCTAATTCGTACTTCAAGAAAATACGCCAGCTGTTTTCCAAATTTATTTGGAATGCGGCCCGTCCCAGGATACGGTATGAAACACTTTCTCTTCCAAAGGCTGGGGGGGGGGGGGGGGGCTGGAGCCCCAGATGCCTCCCTATACCATAAAGCAGCGGTGCTCACCCGCATACTAGATTGGTTCCATCATTCTTCAACCAAGCTTTGGGTTCAATTGGAAAGCCACATGAACCCAATTGAACTCTCCGCTCTCCCCTGGACCTTGCCTACGGTACGGGGGGGTTCGGGCCCTCTTAATGACCTTACCCATCAAACGATCCAGATTTGGGATCGCATGCTGTCCAGAAGGGGCTTATCAAACCGCATGGGGCCTATGACTCCCTTCTTTGGGACCCCGGCCTTTCCGCCAGCTATGTCGGTAGCAAGATTCGGACCATGGCGAAGAGAGGATCATAGGCGACTTGCCCAGGTCCTTCGTGCAGACCCCACTTTGAGGTCAGATACCTCTACCGGTCTGACCTCCCGTCACCCCATGCAGTGGCTTCGGAGGCAACAGACTACCTCCTACATCCGGACTTTCCCATCTATTACAGACATTCTTGCTGAACCGACGGGATTCGAGGAACTGCTCATGCAGGTGGAACCTCCAACACATGTTGTATCTCAACTATACTCCCTTCTGCTCGATATTTACTCCCCTGACCTCCCACCGTATACGGTGGCCTGGGAGACAGACCTCCGTCACACTATCTCCCCTATTGACTGGCAAAAATGTTTTACCCTGACGCACAAATTGTCCATAGCCACCAAGACCCAGGAAAAGGGGTTTAAACTGTTAACAAGATGGTACAGATGTCCATCATCTCTTCACCACTTCAATCCGGAGGTGTCAGATACCTGCTGGCAGTGCCTCAGCTCCCGAGGAACCATGCTCCACATCTGGTGGGAGTGCCCTCCTGTGCGGAGGTACTGGCAGCGGATTTTCACACTTTACTGCAAATTGATGGCGACCTCTATCCACCCTTCCCCTGAGGTGGCTCTCTTGTCTATTCTCCCTGGATCATTTAAATCCATCAGAAATGATGTCTTGCGACACTTTCTGGCGGCGGTCAGGGTAGTGATTCCCCGTCATTGGAGAACGGCAACCATGCCTTCCCTGGGGGATTGGGCTGTTAAGGTGGACCGCATTAGGGACCTTTAACGCCTGTTGGCGGAGGAAAATGACAAAAGTGAACAGTTCTCTCTCACATGGACTTCGTGGTCCGTGTTTCGTACTCCTCGGAGTTTATCTCTTGGGCGGAGTGTGCCCTGGACGAGACCACTCTCGGACCTTGATGGAGTGATTCTGATCCCTGTCCCCTATCTGTGTACCCCTACTATTTGCCCCTGACTCTGCCTCTTTCTCTACACATAAATACACCTCTAAGAACCCAGTAGGATAACGTACCAGGGCTTCGATTTACCTACTGCCTATAACCCATTGGGTGACCCTACTTCATATTCTCCAAATAGATTTGTGTATACTCATCTGATGTGTTACATATAGGGGACCTATGATCCCCTTCACAGGAATACAGATAAGGGTTGCCTTACCTCACTCTTTTTCTACAGAGACTGATATCACAAACAATCTCGCAGGGGCCCTCTTACGCAGGTGCCCAACCCCCTTTTTTTTTTTTGGTGGAACTTAGCCCTGCTCTGTTCTGACACACATGATGCCTGTTGAGGGTGTATCCTATCAATGTTTGTAATGTTTAAGACAACGTATGTCTTTTTCTGTCGTTTCCTTGCATAAACAAATAAAATAAGATTGAATTAAAAAGATGTTCTAGAAGAACCGAGAGCACCAAATCCAAAGCCCAAGGAGGAAGAGGTGGTGTAATAGGGGGGAGCACATGGCGGACCCCCTGTACGAAGGTACTAATCAAAGAATGGACTGCTAGCAGTCGTTGAAAGAAAACCGCCAGGGCCGAAATCTGACCCTTAAATGGTACTTAAAGCAAGCTTTTGGTCCACACCATGCTGTAAAAACAGCAGGATCCTGTAAACGGAATACGTCCGTGGACGCCAATCCAGCCCCTCGCAAATAGCAAAGTAGGCCTTCCAGGTACGGAAGTATAAATACAGTGAACATGGCACACGATGGCGCGCATACCAACAATAGGCCCAGGCAGGCATATTAGGCATCCCCACACAGAATACAGGTCCCTGACACCACAGACCCCCACCAGGACAGCGTGACCCCCAGTCAGCGCAATGCACAGAGAAGGTGACAGAGTGAGAAAAAAAAAGGGGGGGGACGGACAGGAAAACCCCTCAACCATAGGAACACACAGCATGTACTCACCTGCTGAGGCAGGAGAAAACAGTACTTACCTGTCCAGCGAGGACCCACTGGAGTGTTCCTGACAGGACTATCTCAGTGCAGTACTGAGTAGCTGTCGGCCCAGTCCACTGTGAAAGATGCAGCAGAACTGTTCAGTCATATATGGACCCTGGAGCATAAAAGCTCACCGGCCACCCCTGGAGCTGTGTGGTATGTTGTGGACTGATCTCACGCTCAGCGAGGATTCAGCACGCTCAATGGTCGGACTGGGAAGACTACGAGGATAGCGAATTACCAAACCTGTTGCCCAGCCGACTGTTGATAGAAGATCTCAAAAATAAAATAATAAAAGTTAAAAAAAAATCTTCAAGAGACTGGCTCTGAAGAGAGCCACGTCCTCTCCTCCACTAGGCAGAAAAAAAAACTGAGGCAGCTAGCTGCAGGTAGGAAGGTTATGTCCAGAGGGACCGCAGGTACACAGTCGCACAGCTTTTGAAGGAATTCTGGCAGGTAGGTTGTCCAAACGTCTTGGAGAACTAGCCACAGATCTTCTGGGGATGTAGGCTCCCTCAAATCCTTCCGTCTCTTTATATAATCCCAGACAGACTTGATGAGATTAGGGCTCTGAGGCAGCCAAACCATCACTTCCAGAACACCTTGTGCTTTACACTGAAGATAGTTCTTATAGACAGTGGGGGGGGGGGGGGGGGGGGGTTGATTGACTAAAACTGCAGAGTGCAAAATCTGTTGCAACTCTGCATGCAAACCAACCAATCAGCTTCCAGATTTTATTGACAAAACTTAACTGAACAAGCTGAAGTTAGAAGTTGATTGGCTAAAAATGAACTGCTGTGCCAGATTCTGAGTGCACCAGGTTTTAGTAAATCTCCCCAATTGGCTGTATGTTTGGGGCCTTTGTCCTACTGCAAAATACATTTTGGGACAATCGCACACCTCCCTGATAGCTTTATTTATCCACATATATGAGCCGAGGAGAAGGCTGAAGCAGAAACCGATGAGCGGTGGTAATCCAGCATAGTGACATTCACATACGTTTGTTTCTGCACGGTGAAGCATAAATTAGTGTTCATCTAGCATGTGCACAGTGTAATAAGAGCACTTTGGTGGAATTATATGATTCTTTCAAGAGGACTTATTGCATGGACTTTATGAAATCATTTTTGAATCAAAAAAATTCAATTACTTAAAATTGGTAATGCATCTTAAAAGAATTATTAAAACTAATACAACTTTGGTGCTCATATATAAAAGCCCTTCATCATAACAATGCAGCACAAAGGTTTACCTACAGGTTTATTTACAAGCGTGTTGCTTGGCATGTAGTCCAGGTCTTCATCATTAAACAGCTCTTCAGTACTCATTCCAATGGCCGCTCCCATGTCAAGGCCTAGCTTCTTCTGCAGCAGCTTCCTTTGCCGTGCTATCCTTTCCTTAGGGTCCACGTCCACTAAAAAATAAAGTTTATATTTGTCTTAACTTATGACTAGGCACTTCTTTAGTTTAAAAACAGGAGGCAACACAAGCTCAGTTTCAGAACTACAGGCAACAATGTTCTAAATGCACTGTATCCCCCGCATTTGTCCTCATGTCCCAACAAAGAATGAATGCTTCATAGGTAGCCCCCCAGCAACACGGTTTTGCTCGGAGGCTAAAACTGTTAAGGAAAGGTTTGGAAATCCCTGCACCAATCCAAATCTATAATTTAGTAGTGAATACGATGCAGTGCAGAGTGAGGGACATAGACACTATGTGGTTCATCAAGTAACAAACTTGGTGTACTATGAGAATCCTATTCCTATTAGCCTAATGTGGTTTGCCTGTTTGCATGATAACCCAAAGAGGTTTGGCTGAAGGCAAGTAAAACTGATGGAGGGGGGGGTCAAGAATCTTTCAGCAAATTCAATATCAACCGTTTTACCACTCACTCCTCTTAACTACTTGCTGACCGTGCCATTGCCGAGCGACGGCTACAATCGCGCTTCCCATGCACACCCAGGAATGCCTGTGACCAACGGTTCTCCTGGACCCGATGCATCATGGATTGGGGAAAAGGGGCAATGACAGCAGCCCTTAACCACGTGATCACTCTGTCCAATGACAGAGCGATCACATGTCAACAAACCAGCACATGTTCGGATCGCACCGATCGGCACAGTGTGTGAGGAGAGGAAGAAGCGGGTGCAGCAGCGCTTGTGGGCTGGATCTGAAGTGCACACAGCGCTGATCTGTGCCCATCCATCCCCATCCGTGTCGCATCCCAAAAAAAAAAGGCATTTTCATAGAATATATGTTGGGGTGTTCACTTTCCAAAATGGGGTCATTTTTTCGGCGTTTCCATTGTCCTGGTGCTCCAGGGCCTTCAAAAGTGTAAGGTAGTCAAGAAGTTAAATGTGCAATGTCCCTAGAACGCCTGATTGTGCTCCCTGCATGTTGGGCCTCTATATGGCCAGGCTGTGAAAAAGTCTCACACATGTGGTATTGCCATACTCAGGAGGAGTAGTAGAATGTATTTTGGGGTGTAGTTGCAAGTGTGCATATGCCATTTGAGAGAAAACCTGTTAATGACAAATTGTGGGGAATTTTAAAAAAATATATAAAAAAAAACAAACACACACACACTTCATTTTGCTAAGAATTGTGGGGGGGAATAAAATACAACTGCAAAAAAATAAAAAAACTCACCATGCGTCTTAAATAGTTTGGAATGTCTACTTTCCAAAAAGGGGTGATTTGGGGGGTATTTGTACTTTCCTGGCTTGGGTGTTAAGAAATGATAGGCCTTCAGCACATCAGGTGTGATCAATGCTCAGTGATTGGCACCATAACTTGTAGACCAACTTTCACAAAGACCAAATATTATACAAGGATATGGGTTATTTTTACCAAAGATATGTAGCAGTATAAATTGCTAATTTGCAAAATTTTACAACAGAAAAGAAAAATGCATTTTCTTTACAAAATTTGGTGGGTAGGGCCAGTAACTTGCCAAATTTCAAATTCTGTTCAGGCAGTCTTGTGATCAAAATATCCAGCCTGACTTTTGTTGTGGAGAATTTTATGAAGATGTATTTAATATGTATTGTCATAGTGTCACCCAGTGTTAGTACTTCCGCAACCCGCTCTAAAGAGCTGACTGGGGCAGTCTGAGGCTGGTTGAATCCCGTCTGGTAGGGGAAAACGTCTTGAGGTTGGAGTGCGAGGTTTGCAGCGTGCGGATATGCTCGCCGAGGAGGGGCCCTCTGTGCTTTAGCACGGACGATCGTTGAGGAGGGGATATGCTCGCTCTGCAACGACATCATTGGTTATAGGCAGATGCGTGCTCTTGTTTTGACGGTGTGTTGATCGCCATTGGTCCAGATTCGTAGCGCGCGCGCCTGCAGATAGCCTCCCATAAGCCATAATAGTATAATCTGAATATGCGTTATTCTATGGAATAGCATAGAATAAGGATTCCGATCAGCGGTAAATATGAGAGCTTGCGAGCGTTGTCAGAGTCAGGGAAAGCGTCCATGTTTTAAAGCAATACGGCTTCATTTGCTGGGAGCATACATGCTTTCCCTGCCCGGACACGCCCATAAGACTTTAGCCATCATGTTATTGTATTATTATTGTATTGAATTGTATCCTTTAAGATATATTTGATGTATTGGATTGTATAGGAAATCTTGTTAGTGGGATGCCCTTTATATGGACATTTGCTGTGTAAAGAGGACATCATGTGATGACCACTCCCATGGAGGTCAGATGTGGTGTCCTCACTTCCTGTGGAGGAGGTCGCATGTCGTGACATCACTTCCGGCTGGGAGTTAAATAAAAGAACCTGTTGTGGGCGTCGACAGGCAGAGTTTGCCGTGATGCCGAGATGAACCTAGCAGTCTGGTGATGCTTCCTTCTTTGAATGAATGGGGACGAATGAATGGGGAGTGAATCTTAGCCTAAGATAGCATTATTGCAATAAGATGAAGTGTGTGCTTATTTAGCACAGGAAAATAGGCTGCGTGCTCTGCATACAACCTATATTTCTACGACACTTTTTACACTCCAGTTAAACAAAAAACAAACATAGGACTGACCCTTCCAATCCGTCTGATGGAGCGGAATTACACCAAATGAAGAAATCAGTGTGTTTGTCTTCTGTCAGCATACTCAGGGTTAACTGACATCACTGTACTTTTTATATTGGCTTCCTGTAATCCTAGAAGCCAAATGAGACTTGCCTTCATTGAAAACAAAATTAAAAACGTGTTTTTTTTTTAACATCTGAATGCAGCAAAGGTTTTTTTTTTATGTCTGGACTTGCATTGAATATTGTTCATATTGTACTTACAAAATTTTATTTGCACTTTATCCAGCTTACTCTGAGCCTGACAAATTAAACAGTCCGTAGGTCAGTGGTCACCTAAAGTCTGACAGTTGCTGCCTCAACTGCATGACCTGACATTTGCTGCCAACAAATCAGTGTCCCCAATAGTGTCAAGTAACAGAACCCAGTAGCTGCATACATGCCTCTAAATTACTGGCTTATGTTTTACAAGAATCAGGGAGTCATTAACACATTTGTCATACGGTAGTTTTGTACATTTTCACAAGTAAAAATAGGACAATTGTACTACGCAGGACTAATATTTAGAATCTTGCATGACACCAGCTGGGACAGGTTTGCCAAGGAAGGAGAAGGGGGAGGAAAAAAAAAAAAAAAAAAAAGGCCCCACAAATTTTGAACGCTATAGACTACTGTCAAGACAGCATATAAAGCAACATATAACATTAAAAGAATACCCGATTTGTCATCTTGAACTTCAAATTCAACACCAGCTGAGCCCAGCAACGAAGCACCGTGTTTTAATAATCTCGATATGTCAAACCTGTCAAAGCTCAGTCTGTCTGAGAGAGGAGACTCATCACTTGAGCATTCTGAACCAGCCTCTAAGAATAAAAGAAAAAGGGAGAGGCAATTACAATATTAACACTTTTTAAAAAGGTTAAGCCCATGAAAAGCTGGCATTTCAGTTGTGGTTACCAAACACTTAAAAAAAAAAAAAAAAATTTGTCACTAAAGTTAAGTGTAAAAAGGGAGGACAGCAGGAGCCATGCTTTTCTGCTCCCCCTTTAGACTCTGTATAATGCATATGTAATAATTTGAGAAACCCCTGAGGAAGTAGACCTTCATAATGACCTTGCAGGAGGGGACCTACTGTTGACAAATCTTGCCATACAGGATAAGTGTCATTTAAAAACAAAACGCTTACTTTAGATTGAAAGTCTTTAAACATATCAGCTCTCACCTATATACCCTTAATGGATCCAAACTACTTTTACATTTCTTCTGATAATGGTCATTCCCTAAAGTTATACTGAACAGAGAAGTATTAAAAGCAGAGTTCTACCCAAAACTGGAACTTTAACAGTTATCCGGTTCCTCCCCCAAAAAGGTATTTGCTTCCACTTCCGGCGATAGATCGCCACGGATCCTGCGGCGATCTACGCCATGTCCGGCCCCTCCTCCTGTCTTCCAGGAGACACACAGGTCCCAGAAGACAGCAGGGACCAGTGAGGACACGCAGTGCGAATCGCGCATGCACAGTAGGGAACCAGGCTGTGAAGCTGCAAGGCTTCAATTCCAGATTCCCTTACTGAAGATGCCGGTGCCTGCACCCGGGAGCCGAGGGACAGATCGGCTTCGGGTGAGGACATCGCGGGTGCCCTGGACAGGCAAGTGTCTGAATAGTAAAAGTCAGCAGCTGCAGTATTTGTAGCTGCTGACTTTTAATTTTTCTTTTTTTTTTGCGGCGGAACTCCGCTTTAAATTGCTATAATTGATTCACATAAAACATCTCTCTCATGCCACTGAATTTTGTTTTTTGAAATCCTCTCAAGTAACTTCTTCCCGCAGCGTTGTTGTGTGGTCACATGATCCTTCATTTTGTTCACAGCATCTGTGATCCAAGGCTCTTTAATTTATAGGTACTTCGCAATTAGATTGAATATAAATACGTATAAACTATATCCAAACTAAGCATTTTTTGTGAATGTAACCAAAATCGGCATTTTATATTCTACCCCCATAGGGCTTAGCAATAGCAGGACGTGTCATTGACCACTGTGTATACACCCACATGTGTGATTTTTATAGTCATGTGGGCTACACAGATAAGAAAAAAGGGAGAAAGAGAAGGGAACTGAAATTGAGCCATAGAGGACACCAGCTGGTCTACACACTCTTAGCCTGCAGTGGGGACACAGAAGATAGGAGGGACAGCTAAAGGCATGTTCAACCAGGTATTTTGCCCCTTACACAAAACAAATGCTTTAGTGGCTATGCTAGTATAAGCACTCAGTTATATAGCATGTAATGAGTTTTTCAGTGCGACACCAAGTTGACTGAAAGGCCTAGTAATAAACAAACATTTAAATGTTGTTCACTCCCCAGGGCCCTGCATACATTTCATAGCAAAACACAATGTAAATATTTTTCTTTTAAATTCCCCAGAGTTGTTCTATGCAGTCGCATGACCTGAAGCTCTGGCTTCAACTCCTGGTGCAGCAGGGAACTCTCCCCATCAACAACAGCGTAGAGCAATATAGGCCAGCAAGTGACATCACTGCTCTGAAATTCATTCATGTTGTCAGCCTTCAACATTACACAGGAGCTTTTCGGTCAAGTGACAGCATTGGGGGGAGAAAAGAGAAGGGAGTAATTAACAGCAGCCGCCACACAAGTGAAGTGGATGGAGGAATCCCACCTCCCTCACAGACATTATATTCTGACTGCTGTCAGAATACAAATGATCAGCGGCTGTCGAGCAGGGACAGCCACACACAATATGAAATTTGTCATTTCTTCCAGAACAAAGGTTTTTGGAGATGGTGCGTTTGTTTGTTTTTTGCCACAAACTATGTCCCATCACTTGTCCTGCCCCCCCCCCCCCCCCCCATTTGTGTTCTCTCTGCAATGTCACTGCTGTTGCACACTTCCCCTTTAGCAACAGTAAATCCCAAAGATGTCAGCTGATCGGCCTCTAGCAACTCACTGATTTTCGGCACAGCGTATAGAATGGAGAGCAACTGAGCATATACAGGAGCAGGATGAGACCATGCGTTAATGGACTGTAAACAGTATAGACACGGCTTTTTTATGTTTTACATAGTTATATCTGCAAAAGGAGACCTGAAGTGATCTATCAGGATTTCATTTTCCAACTAAAGTTCCACATTAAAATGGATGTAAACCCTCCATACACCCAGTGAAGTGAACTGCCTCAGATGTTACAGAGATGAAACAAATCTCCCTACGTAGGTTTTACATTTCTTTCTGCTGTCTTCACATTTATATACTGTTTAGAAAGTTCAGATTGTGTTATCCAGGAAGAGAAAATTTCATATCACGGAGTGTGATGTCTGGGCATACAGCTAAAATTGCTGATTGGAGGAAAGGCACACACCCCCTCTCCACATAGGCAGAGACTCTCAGGAGGAGTTTTGTAACCGGGCCAGCTCCCTGTTAATCTATTTTAGCAACCTCCCCTGACAGAAATTTTAGGCTGCTTTTATCTGATGTGCCAGAGAATTTGTTAGGAGTTATCAGGCTGATAACAGAGGAACGGTTCAGGAGAGAGCTACGGGACTTAGCTCTTTGAAGAGAGATAACAAAATACTGCAGATATATGTGCCCAGCTCAAATTTCATGAATTGTGTTTACATCCACTTTAAGCAGAAAAGTAATTTGGGTGCAATGTTTAATCCATGCAGGTAAAAAGGCATTTTGGGATCAATATGGGACTACACAAGTGGTATCAATACCTTTTTTCAGCCTGGTTGATGGATTCCACGCAGGAACATGTTTCACAACGGACTCTACCGCCAGACCAGCTGCAATACGTGTATCCCAGTTCGGACTTCGCAAATAAAGCAAGACCTAAATATAGCACATAAATAAAAACGTAAGATTCTACAGTGCGTTTTCTGAGCCGTTATGCAAAAGGCCATTAGTGGTCAACGGTCTCACCTTAGATAACAGGTTATTCAGTTCATGTGGGTGAAGCTTTACCACTTCACCGAGCTGCTGTGCTGCTGCTTTTCGTGTGACTGGTGTTGTTCCTGTGTCCAGTAAAATGAAGAGGCGGTCCAACCTAAAAAAAAATAAAAAATAAAAATAGTAATAACGCACCCTTGGAAACACAGATATTTCTCACTACTATTCCTGCAGTTTTAAGTCTACCTATAGGTCAGCATACAAAGTACAGTACATAGCAATGCAATTTAACCACTTCAGACCCGGAAGATTTGGCTGCTCAATGACCAGGCCATGGTTTTGCTATATGGCACTGTGTCGCTTTAACTGACAATTGCGCAGGCATGCGACGTTGTATCCAAACAAAATTGACTTTTGGAACCCCCCCCCCCCCCCCACAATATTTTGTACTTTTTGCAATAATATCCCCAATTTTTATTTTATTTTTAATTTACATTAAAGCCAATTTTTCTCAGTTTAGATATGTATTCTACATATTTGGGGAAATCGCAATAAAAACATATTGGTTTGTGCAAAAAAGTTATAGCGTCTACAAAAATGGGGGAAAGATTTATGGCATTTCTTAATTTTTTTCTTCTTTTTTACTAGTAATGGCGGCGGTCTGCAATTTTTTAAAATCGGGACTGCAACTTTATGGGGGACAGATCGGACACTTGACACATTTTTGGGACTCACAATCTGTCTCTCCTCACAGAACAGGGACACACACACACACGTTCTGCCTCTTGTGGCTGCGAACGCGCATGGCCGGCAGTCATCGTGTCCGCCGGCCACGAGCATCGGCACCCGCACAGTGCAACAGGCGTGCGCCTGCTATCCCGCTTAAAGGAGTCGACATACAGCTACGACGGCTCGCGCCGACCTGCCGCAGTATAATGACAGCTGGTCGGCAAGTGGTTAAAGTCTGTTTATTTTTTTTAAATAACAAACATGTTATACTTCAGGGGTTGACAAACCCCGGGCGCCAGGTCGCCATTGCGACTAGAATTAGCGACCTGGTGCAGCACAGCTGGAGTACCGTGTCTCTGTGCGCCCCCCCCTCCCCCTGCCGCACGATCGCGTCGGCAGCTTTGCGGCCTTCTGCAGGCCTATGCTTCCTTCTGTGATCTGGCGCCATTTAGTGGTGGCCGTTGGTATGACAAGACAACCAGCAATGCTAATGGAGCTACCCCTGCCATCTCCTTCCCTCCAATTATAACCCCCAAAACACACACACAATATATCCCCTCTCTCTGCATCTTGCAGATCAGGTCGTCAAAAAGCAGTACAAAAACTTAAACAAAAAGAAGGGGTGGGTGCTGCGTCGGTCCATGAATTCAGAGAAAAAGGATTTTACGGTGAGTAAAAAAAAAAAATAGGATTTTTGTACTCACCGTAAAATCCATTTCTCTGACGTCCATGGACTGACACAGCTGGATACTGTAAACGTGTGGGTATATGTCCCTGCTCGCAGGAGAAGATCTAGGCAGAATGTTAGATGTTAAAACATTCTAGAACAAACCAGAGCTGAACAGCCCCGCCCAGGGGGCGGTCCCTCCGGACATTACCCTCCCACCTGCAGCTAGCAGACCTCAGTTCGTAACAAAGCAGTACAAACCTTAAAAGGAAGGGTGGGTGCTGTGTCAGTCCATGGACGTCAGAGAAATGGATTTTACGGTGAGTACAAAAATCCTTTTTTCTCTTATCGTCCATGGACTGACACAGCTGGATACTGTAAACGTGTGGGACGTCCCAAAGCAGTATCAGAAGGGTGGGAGCCGTAGCAAAGGAACAACCAAAACTTCACTCCAAACAAGCAGAGCTCCTCAACGGAGGAGTTGCGACATTAAACCGCAGCCTGCAATGCTTTGCGGCCGAAGGGAGCATCCGAAGATGCAGCCACATCAACCTTATAAAATCTTGAAAAGGTATGAACGGACGACCAGGTCGTCGCCTTGCACACTTGTGCAACCGACGCTTTATGTCGGAAGGCCCGGGAAGCACCAATTGCCTTGGTGGAATGCGCCGCAACCGGAAAGGGAGGCGCCCGCCCCTTAAGGGCATAGGCCTGTATGACGGTCTGCCTGATCCACCTAAAGATGGTGGCAGACGACACTGCTCGGCCCTGTTTTGGACCAGACACAGATTTCCGAATGGAAACAGTAGCAGACAGGTACACTCGTAAGGCTTGTACCCATCTTAATGTATGAAGCGCAAACTCTCAGGGATGCGATGGGTGAGGACACAAGGACGGAAGAACAATGTCCTTCTTAAGGTGAAAGGCCAAGACCATCCTTAGAAAAGAAGGATGGTCGTGGGCGCAACACCAACATATCCTTATGGAGGACCAAGTAAGGCGACTTGCCGGACAAGGCCAGCAACTCAGACACCCGTCTAACCAAAGCAATGGCCACTAAGGCCAACTTCCGGGACAAGGTCAAGAGGAATCTCTCTGATATACTCAAAGGGATGTTCTTGGAGAACCGAGATGCATCAAAATCAGTAGGGAGAGGAGGCTTGACAGGGGGGATCACATGGCGAACCCCCTGCACAAAAGGTGCTAATCAAGGAATGGCCCGGTAGCGGTCGTTGAAAAAGACAGCCCGGGCCGAAATCCGACCCTCAAAAAAGGTATGCAAGGCCAGCTTTTGGGTCACACCACGCTGTAAGAACAGCAAAATCCTGGGAACGGAATACATCCGAGGATGCCACTCAAGTTTCTCGCACATAGCGATGTAAGCCTTCCAGGTACGGTGAGATATCTTTCTGGGAGGAAGATTCCCGTGTCAACAACATAGAAGAGATGACCGAATACGAGAGAACTCGGTCCTTCAGCACCTGGCTTTAACAGCCATGCCATTAAAGCCAAGGACTGTAAAGCAGGATGAAGTATGGGATCATGAGACAGAAGATCCACCCCAATAGGCCGTTGCAAGGAATGTCTGCGACTAGCTGAAGTAGATCAGCGTACCAATGTCACCGTTCCAGAGCACTGGAATGGCCTCAGCCCCTACTCTGCGAAGCCGGCGAGGCAACAGTAGTGGAGGGTAAGCATATATCAGGTGATACTGCCCCCACGGGCTTCCAACGCGTCTGACGCGTCCGCCCAGGGGTCCCTGGACCTGACCACGATCTTGCCACCTTGCTAGTGAGTCGAGAGGCCACAAGGTCCACTTCCGGTGCCCCACCTCCGGTAAAGAAGGTGGAAACACCTCTGGATGCAAGGACCCTTTGCCTGCAATGCACACGGCCGACAGGACCGTCTTGCAGCGAGATGTATGAAAATCCCAAAGAGACTCCGCAATGTATCGGAGAAGGGAGGCCCCAGTGTACAGGGTGCCTCAAATGTTGGCCAATAAAGGCAACTTGACGGAACTTCCCTAAAAACTCGGTCAGAGGACTAGTACCTCAGCCTCCACAGGTGGCGCAAACCCACCCCGGGCACAGAGACCCTAAAGGCTAAAGCAGTTGTAGTGCACCTGCTAGACGACTGATGGATGAAGCAGAGGCTTTTGCCCAGTCATTGAGCTATAAAAAATGCCAGAGACGCAGCCACTAACGGGCGTAACGCTAACCCCAACCTGGCGAACACAGTCCAAGCCAGCGCTTCTGATCACCACTGAAAGCAGGTGGAAAGTGATACCCCTGAAACCAGGGATCCTTGTGACAATGCTCCATCCAGCAGCTACCCATGGATAGGTGCCGATTGTGCAAACACATAGTTTATACTATGTATTGCGTCAAACGCACAAATGGAGAGTGTGGGAGGAAACCCACCCAGCCACAAAGAGCATAATACCACCACATACGGCGTATGTAGTTTAGTATTTGTGGATAAACCTATTAAACACGTATATACTGTGCCAGTGACGAAGGCGCGCACATCATCGGGGCCTGGACGTAAACCAGCAACGCAGATTGCGTACACAACCGCGTAGGTATGTTAGCCTGCGAATAAAATTGCACGTTTATACTGTGCATAGCGCTGAGAATGCGCACACCCTTGGAACGCAGGGGAGAAACCTGAGCACCCGGATGAAACCCATGCAGACTGCATGCGCATACCGTGTATGGTATTATAGTATGTGTGCTAAACATTTTGCACAAGCCCATGTGTGCATAGCACCGAAGGCGCGCACACTGTTGGCGCGTGGGAGGAACCGAAGTACCCCACGCATACTCAGAGAATGCAATACCTACAACTACTGTGAATGTATTTAGCGTAGTGTATAAACATAATGTGTATGTTTAGATTGTGTATTGCACCAAAGGCATGCATGTCATGTAGCGTGGGCGGAAACCCACGCAGACTGCATACGCATACCGTGTAGGTATTATAGCGTGAGTGCTAAACATTTTGCACAAGCTCATGTGTGCATAGCACCGAAGGCGCGCACACTGTTGGCGCGTGGGAGGAACCGAAGTACCCCACGCATACTCAGAGAATGCAATACCTACAACTACTGTGAATGTATTTAGTGTAGTGTATAAACATAATGTGTATGTTTAGATTGTGTATTGCACCAAAGGCATGCATGTCATGTAGCGTGGGCGGAAACCCACGCAGAGTGCAAAGACATACCGGGTAGGTATGTTAGTATGTGGATATCCAATCGCACAAATTTAGACTGTGCATAGCGCCGAAGCGCCCATACCAATGGAGTGTGGGAGGAAACCGGAGTACCCGAAGGAAAACCACACAGACTGCCTACACATACCGTGTAGGTATTATAGCATGCGTGATAAACATTGAACATGTTTAACTGTGCAGAAGGCCAAAGGCGCACATACCGTCAGCGCGTGGGAGGAAAACGGAACACTCGGAAGAACTCCACGCAGACAGCACACAGATACCGTGTAGGAATGATGATAGCATGTGAATCAACATATTGCACATGTTTATGCTGTGCATTTCCATTGGAGCGTGGGGGGAAACCGGAGTACCCGGAGGAACCCCACGCAAACAGTATACCCATACTGTAAACATGTATAATATGTGCAATAAACATATTGAACATGTCTATACTGTGCAGAGAGCTGAAGCGCACATACCATGAGAGTGCGGGAGGACACCGGAGCCCCCACCAACCCAGAGAGTATAATACATACATATACTGTGAATGTATCTGGAGTCGTGCATAAACATATTTTGTACGTTTATATCATGTATGGCACTGAAACACAGCATTGGAACGTGGGGACAGCCACGCAGACACAGAGACCAATAACACATACATACACTGTGAATGTATGCAGTGTAGAGGTATAGGATGAGTTAAATTATGGCGCAGAGGCGCATAATCTTCTCTGTATCATTCCAACCTGCTTGACTGTGCTGCCGAAGCAGCATGCAGGTAACAGGTAACCTCTGATCCTCAGACCCCACGCAGAGGTCTGTCAGAGCTCAAATCATTCCCCAGGAAATGGCGGGAAATGTTACCTCAGGTATCACACATAAGGCTCACAGGGACTACAGACATAAATGAATAAAGTCCTCCCTCATCCATGCTGCTCTTGAGGCAGTGTGAGGAAAACCGTGAGGAAACTGTGTAAAAGAAAAGCTTGTCACAGCAATTCCAGCCTGAGAGTGTTCCTCACATCAATGAGATCACTTACAAGCACCCTGTCATTCACTGACACAGAACTGGAGTCTTCCTCACAAGGGAATGTCCTGTTCATAAACATTAAATATTCAGAGGTAGGGTCCTGAGCATAGTAGCTAGGTCCATATCTGACTCAGAGCACCCCTTCAGTAAAGATTTTTGTGGGGGGAGGGGGCTTATAGCTCCTTTTGCTCGCACACCGCTTCCATTCTGACAGGAATTATTCCAGGACTGCTGACAACTGGTCCATAAGGACCGCAGGTGCAGGAAACACATGAACATGTTTAACTGTGCAGCACTGCCAGTTGCCCCAGGCAAGTGTGGAGAGCAGGTGTATCAGACTCCATAACGCCACCCTCTGAGACCTTATACACTATACAGTGAATATACAGTCCACCCACTGGCTACGCTGAGGAGGGGATACCCGGGAGGACCCACCAACCCTTAAGGACCGCTCAGTCTGTGAGGAGATTGTGAGGGGATTCGCGCCGCCGCCAGAAATAAATGCGCGGCGGCCACAAGAAAATGGCCGCAGCTATAACTGCGCCACTGAACGCCAAGATGGCCACCGAGCGCGAAATTCAAAGCTCTAATGCACGCCAATGGCGCACGCAATAATCACCTCACACACCAGAAAAAACTGCAGACATAAGCGCCCAGCCAGGCCAGAGTGACCCCCAAGCACCCCACAGCACAGCACCAGTACAGGGTGCAGAGCGCAGCATAACAGGGGGGAGACAGGGAGAAACCCCCACACACAGAAAGACAGCCAGCATGTACTCACCTGCAGTAGGAGAGACTACTTACCCGTCCCTTTCAGGGACCCACTGGCTTGTTTCAGACAGACCTATCACCAGAGTCGTACTGCGTAGCTGTCGGCCCGGTCCACCGCGAGAGATAGTCAGTCAAGTACTGTTCAATCTTGAGAGGACCGCGGGAGCATGAAAGCAACCCGGCCACCCCTGGAGTCATGGGGTATGTCGTGAACTGAGTCTCACGCACACAAGGCGAGGATCAGCACGCTCGATGGTCGGACAGGGAAGACTAGGAGGATACCAGTGTACCCAGCCGACAGTTGATTGAAGGTCTCAAAAGTAAAATAAAATTCCCAAAGGAATAACATTTTAAGTAAAATCTTCCAGGAGACTGGCTCCTGAGAGAGCCACGTCTTCTCCCTCTGCTAGGCAGAAAAAAACTGAGGTCTGCTAGCTGCAGGTGGGAGGGTAATGTCCGGAGGGACCGCCCCCCTGGGCGGGGCTGTTCAGCTCTGGTTTGTTCTAGAATGTTTTAACATCTAACATTCTGCCTAGATCTTCTCCTGCGAGCAGGGACATATACCCACACGTTTACAGTATCCAGCTGTGTCAGTCCATGGACGATAAGAGAAATCCTATTTACGCGGATGCCATTACATTTCCTCACACATGGAAATGTAGGCCTTCCTAATGCGATGATAAACCCTCCTAGAGGACGGCTTCCGAGCACTTCTCATAGTAGAGATTACTGAATCTGACAGGCCCCGGGTCTCTCAGTACCTGGTTCTCAATAGCCATGCCGTTAAAGCCAGTGACTGTAAAGCAGGATGGAGTATGGGACCTTGCGATAGCAAGTCCTTCCGTAGTGGTAGACACCAGGGGACGTCTGCTACCAGACGTACTAGATCGGTGTACCAAGGACACTGAGGCCAATCTGGAGCGATCAGAATCATTGGAATTCCCTCTGCCTCCACTCCGCGAAGCAGATGAGGAAGGAGCCTCATGGGAGGGAAGGCATAGATTAGCCGATACTAACCCTATGATGTTACCAACGTGTCCGTTGCGTCTGCCCATGGGTCCTTTGACCGGACCACAAACCTCAATACCTTCCGATTGAGTCGGGACGCCAGAAGATCTATGTCTGGCGTGCCCCATCTTTGGCAGAGGAGCTGGAACACATCCGGGTGTAAGGACCAATCTCCCTGGTCCAGCATTTGGCGACTAAGGTAGTCCGCCTGCCAGTTATCCACACCCGGAATGTACACGGCCGACAGTGCCGTTACGCTCCTTTCTGCATTGCCTCGGCACCAAAACTGACTTTTGCGTGTTTAGTACCCAACCACAGGTCGGAGAGTCTGACAGGTTATGGACACGCTTACCTCTAATTCTGAGCTTGAAGCGGCCTTCAGAAGGTCGTCCGAGTAGCCCATGATAGCGATGCCCCGCTGTCTTAGGAGGGCCAGAATCAGGGCAAGCACCTTGGTGAACATCCCGGGTGACGAAGCCAGGCCAAACGGGAGGGCCACAAACTGATAGTGGTCGTCTCCGATTGCGAATCGCAGAAACCTTTGGTGTCTGGGGGATATGCAGGTATGCGTCCTTGATGTCCAAGGATGCCAAAAAGTCTCCTGGATGGAGAGCAGTGACTTTTGATCGAACCGACTCCATCCGGAATCTTTGCATTTTTCACAAAGCAATTGAGGGCCCTGAGATCCAGGATAGGACGAACGCCCTCCTTCTTTGGCACTATGAACAGATTTGAGTAAAAACCCTGAAATCGTTCCTGCATCTGTAGTTGGAGGGAACGAATCTGTCCGGTGGACAAGAGAAATTCCATCTTGTAGCCTGAGGAGATCACTTCGCAAACCCACCGGTTGGAGATCAGAGATGTCCACTGAGTCGCAAAGACGTCCCCCCACCCGAGAGATGGGTGGGGGCAGACCTTCATGCGGACGCAGATTTGTCCGCAGGCTTGTTAGGTTTGGGGGGCCAAGAACGCTTCTGTCCTTGAGCAGGCGCTTTGTCAGTCTTTTCCTTGTTGCCCTGGGCGGACGAAAAAAACGCTTGCGTGCAGTAAAGGAGGGGCCTTGCCCCTGGCGTGGCCCCTTACCCCTCTTGGTTTGAGGAAGCAAAGTGCTTTTACCTCCTGTGGCATCTTGATGATGTCATCCAGAGAGGCCCCAAAAAGTCTGTCGCTCTTAAAGGGCAGACCCAACGGGGCTTTTTTGGAAGCCTGGTCCGCAGACCAGCCTTTTAGCCAGATCAGGTGGCGTATTGCTACCGCATAAACCGAAGCTTTAGACCGCAAAGAAATAGTATCCATGTCTGACTCGCAGACAAACTTAAGGCCCTGTACCAACTGGTCGGCCAAAGTTATTTCATTAGGAGCATCTCACTCCTTTAACCCCTGGAGTAGCAATTTTGCCCATTCAGTAAGTGTCTGAGACACTAAGGCCCCGACCAATGCCGGGCGCACCGCTGAGCCTACCACTGAGTATAGGTAGCGAGCGCTTCAGCTTTCTTATCCGCAGGGTCCTTAAAAATAGGAGCCCCTTCCACTGGAATTGTGGTAGCTCTATTAAGTCTGGACACCGGAGGGTCAACTATTGAGGGAGAGGTCCATTTTTTCAGAAAAGCAGGGCGGGCAGGTTTACGGAACCCAAAGGGGACTGGTGTTTCTGCTGCATTCTCCAATTTTAGCGTATCCCGCACTGCAGTAATAAGGTCAGATACCAAAGCCTTATCGCGTACTGACCTGGACTTGAAGTCATTCTCACTGTCCGATCGGTCACGGTCTGCAGTCTGATGCATCAGAATCTGGGCCATGAGCCATAGCTGGGCCTGGTTCTGCATCAAAATTATCCCCAGAAGATTGCAGGGGACGGGGGCATTTACTAACCCCCGTGTTCCCGTGTGCTGCTTCCACTTTGGCAACAAGGGCCTCTAGGATTGCTGACATAGTGTCCATAGCTACCTCAGGGGCACCAGCTACCAAATCAGGTGTTTCAGGGGAAAAACCGTCTGCTGACCCATGTGCTGAGACACACAGGGCTCCAGGCAAGGAATCAATAGGCCACCCTCCTAGCCAATACAGAGATGCAGGGTTTTTCCCAGAGGACTCACCACCCTTGGAACGGTACTGCTACCGCTGCCGTGTGTTCCGCCTGTGATGCTATCCCACCGCTGTAGTGTCAGTCTGATCCCTATCAGCGTTTCCTGTGTGAATTTGCACCCTAGAGGCCGGAGACTACTGCAAAATGGCCACCAAGTGGCTGTATGGAACAATGTGGGCTCTAAGAAAATGGCCGCCGAGCCGAATAGAGGCAAAAGCGGCCACGGGCCACAAAAAGATGGCCGCCGAGCGGCGGTATCTACATACAGGCGTGAGTCATAAGAAACATGGCCGCCGGGCAGTCGATAGAGGCCAAAACGGGCGCGAACCACAAGAAAATGGCCACCGAGCGGCGATCTATACATATAGGCGCGAAACCACATGAAAATGGCCGCCGGTCACTAGCGGCCAAAACAGGCATGGGACAACTGCAAAATGGCCACCGACAGCATAGAGGGAGACACACACACACACACGCACGCGCAAGCAAAATTACATCTTTTTAATTGACAACACAGCGCAGTCCCGCTCCAGATGGAGCCCCCCAGCAACCTTAGCTCAGCCCAGGGAGGAGGAAAAGGCAGGGAGAGAGGAAAGAAAGGGGCCACAACCACTTGATCTCTCTAGGAATGTCCAGCCAAGTCACCCCGCCGAAGCAGGGGAGCTACTTAACTTTGCTGCGTGGATCGTGCTGGAAGACATTCCGGACAGATCATCATCCGCGCACGAAGGTGACTGTCGGCCAGGCATGCTGTGATTGAACCCTAGGGAACGATTGTATGCATGCCCTGGAGCGCTAGGTCACCGGACAGGCTACTGTGACTCGGCTGTAAGGTCAGCCAAAGCTGAGCGGTCCGAAGCAGGCCCTGGAGCATAGGCTCACCGGCCACCCGTAGAGCGACGGGCATGTTGTGGAAAACCCAGCGCGTAGCTAGGGTCGGCACACGCTCAATGGCCGAAACTGGGGGGACTACAAGGATCGAGGATCCTGCCCATGACCCAGTCGGCAGTTGATCGAAGATCGCAGGAAACAAATGTATAGAAAAAAAAAATTCCCCCGGACCAATGGGCCCGAAGGGAGCCATGTCCTTCTCCTTGCTAGACAGAAAAAAAAAAAAAAGGATCTGCGAGATGCAGAGAGAGGGGATATACCCAGAGGGTCCGCCCCCTGGGCGGTACTGTAGAAGGTGTGATGCAACACTTTTTACAAGTTTTTCTGCCTAGTCACTCCTAAATAACGGATAATACCCACAATGTCAATAGGAAGCTGTGTAGGTCCATGAACGAAAGAGTAATACACATTTTTTAATTTAAAAAAAAATAAAAAAAAAACAGTAAAGTTAGCCCAATTTTTTTTATATTGTGAAAGATAATGTTATGCCGAGTAAATTGATACCCAACATGTCACGCTTCAAAATTGTGTCCGCTCGTGGAATGGCGACAAACTTTTACCCTTTAAAATCTCCATAGGCGACGTTTAAAAAAATTCTACAGGGTGCATGTTTTGAGTTACAGAGGATGTCTAGGGCTAGAATTATTGCTCTCGCTCTACCAATGGTGGCAATACCTCACATGTGTGGTTTGAACACCGCTTTCATATACGGGCGCTACTCACGTATGCGTTAGCTTCTGCGCGTGAGCTCGGCGGGACGGGGCGCGTTCCTGGCTCCTAACTTTTTTAGCTGTCTCCTAGATTCCAAACAAATTTGTCAAGCCCTGTTATACATGTTGTGGGTATTATCCGTTATGTACAGTGGTTTTGCACAGAGCAGCCCAGATCCTCCTCTTCTCTAGTCCCTCTTAGGCGCACCTGGCTACTCCCTCCTGCCGAGTGCCTCCCAGCAAAGAGCTTGCCATGGGGGCACCCAAGCCAAACCGCAACTCCAGCCTTTCTCCTTATTGTCTCACGGGAGTTTGATTGACAGCAGCAGGAGCCAATGACGCCCCGCTGCAGTCACAGCCAATTAGGAGGTAGAGCCCTGTACAGCCCAATCTTTCGTGCAACATCGCCAAATCAAGATAGGCTCAAGTATTAGGGGGGCTTATGCACACAGAAGGCTTCATATCTTAATGCATTAAGATTTAAAAAAAAACACACACACACACACACACACACACACACACACACACACACACACACACACACACTTTTAGCTGACCTCTCCTAAAATATTAATTGCCCAACAGTCAACTTAATCCAACTGCTGCAAAAAGAAGCATTTAAAACAGTAGGTAAAAAACGACCTTAGTTGAAGAAGGGTTTAAAAGCGAAGGAGTTCAAGTAGAAGTCCAGCTCTACACTAACTAGCCTTGAAAACCGTTCCCTGTCCCAGTGTTAATTTTGACAACGAAAATAATTTTCGGCAACTAAACTAACACTATTTTAGAGTCTACTAAAATACGATTAAAACTAAAAATGGCATTTTAAAGCCTGACTAAAATGAAATTTGAAGTAAAAATTAACACTGCACTACCACATAAGAATAAGTAGGGAACATCTAAGCTGCAGAAAGAATAAAATAAAAAGGAATTTATTTTTTCTTAATATTGGTAAAATATTCACATATGTGCGCTATACAGCATTACGTTTTTTTACATTTTAAAATTGCACTTCTGTTTGTCAAAAAAGCAGTATTTTTGTTTAGATATAACGGCTATAGAAATAAAACCAATATTCATAAACGGCTAAATCTGCGTCTGCAGCGCATGTTCACAAACCTTATTAACCACTTAAGGACCGCCGCCTGTACATATACGTCAGCAGAATGGCACGGCTGGGCATAAGCACGTATATATACGTCCCCTTTAAACCACTTAACGACCGCCTACTGTAAATATACGTCGGCAGAATGGCACCGACAGGCACAATCACGTACATATACGTGATTGCCTTTGTATAGTTGGGGGGGGGGGGGTCCGATCGGATCCCCCTTCTTTACAGTGAGCGGCCGTTATACGTTTGGGAGCGATCAGGGATGAGGGGACAGCCGTTCGATTCCGGCCACCCCCTCTTGATTGCTCCCAGTGAATCGAATCATTCCCCTGCCTGTGTAATGTAAACACAGGCAGAGGAAGTGATGTCATCTCTCCTGCGGTGCTCACATATACCGAGCGCCGCACAGGAGAAGATGCAGGTTAGTGCACAAAACACTACACTGACACCAGGACACATAGGCACATAAATCGCCCCCCCCAGATCACCCCCCAGCCCCCAGTCACAGTGTCACTGATTGCAGTGACCATTTATTTACTGATCACTGCAATCAGTGACATTTGTGACTGTAAAAGTGTCAAAGTTAGTTTTAGGTCACGTGTAGCCCCCTAACCCCCCCCCAATAAAGGTTTAACCCCCTGATCGCCCCCCAGATAACCCCTTTCACCCCCTAGCACCGCTGTCGCTAAGCGATCGTTTTTCTGATCGATGTCTTAGTGTCGGTGATGCCGATAGGTAGCCAGTAATTTTTTTTAGGTTCGCTGTCAGGTTTTTATATAGAGTCAGGTACCCCCATATATTACCTAATAAAGTTTTTAACCCCCTAATTGTCCCTAGTTAACCCTTTCAACAGTAATCACCATATAAGTGTTACGGGTGACGCTGGTTAGTTTGCTTTTTATAGTGTCAGGGCACCCGCGGTATATAACCCAATAAAGGTTTAACCCCCTGATCGCCCGGTGGGTGATATCAATCAGGTTTTAGCTTCAGAGAGGGTCTGTGTCACACCCCAGGCAGCGTCAGGTTAGTGCCAGTAACGCTAACACCCACTCGTGAAGCATACACCCCCTTTAGTGGTATAGTATCTGAACAGATCAATATCTGATCAGATCTATACTAGCGTCCCCAGCAGTTTAGGGTTCCCAAAAACGCAGTGTTAGCGGGATCAGCCCAGATACCTGCTAGCACCTGCGTTTTGCCCCTCCGTCCAGCCCAGGCCACCCGAGTGCAGTATCGATCGATCACTGTCACTTGCAAAACACAACACACATAACTGCAGCATTCGCAGAGACAGGCCTGATCCCTGCGACTCCAGTGCTGTAGGAGGTGATTTCACCACCAGTTTAAAAAAAAAAAAAAAAAAAGGAAGCATATATGCCGAAGCATTGGGGCAGCAGGGGCGGAGGAGCGATTTTGCTCCTAATGCCGCGTACATACGGTCGAAATTCCGACGGAGGCTTGCCCGTGGAAAAGTCTGACCATGTGTACGCAGCATAACTTTTGCGGGAAGATGCCCCCATGCTTCGGCATATATAAATGGTGCATGTATGCCCATCATTAGAAGAAGTGGGTGGATGAAGGGCGGTATTCTAATGGTGGGCATACCCACCGATCAATCTTTTTTTTTCGTTCAGCCAACAGGCTGCATGAAAAAAAAGATTACAATACATGTCCAACAAGGACCAGCAACGTACTGGTATGTACGTATGTTGCTGGACTTTGAATGTTTATACCAGAATGATGCCTGCGGGTTTAGGTATCATCTTGGCATCATTCTTTTCAGCCAGCGGCCGGCTTTCATGTAAAAGCAATCCTAGTGGCTAATTAGCCTCTGGACTGCTTTTACAAGCAGTGGGAGGGAATGTCCCCCCCCCCGATATAAAAAGCGCCATTGGGAAAGCATTTTATCACACCGATCTTGGTGTGGTCAGAACCAAGTTTTTTCAAAAAAGAGTACCTGTCACTACCTATTATAGGGGATATTTACATTCCCCGAGATAACAATAAAAAATAAAAAAAAATTATATATATATATATATATATATATATATATATATATATATATATATATATATATATATATATAGAAGCAACAGTTAAAAAAAAAATAAAAAAGCACCCCTGTCCTGCCCAATGGCGAACGCAAGCGTCGGTCTGGCGTCATATGTAAACAGCAATTGCACCATGCATGTGAGGTATCACCGCGAAGGTCAGATCGAGGGCAGTAAACCTCCTCTGTAAATCTAACGGCGTAACCTGTAAAGGCTTTTAAAAATCTATGTAGTTTGTCGCCAATGCGCGTTTGTGCGAAATTTTAAAGCTTGTCGTGTTTGGTATCTATGTACTCGGCCTAAGATCATCTTTTTTATTTCCTCAAACATTTGGGCAATATAGTGTGTTTTAGTGCATTAAAATAAAAAAAAAAGTATTTTTTCCCCAAAAAATGCATTTGAAAAATCGCTGCGCAAATACTGTGTAGAAAAAAAAAATGCAACACCCACCATTTTAATCTGTAGGGCCTTTGCATTAAAAATATATATAATAATGTTTGGGGGTTCAACATAATTTTCTTGCAAAAAAAAAATATGTTTTCATGTAAACAAAAAAAAAAAAAGTGTCAAAAAGGGCTTTGTCTTCAAGTGGTTAGAAGAGTGGATGTAAGCTTCCTAATGTTGTGTATAAAATGCCAGAACAGTTCAAAATCCCCCCAAATGACCCCATTTTGGAAAGTAGAGACCCCAAGCTATATACTGAGAGGCATGTCGAGTCCATGGAATATTTTATATGTTGACACAAGTTGCGGAAAAAAGACAATTTTTTTTATTTTTATTTTTTGCACAAAGTTGTCACTAAATGATATATTGCTCAAACATGTCATGGGCATATGTGGAATTACACCCCAAAATACATTCTGTTGCTTCTCCTGAATACGGGGATACCACATGTGTGAGACTTTTTGGGAGCCTAGCCGCGTACGGGACCCCAAAACCAAGCACCGCCTTCAGGCTTTCTAAGGGTGTAAATTTTTGATTTCACTTCTCACTGCCTATCACAGTTTCGGAGGCCATGGAATGCCCAGATGGCACAAAACCCCCCCAAATGACCCCATTTTGGAAAGTAGACACCCCAAGCTATTTGCTGAGAGGTATGGTGAGTATTTTGCAGATCTCGCTTTTTGTCGAAGTTTTGAAAATTGAAAAAAAATAAAAAAAAATCTCTTCATTTTCAAAAACAAATGAGAGCTGTAAAATACTCACCATGCCTCTCAGCAAATAGCTTGGGGTGTCTACTTTCTAAAATGGGGTCATTTGGGGGGGTTTTGTGCTATTTTGGCATTTTATGGCCTTCGAAACTGTGATAGGTAGTGAGGAGTCAAATCAAAAATTTGCACCCTTAGAAATCCTGAAGGCGGTGCTTGGGTTTCGGGGGCCCGTACGCAGCTAGGCTCCCAAAAAGTCCCACACATGTGGTATCCCCGTACTCAGGAGAAGCAGCAAAATGTATCTTGGGGTGCAATTCCACATATAACCATGGCATGTGTGAGCAATATATCATTTAGTGACAACTTTTTGTAATTTTTTTTTTTTTTTAGTCATTATTCAATCACTTGAGACCAAAAAAAAAATATTCAATGGGCTCAACATGCCTCTCAGCAATTTCCTTGGGGTGTCTTCTTTCCAAAATGGGGTCATTTGGGGGGGGGTTTGTACTGCCCTGCCATTTTAGCACCTCAAGAAATGAGATAGGCAGTCATAAATTAAAAGCTGTGTAAATTCCAGAAAATGTACCCTAGTTTGTAGACGCTATAACTTTGGGCAAACCAATAAATATACGCTTATTGACATTTTTTTTACTAAAGACATGTGGCTGAATACATTTTGGCCTAAATGTATGACTAAAATTGAGTTTATTCGATTTTTTCTATAACAAAAAGTAGAAAATATCATATTTTTTCAAAATTTTCAGTCTTTTTCCGTTTATATCGCAAAAAATAAAAAATCGCAGAGGCAATCAAATACCATTAAAAGAAAGCTCTATTTGTGGGAAGAAAAGGACGCAAATTTTGTTTCGGTACAACATTGCATGTCTGCACAATTTACAGTTAAAGCAGCGCAGTGCAAAATTCTGAAAACAGCTCTGGTCCTTTAGCTACAAAATGGTCCGGGGCTTAAGTGGTTAAGATGCCCAGCCCGGGGGGCATGGTCTGGAGATGACTGAGTGAGAGACACACACGCATCAGCAGAGCAGAGCTCCCGGACCCCGACCTAACCCGCATGAGCTGCCCAGGATAGAAGGCCGACACCGTGGTTGATACCGCGGCATGAATAGTGGCCGCAAATACGGGACCAGAGCCGCGGTGAGAAAAGCGCCTGCAAGTACCTATCGAGGGGATAGCCAACAGGACATCCAACAGTACCTGGTTACACCCCCATCTGTGCGGCGATCTCTGGAGACAGCGGAGCCAGGATTGCGGACCCGAGGAAGTGGTGTGGGAGCAAGGCAGAACATACAGAGCGTACGCCGGACGTCTTCCGGGTCGAGCCGTGGGTCAGGTGAGAGGCAGGAAGTGGAGAAAGCACTGCCTTCACAGAACGGCGCACAGAGGACACAAGACGCAGTGAGACACAGCGTAAGAGTCCACGGCAGACACAGCTCCAGCTGTAGAGATGGAGGTAGGAGATATTAAAGCCATACTGGCTACACTCCCCACACGACAAGATTTAGCAGTACAGAGCCTGCCTACGCCCAATCTTAGATAGGGCTAGGGAACAAGGATGCACATATAGATGGGCCTATCCTTTAGCAGTTACCTTTCGAAGGGTATCAGGTCTGTTTACTTTACGGTCACCAGCAGAACTACCCGAACTTTTTTCTCACTTAGAAACTGCACCTTTCCAAATCCCAAACTGGCTTGCTCCCTTTTCATATACGGGGAACCGTTTGGGCCTGTTAGATATCAAGGGCCAAGGCAAGAACTCACAAGTAGGTCGACAACAACAAAAGGGACTTGACCCCCCCCGGGAGGTAGCTCAGGACTCAAACTTGGAACCTGTGCGACGGTAACCGGGATAGGAACAGAGGGATAGAAGACTGACCTTGGGCCCTGGACATCCCTGCGAGTATAGTTGGTCCTATGTTTGTATGTGGGAGGAGAAATTGGACTTGGACCCCCTTCCCTCCCGCCTCCCCCCATTTCCCCTGTTCATCCCCCCCCCCTTCTTTTGAAGTAACAGTAATGAGACCAGTAATGAGACCAGGGAGCCAGGACAGAAATACTAAAGTAGATATTTTGATTTGAATAATTATAGGACACTATAGGATACCCCCTCCCCCGCTTCCCTCCCCTCCCTATCCCAGGAGGTCTTAGCAAGTATAAATGTATTTATAAATCTAAATGTGTGAATGTACAAATGTATGGTTCAATACGAGAGGTATGTGAGGTAGGTAGGATTTATATATGCAGAAATAAATGGATATAGGCAGGAGAAAGGGGATAATGGATATCCTGATATCATTACTTTTTTTTTAGGCGATTTTGGTGAATTTTTTCCCTTTTTTTCTCCTTCCCCCCCGGATCTCTCTGGGTTTTTTGTTGAACTGGAAGGGCCTTTTTTTTTGGAAGCAGGGTCTGGTAGCCCTTCTAGATTTTTTTATTGTTTTATGGGTTAATTGCCTTGTAGTGATGGGGCACATTTTACTTTTTCTTTGGGGGATCCAATTAGGTCTGTGTTTGTTTGTTTTTTGCTTGGACTAAATTGGATACCCCCCGTAATCTCACCCCCCTAAGGATAGGGGAATAGGATACACAAATACACACAGGTCTTACAAGTTAAATCACAATTATGGGTATTTTTTTTTTTTTGTTTTTTTGTTTTCTTGTTTTGGGGGTTTGAGGGTTTGTTTGGTTTGTTTTGGTTTAAAAATAATAAAGAGGACGACACAAGTAGGTTTTTTTTTGGAATTCGAAAATTCACATAAAGCACATAAAAGAACAATATAAAGTCACTCAATCACAAAGACACAAAAGGCATGAGAAAGCCCTACACTTTTTTTATTATTCTTTAGATTTCATAAAAACCCGTAACATTTAAAAATAGGCTGACTTTAAACCAGGGATAACTAGGGGTAAGATATAACTAGAGAAGGATATACGAGAAGGTATGGATATAAAATAAAAGTGATACAATGGGGATTGGGAGGTGGGGAATATTGAGGCAAAGGGATGGGAGTGATTGGATGTTATAGAGAAATTGTCTTTTTCCCTCCCCCTCATCTTAGGTGTTTTGACTCTGTGGATGGAAGGCTGGAGGGGGTAGGGGGTTAGGGGGGAACTGAATACTAAAATAGGAGACTAGAAGATAAAATAGAGGGATTTAGAGGATCGAGACAGGGAAGTACCTTAGGGATATATGAATTATGGAGGAGATACATGGAAATATGGAAAAAATACGAAGTGGATAAGTTTGGTTTCCTTTGTGTAAATTGATCTGATGAGATAAGAGGTATATTTTAATTTATGAATTTACCATTCCTTATTAGACTAATTAACCTGTCTCTAGAAAAAAAAAAGTGTGTGTGTGTATATATATATATATATATATATATATATATATACACACACACACACACACACACACAGTTATATAATAGAAATATTAGGATATATGATGTTAATGAGGTTAATAAAATAGATGAGGAGATTGATATTGGCACTGCATATACAAGCCTTGATTCTCCCTCATAATTTTCGTTTTCCTTCTTCCTATCTTTTCTTCCTATTTTTTCCCCCCCTCCCTTTAGAAGATATCTAGGGCCTAGGGCTGGGAAAAAAATCGATTTTAATCTTGAATCGAGTTTTGAGCTCAAATCGATTCAGTTTTGAAGAAAATCGATTTTATTATTTTTGGAAAAAAAAAAAATTTTTTTTTTTTTTTCCTTCCCTTCAAAGTTTCCGTAGCAGGACTGCAGGGGGCGTATCCGGAATGGCACTGGGCAGCGTTACCCCAATTACATCTACTCGCTGCAGCCGCCGTCTGCCTACCTGATCAGCGTGTCATGCAGACAGACGGCGGCCATTGCAGTGTTCAAAAGCCGCGCCTCCCGAGTCGTCGTCTGTGATAGGCGGAACACTCAATTTCACAGCAGGCAGTATTCAGCCTATCACGGACATCCTCTCATCCTCGTCTGTGTTATGAGGATGACCATGATAGGCAGAACACTGAATGCTGGGAAATTGAGTGTTCCGCCTATCACAGACGAGAAGGAGGCGCGGCTTTTGAATACTGGAATGGCCACCGGTGTAGCAGTAAAATCCGTATACCATGAAAATCTGCATCAGGTACGGGCACAGTGATTGAAGCATGGGCACAGTGAGGCACGGACACAGTGAGGCACGGACACAGTGAGGCACGGACACAGTGAGGCACGGACACAGTGAGGCACGGACACAGTTCAATTCAACTAAGAGTAACCTCAGGATTTTTTGTTGTTTTATTAGCTAAATCCAAATACAGTATTAATAATTTGGATGTTTAACAATCTTTGTTGCACACTGCAAAAAACAACAAAAAGGTCACAAGCGCTAAATTGGTGGATAAAGAAAAAAATATAATGGATGATAATAATAATAATAATAAGAAAAAAAATCCCAAATATTTTGGGAAGTACAAAGTATCCAAAAAGGGGGAAAAAACAGGATCCAGCGCAGCAAGAAAAAATCCGTACCCAGAAGTACAAAATACACAACATGCACACAATATAATCCAGCGCTCATGGAACATACATTATTAACTATTGAAAACTCTTGAAGAATTGATAAAAAAGCTTAGTCCATTTATTAATCACAATAAAGAGAGGGATCCAATCCCAAATGTGCAGAGGGCAAATTAATCTTAACTCTCCAGTTGCCAGTGGTGACAAACTTGTTAAACTTGCAGTGACATCCGTGGAGCAAGGAGGGGTTAAAAAAGTCAAAACAAAGCCTGTGGCATGATCTCCGTGTGAGCACAGTACCTTGAATGATGGACAACAGGCAGACCAGCGTGTGGAGGGCCCTCCAACCCAAAAGGATGCAGAGCCAGGATTGCAGCAAGGCTGGGACAGAAGGAATCACACACAGAGTTTCAAGAGTTTAATAGTTAATAATGTATGTTCCATGAGCGCTGGAATATATTGTGTGTTTGTTGCACACTGACTTTGCAGTTAGAGAAAGGGTTTGTCTTTGCAATTTTGTTTGTTGATGCACTTTAATTAATATAATAAAAAAAAAAAAAATCGAATCGAATATCGAGTTTTTTTATAAAAAAAAATTGCAGATTTTTTTTGAGGGGGAAATCGCCCAGCCCTACTAGGGCCACTAGTTCTTACAAATTTTTTTTTTTACTAAATACATTATTTTTTTTGGCGGTCTACAAGGCCTTCTGGTTAAGAAGTTAAAATGGGCGGTACGGAGGCTCCGGGAGCTGGCCTGGCTGATGGGCTCCTCAGTCTAATCCAGGTACACGCACCCACATAGGTGACGCTCAAATACCGTTAAACCGGTTTGAGTCTTTTTTTTTTATCTCTTAGAATATAGCTAAGAGTAATAGGTAGGGAAGGGCCTTTTTTTTGGCCCTCTTTCCCCCCCTTTTGTTTTTTGTTTTATTTTTTATTTTATTTATTTTTTTGTGATTGTTTTGTGGGGCGTTTTTTTTTTTTCTTCTCTCCTCCTCGTTCTCTTTCCCTTCTCTCGCCCTTGTCTCTCCTCGTCCTCTCTTACGGCCTCCCTCACGGGTTCCAAAATGGAGACATTGAAAATAAATGTCACTTAATGTAAAAGGACTAAATACAACAGAAAAAAGAAGGGTGCTCCTACATGACATGCGGCGCCTGGAAATGAGCGTCGCCTTCATACAGGAGACATTTTAGAGATGACAAAACCCGGACATTAAAAAAAATAAAAAAATCAGTTCTTCCCAACAGTATACCATGCCACCAATCAGATAGCCAAGTCAAAAGGGGTCTCTATTTTACTAGCAGGGAAAATACCGTGGGTACACATAGACTCTATAAGAGACCCCTTAGGGCGATACCTGTTTGTGAGAGGTAAAATAGGAGATACGGAGGTTACACTAGCAACCATATATGCCCCTAACTGCCATCAAGACGTTTTTCTAGGTAAAACGATTAAAACGACTGATGGGATTTACACAAGGGCAATAAATATTAGGGGGTGACTTCAATACTACATTAGATCCTAAAGAAGATACCTCGTCGGGAGTCTCATCTATCCCCCTTAGTGCGTGGAATCGTATAGCCCAAACTTTACATAATAAATTGATTGATGTTTGGCGGCTTTTACATCCTAAGGAAAAAGATTTTACATTCTACTCCTCTTCTCAAAGTCTACTCCCGGATAGATTTTTTTCTTGTCCCACATGCTCAACTTCACTCAGTTAAAAACAGCGGAGGTGGGCTTGATTACGTGGTCAGACCATGCACCTGTTTTTTTGACATATGCATTACAAGATTTCGTTCGATCTAGACTTAACCAATGGAGACTAAATGAAAGCCTCTTACAGGACAAAGAAGTCCTGGAAGACGTAATTAAAGAAATAGTTTTATTTTAGTACGAATGATACCCCAGACTGCGACCCAGGAACCATCTGGGAAGCACATAAGGCGGTTATCCGGGGAGTGTTGATTAAACACGGAGCTAGGATTAAGAAGAAACGTAAATTACAATTAAAATATCTATTAGAGGAATTAACTATCCTGGAGGCTAAACACAAACAAACATGTTCAATATCATTAGAGAGAAATCTAGCTGATAAAAGAACGCAAATCACAGACCTTCTCTACTATAAGGCTAAAGCGGCGCTACAGACATGTAGGAAGTTTTCATATGAATCAGGGGATAAATGTGGGAAATCACTGGCTAATACCCTACGAGATCAGAAACGGAGTAACTATATACCGCATATCATCTCACCAAATAAATCAAAAGGTAACGAAACCACAGGAGATAGTACGAGAATTCCAAGAATTCTACCACAACCTGTACAACCTTGAGTAAATCCCCTACGCAGGAACAAATAGATTTATACTTGTCGTTGGCATGAATGCCAAGACTTTCAGAAATAGAGAGAGATAAAATTAGAACGATCTATCAGTAGAGAAGAACTGCAGGAAGCGGTTGATTCAGTGAAATTGGGGAAAGCCCCAGGACCGGACGGTTTTACGGCCCAATATTATAAAATATTACTCCCCTACCTATCGGAATATATGGTGAAGTTATTCAATAGCTTAGGGACGGGGGAAAATTAACGAGAGATACCCTATTGGCATATATCGTAGTCATACCGAAAGAAGGGAAAGATCCATCCCCTCCTGTGGAAGCCATCGCCCAATTTCATTGTTAAACTCCGATCTTAAACTTTTCACCAAAATTTTGGCAAACAGGATTCAGCAGTATATTCTGAAAAACTAATACATTTAAATCAGGTGGGATTTGTCCCCACAAGGGAAGCTCGAGATAACACTACAAAAGCCATCAACCTGTTACATACAGTGAATAAAAACACAAATGCAGTGTGTATTTTTGAATACAGACGCAGAGAAAGCATTTGACAGTAAATTGGAAGTATATGCAGGCAGTCCTTCAACATGGAGGATTCGGAAGTAACTTAATACGGTGGATTGCCTCAATCTACTCATGCCCAACGGCTCAAGTAAGGGCAAATGGGAATCAGAGCCCTTTCCTATTAAAAACGGGACATGGCAGGGGTGTCCCCTGTCCCCACTCCTCTTCGCTCTGTCATTGGAACCGTTTCTCTGCACACTACGACACAATCAGGACATAGCTGGGATTAAAATAGGAAATATTCAATGTAAGATCTCGGCGTACGCTGACGACATGTTTTTCCACTCTAATTAATCCTTTGACTACGATTCCGAATCTTATGAGAGAATTTGAGAAAGATGGGGCACTTTCGAATCTTCGAATCAATTAAAAAAAAAAAAAAAATCGGAAGCAATGGGGGTCAATATATCACATACAACGATAACACTGTTGAAACAAAAAACTTTAAATTTAAATGGACAGACAGAGCTTTAACGTATCTAGGAACTTTTCTCCCAAGAAATATAGCAAAGATCTACGAGTTAAATTTTCCCCCTTTATTGCAAAGGGTTAAGATCCTACTAGATAAATGGAGAACAGGTTTTCATACTTGGATGGGACGTTGTAATATAAATTAAGATGAGCATACTTCCTAAGTTTATTTATTTAATACAAGCATTACCGGTAAATATCCCAGTGAGTTTTTTCAAACAGACGCAAAGAATAATATTTGAATATATATGGGCACGTGTACATCCTAGGATACAACGGAAACAATTAATGCATATAAAGAATCAAGGAGGATTGGCAGTACCAGATATACGGAAGTATTATCAAGCAGTAGACTTAAATAGAGTGATTGATTGGAATAGACATTCAGATACAAAATTGTGGGTACAAATTGAAAAGGCCCAATCACTGATTCCCCTTAGGGGAACACCATGGTGCTATGCAGCACTCCCTAGAGTGGTGATGGAAAATCCAGTGGTGGGAAATACGGTGAGGCTTTGCCCTTTACAGTTTCACAATATAGGGATAACACCAACGACATCTCCCTTATATCTAATATTGGGAAACCCTCTTTTCCAACCAGGATGTGAGGATAATGCATTTCGAAGATTAGAAAGTATGGGATACACTCAAGCTCTTAATTATATTAGTACCGGAACATGGATCAAAGAAATAGGTTTAGATTAAAATTTTGGAATGCTCTACAGATTACCCACTTTCTTGCCACACTACCGAACCCGGGACAGTTCGATAGACCCCGTACCACATTTGAGAAACTCTGCAACGGTAAGGGAGCAGTATCACGTACATTATCAGTATGTTACGAAATGCTAATTACACAACCGGTAACCTACGTTCCGAAATGTATACAAGAATGGGAAAGAGAACTAGGGAGGACTCTTAGTATGGAGCAGAGACAGAGGATGTGCCGATTTACACATGAAACATCACAATGTGTTAAAACCTTCTCGAGATGGTACAAGACACCAGAGAATTTCGGGAAAATCTTCCCGGATGTATCAGACCAATGCTGGAGAAGTCAGGAAGAAAAAAGGGACTATGCTGCACATCTGCTGGGACTGCTCCAGGATAAGATGGTTCTGGCGGGGATTAAACAGATCCTCTAACATTGTACGGATATAAGAATACCGGAAGACCCGGAGTTCTTCCTCCTACATGTTAATCAGATACCTGAGAGGAGATATAAAGAATCTTGTATCCCCCATCTTTTAGATGCTGCAAAAGCATGTATACCTCTAAAATGGAAATCACCGCTGCCACCGACAATAGAGATGTGGATCAGGAAGGTGAAGCAGGTAAGTAAATTAGAAGATTTAGTCCTCAGCGCGTAATCAACATGAAAGATTTGTTGAAACCTGGTCTGCCTGGAACACTTTCCTCCTCTCAGATGAGGGGAGGGCGCTCCTGGAAAATCAGATAATGGAGGGGTCAGGGATTAGGGTTTGGGAGAGAGAGGGGTTTGGAGGAGAAGGAGAGAGACTGGGGGTTCCCTTACGGCTTACGGGGTCCCCCTTTTGTTTTTTTGTTCTTTTTTCTTCCCTCCCCTTTCTCTTTTTGCTTTCTCCGTTTGAAATACTCAAATGAGAAATATGGAATGGAATATATAATATTAATGTTTTATTATCTTGACTTATTTAGTTTTTTGCATATTGTCTTGATGTATTGGATGTATTGGAAAAGAGAAATAAATGAAAAAAAAAAAAAAAAAGAAGATGCCCAGCCCCGAGTCCCGTGACCGCGCCCACGGGACCCGATCGGGTCAGAGAGCTGAAGAACGGGGAGAGGTAAGTATAAACAAACCTCTCTACATGCTTCCTAGTGTGAGTGTCACTGATCGTCTGTTCCCTGTCATAGGCAACGACGATCAGTGACGTCACACGCCAAGCCACGCCCCCACACAGTAGTAATCACTCCCTAGGTCACACTTCACCCCTTCAGCGCCCCCTAGTGGTTAACCCCTTCACTGCCATTTTTACAGTAATCGGAGCATTTTTATAGCACCGATCGCTGTAAAAATGGCAATGGTCCCAAAATGGTGTCAAAAGTGTCCGATGTGTCCGCCATAATGTCGCAGTCACGATAAAATAAAAAATAAAACGCTGATTGCCGCCAATACTAGTTAAAAAAAAAAAAAAAAAAGTAATAAAAAAAAAAAACAGTCCCCTATTTTGTAGACGCTATAACTTTTGCGCAAACCAAACGCTTATTGCGGTTTTTTTTTTTACCAAAAATATGTAAAAGAATACGTATCGGCCTAAACGGAGAAAAATAATTATTTTTTTTATATATATATATTTTGGGGATATTTATTATAGCAAAAAGTAAAAAATATAGAATTTTTCTCAAAATTGTAGCTTTTTGTTTTATAGCCCAAACAATAAAAACCGCAGAGGTGATCAAATACCACCAAGAGAAAGCTCAATTTGGGGGGGGGGGGGGAGAACGTCAATTTTGTTTGGGAGCCAAGTCACACGACCACGTCAGTTAAAGCGACGCAGTGCCGAATCGCAAAAAAGGGGTCTGGTCTTTAACCAGCCAAAATGGTCCGGCGCTGAAGTGGTTAATTTGATGTCAAATTTAACACAGCCTTCTCCCCCTCAGACACCACCTATGCCGAATGATCTGTGTAGGAAAGATGCATGTACTTTTACTATTTTTCAACATGCCGCTTTGGTCTTGCTCATGTGTTTCAGTTAGTCAGCACAACTTTATAAGGGGGGGGGGGGGGGGACCGCCGACAACGGATGGGTCATTGAAGCTTATGGAGTGAGCTCACTGGTAGCCATTGTTGGAGGTTAAGTCTACACAGACACCTTTCCTATACAGATTAGTAAGCATAGATGTTAGGAAAGTTGAGGGGAAAGTTTCAAGGTTAGTTATGTATATAGCAGGAATACCACAATGCCAGGATTTTTCATCCTGATTTTGAAAAAAAGGGTAGGAAATGGTTAAAACCTAATGGCTTTTTTTGAACCCCGTTTAAATCGGAAATTAGGTCTCTCACTTCCTCTGTCCAAGAGACTACATAGGAAGCAGGACAAAATCCCTCCAAAAAGCAAGGTGAAGTCTCCTTTTAGACAGTTTTTACCAGAACAAAAAGGTCCCCATTGGACGAATGCCCCCTACTCCAGCTCCAAAATGTCATATTTCCTATCAAATTCCTGTACTAGCAACAGGGTTTCAAAATATTTCCCCACTGAAAATAAAAAAGTTTTGGCTTTACATACACTTCCATTTTCCTTTTATCACCTATGTTCTAGGCATAGTTCATTGTACAATGAATAAAAAATAAATAAATGAACGAACAAAATAACCAAAAAAAGAGACAAAACTGAAAACACAAAAAAAAACCACAAAAACCACACGTCTATACTTACCTGCTCTGTGCAGTGGTTTTGCAGGGCAGCCCGATCCTCCTCTTCTCGGGTCCCCCGCCATCACTCCAGGCCCCTCTCTTCTGCTGAGTGCCCCCCAGAGCAAGCGGCATGAAATGGGGACTCCCAAGCCACAGCTCTGTATGCCCATTCACATTTTCTAGCATAGTCCCACCCTCTCTCTCTCCCCAATGGCTGCCACTGCTGTCTAAGCCACTGAGAAAGCAGAGTCCCTGGAGAGCCGAGGCTCTCATGCACGTCGCTGGATCACGATGGGACTCGGGTAAGTATTGAGGGGGCTGCTGCACAGAGGAGGTTTTTAGAATAGAATGCATGAAAGCACAAAAAAATAAAAATTAGAAGTGCATATACACACAAATGCCACACGTCCTTCATTAAAATGAAAGTTATTATTTTTATGCTTGTGTACACTCCTCACAAATATGCACAAGTGATATACAGCCCATCCTGTGTTTTTTTTCTGCCAGGAATGTCTGATGCTCATACATCAGTAGACCGTGTGCAAGAGGCCTAAAGGAAATCAAAAGCTGCTGGTCAAACAAAACAGTCACAGTTTAAAAAAAGGTTCAAGTGTTTACATATGAAGAACAAACACGGCACTGCCAGCTTCCAGATATACTGTTCTAGAGGATGCAGGCGTGTCATGTCGTCACTCACAATGTAGAGGCTCATCACACAGGAAACCCATGCAAGTCAACGCACTTCTGAAAATTAAATTGCTGGAAAAATAGGATTTTTTGTACTCACCGTAAAATCCTTTTCTCTGACATCCATGGACTGACACGGTGTCTCTTTACACTTTACACGTGGGTTATGTCCCTGCTTGCAGGAGAAGACCTAGGCAGAATGTCAGCTGTTATACATACATTCTAAAAGCCAGAGCTGAACAGCCCCACCCAGGGGGCGGTCCCTCCAGACATAACCCTCCCACTGCAGTCAGCAGACCTCAGTTCGTAACAAAGCAGTACAAACATAAAAAGGGTGGGTGCCGTGTCAGTCCATGGATGTCAGAGAAAAGGATTTTACGGTGAGTACAAAAAATCCTATTTTCTCTTACCATCCATGGACTGACACTGTCTCTTTACACGTGGGATGTCCCAAAGCAGTGTCAAGAGGGATGGGAGCAGTATAAATGGAAAAACCAAAAAAACTTCACTCCAAAGAAGGCAGAGCTCCTCAACGGAGGAGTTGCAACTTTAAGCAGCGACCTGCAGCACTTTGCGGCCAAAGGAAGCATCCGAAGATGCAGCCACATCAACCTTATAAAACTTAAAAAAGGTATGAACGGACGACCAGGTCGCCACCTTGAACACTTGTGCAACCGACGCTTGATGTCGGAAAGCCCAGGAAGCACCAATTGCCCTGGTAGAATGCGCCGTAACCGGCAAGAGAGGCGCCCGCCCCTTGAGAGCATAGGCTTGAATGACGGTTTGTCCCATCCACCTAGAAATGGTGGCAGACGAGCCGCTTGGCCCTGTTTTGGACCAGAGACCGTCACAAACAGTGAGTCAGATTTCTGAATAGAAACAGTAGCAGACAGGTACACCCGCAAGGCTCGTACCACATCCAATGCGTGAAGCGCAAACTCTCTGGGATGCGATGGGTGAGGACGCAAGGACGGGAGGACAATGTCCTCATTTAGGTGAAAGGCAGAGACCACCCTTGGCCAAAAGGACGCAGACGCAACACCGCCTTATCCTTAAGGATGACTAAATATGGCGACTTGCAGGACAAGACTGCCAACTCAGACACTCGTCTAACAGAAGTGAATGCCACTAACAAGGCCACCTTCTGAGACAAAGTCAAGAGGGGAATATCTCTGATAATCCCAAAAGGAGGTTCCTGGAGGACCGAGAGCACCAAATTCAGATCCCACGGTGGGAGAGGAGGCTAGACAGGAGGGAGCACATGGCGAACCCCCAACACAAGGTGCTAACCAAGAAATTACTCGCGAGAGGTCGCTGAAAGAAGACGGCCAAGGCCGAAATCTGATCCTTAAAAAAAATGGTACTCAAAACCAGCTTTTGGGTCACTCCACGCGGCGGAAGACGCAGGATTCTAGGGACGGAATACGTCCGAGGACGCCAGTCCAGCTCTTCGCACATTGCGATGTAAGCTTACCATGTATGGTGAAAGATCTTTCTGGAGAAGACTTCCGTGCCCTAAACATGGTCAAAATGACCGAGTCCGAGAGACCTCGGTCCTTCAACACCTAGCTTGTAACAGCCATGCCCTTAAAGCCGGAGACTGTAAAGCCGGATGAAATATATGACCTTGAGACAGAAGGTCCTCCCTTATTGGCAACTGCCAGGGAATGTCCGCGACGAGACATACCAGATCAGCGTACCAGTGACGCCGAGGCCAATCCGGAGCAATTAGGATCACCGGAGTTCCCTCGGTCGCCACCCTGTGCGGCAGACGAGGGAGCAGCTGCAGCAGAGGATAAACGTATATCAGGTGATAAGGACCCCATGGGGCCGCCAATGTATCCAACGCATCCGCCAAAGGATCCCTAGATCTGGCCACAAACCTTGACACCTTGCAATTGAGTCGAGAGGCCATCGGTCCACATCCGGCGTGCCCCACCGTCGGCAAAGGAGCTGAAATATGCAAGGACCACTCTCCGTGGTCCAGCGTCTGGCGACTCAGATAGTCCGCCTGCCCATTGACTATGCCCGGAATGTAAACGGCCTACAGAGCGGGCACGTTTTCGCGGTTAACATACGCCACCACCGTGGCGGTGTCAGACTGGATCCTGATGGAGCGGCCCTGTAATCTCTCCGATTCCGAGGAGAGGCACCGTCCGATTGCCCGTAATTTCCAGAACAGCGATTGGTAAACAGGCTTCGTCCGGAGTCCAAAGCCCTTGGGCCGACAGGACTCCCCAGACTCCACCCCAGCCCGCCAGGCTGGCGTCCGTCGTGAGTACCGCCCATTGGACGGGGAGGAACGACTTTCCGGACCGAAGAGCCGAGGATCTCAACCACCATGTCAGGGACGCCCTGACCAAGTGACTCACCTGGACCTGAAGATCCAAGGACAACGGGGATTTGTCCCAAGTGGGCAAGATCTCCTTCTGCAAAGCCCTGGTGTGTGATTGGGCATACGGAACGGCCGCAAAGGAGGCCACCACGAGTCCCGGGACTCCTACGCAAAAACGGATTGACGACCATTTTCGGGACGACAGCACCCGCACTGCAGACTGAGAGTCAGCAACTTCTCCGGAGGTAGGATACCTTTGCCTCCAAGGAGTCCAGAATCAGACCTAGATACTCCAGACACTGACACCCGAATGTTTAGGAACCACCCAAAGTCCCCGAGGGTCTGATTGACTATAGTCACTTCTAAGTCTGAGACACTTACTGCTCTTAGCAGAAGATCGTCCAGATAGCCCACGACAGCAATGCCTCGCTGTATCAGAAGGGCTAGAACCGGAGCAAGCACCTTGGTGAACACCCTTGGTGCCGAGGCTAGGCCGAAGGGAAGAGCCACAAATCGATAGTGGACTTCGCTGATCGCAAAGCGCAGAAACTTCTGGTGACTTGCACAGATCGGAACATGCAAGTAGGCGTACTTGAGTCCAAGGACACCAGAAAAAACTCCCCTCGACGGAGTGTATTGATCACCTGCAAATGGATTCCATGCAGAACTTTTGCACCTTCACCAAGGCCTTCAGGGTCTTGAGGTCCAAGAAAGGCCGAACCCCGTCCCATTTTTGGGACGACAAACAGATTTGAGTAGAATCCCAGAAAACTCTCCTGTGACGGAACCGGCACAATCACTCCGGACCTGATCAAATCCTGTACAGCCCCCAAGAGGGCTGCACGATGGGTAGGAAGGAGAGGAAGATTCGAGGGAAGGAATCTGTCTGGGGGCCAGGATGGGAATACCATCCCGTATCCTGAGGTGACCCTCGCACACCCACCGGTCGGTGATTCGGGTAGTCCACTGATCCGTGACCTGCGAAGTCGTCCCCCCACCCCAGAGTCGGGTGGAGGCAAGACTTCACGCGGAGGCAGGCTTGTGAGCCGCTTGTTTGGCTTACGCACCAGAGGCACTTGTGCCCACCAGCCGCACTGCCGTCAGTCTGAGAGGGTCTACCCGTGGACTCCGACTGACGAAAAAAGACCCCCTTTTTTGCTGGAAAGGAAGGACCCCGTTTGCGGCAGGCCTCCTTACCCTGCTAGTATAAGGAAGAGTGCTTTTACCTCCCGTGACATCCTTGACGATGTCATCCAGGGCAGCATCGAAAGGTCTACCACCTTTAATGGTAGATCCGTCAGGAGTTTCTTAGAGGCTAGGTCAGCAGACCAGCATTTCAACCAGATAAGACGACGCAATACCACCGCCGAGACAGAGGCCCTGGATATTAAAGGGGCCGCGTCCAACGTGGCGTTGCACACATAAACCAGGCCCTGCACCAGTTGGTGGGACAGAGCAACTGTGTCTGGAGGAAGATTATGCTCCTGCACAGCTAGGTGCAACATTTGTGCCCAACCTGTAAGTGTCTGAGACACAAGGGTCGCCGCTACCACAGGCCGTAGGGCGGGTCCCAACAAGGCAAAACATGGCTCTGCTCACCACTTCTGACCTCCTGTCAGTGGGGTCCTCAAACGTAGGAGTCCCCTCCATCGGGAGAGTGATGGCCTTGTTTAAGCCGGGCGACTGGAGGGTCGACCACTGGGGGAGAAGCCCACTTTTTAAGTAGGGCATTCCAAAGGGGCATCTGATAGACAACGCCACGGGACCATAAAAATCTTCTGCGGCTTTTCCCAGACCTCATCAATGAGCTAGTCAAAGAAAGTTACATATGGAAAAACCTCTTTTGAAGGCCTGGCCTTCAAAGAACCAAAAAAGGAGACTGAATCCGCCTGAGGTCCTGCATCCGCAGCATTTAGCTTGAGAGTGTCCCTCACCGCAGTCATGAGTACACCAACAACTGCCCTGTCATTTACTGACTCAGAACTGGAGTCTTTCTCATAAGGAATGTAGTGTTCAACACCATAAAACATATTCAGAACTAGGGTCCTGAGCGGTAGTGGCTAGGCCCATATCTGAATCAGCGCACACCCCTTGTGTAGATAAAGTGGGGAGAGGGCACCTTTTTTGCTCCCTTGCGCTCACACACCACTCCCATCCTGGGCAGAAATGATTCCAGGACTGCCCACAACAGGTCCATAGGGACCGCAGGTGCTGAAGCACTGCCTGTTGCACGGACATGTTAGGGGAAGCTGGTGACACAGACTCCATATTGTCCCCCTCTGAGACTCCTCAGATAAAAAGTCCACCCACAGGCTGTGCTGACTGAGGAGGGGGCGCCCAGGGGACTCACCAAACCGGATCAGGGACCGCTCAGTTCCGCTGTCTGTGTCCCCCTCTTACCGCGCTGCGTCAGCGCTGGTGAGCTGTGAGGAGACTGAGGAGATTTGCGCTGTTACAAAACTAGTGCTGAAAAGCGCGCGGGCTACAAGAAAATGGCCGCCGCACTTCACAGGCGATCCGCAGCAAGATGGCCGCCATGACGCAGATAAAGTGAAACAACACACACAGCGCCACTCGGCGCTCAGGCCCCAAAAAAAAACACACAAAAAGGCCCCAAAGCATATAATGCAGACCAGCATGAGTCCCCCAAGAACAGTGCGACTCCCAAGCACCCCACACAGCCAGCGCCAGTAATGGTGACAGAGAGCGACAATAAAATACAGGGGGAGACAGGGAAAATCCCCCACAGAGAAACACACAGCCTTTTGTACTCACCTGCAGGCAGGAGAGACTACTTACCCATCCCCTGAGGGACCCACTGGTGTGTTTCTGACAGGACTATCACAGTGCAGTACTGAGTAGCTGTCGGCCCGGTCCACCGCGAAAGATACAGTCAGGAGCTGTTCAGTCTTGAGAGGACTGTGGGAGCATGAAAGCAAACCCGGCCACCCCTGGAGTCATGGGGCATGTCGTGAACTGAGTCTCACGCACACAAGGCGAGGATCAGCACGCTCGATGGTCGGACAGGGAAGACTACGAGGATATCTTGTACCCAACCTGTTGCCCAGCCGACAGTAGATAGAAGATTCTCAAAAATAAAATAGAATTCCAAAAAGGAACAAAAAATAGGTCAGGAGACTGGCTCCTGAGAGAGCCATGTCTTCTTCTGCTAGGCAGAAAAAAAACTGAGGTCTGCTGACTGCAGTGGGAGGGTTATGTCCGGAGGGACCGCCCCCTGGGTGGGGCTGTTCAGCTCTGGCTTTTAGAATGTATGTATAACATCTGACATTCTGCCTAGGTCTTCTCCTGCAAGCAGTGACATAACCCACGTGTAAAGTGTAAAGAGACACCGTGTTAGTCCATGGATGGTAAGAGAAATAAAGTGTTTAATTTTCATTCATTACCACTGCTCACCTATAATCAAGGTCTGCCATAAATGGTATATTAAGGAGATGGCAGTTTTTTCTTCCAGTTGGCAAAAAATAAATAAAAAATCCCACCACCATCATACAAAACACACCCAGTAAGGGGTGCCTATAGATAAACTGTACTTTTGACTAAAGCTGGCTAATGCCCTCAGTATATAGGTCATTTACATACCTCCTGAAGCCTGGCCAAAATACTCCCAAAGACAGCATCATCATGTCCTGACTTTTTGCTAGGACATTGCCAAGCCACTCCCAGCTGTTACTGCTCACCCCCACCATCACAGGAGCTAGCTCTTAAAAAAAAAAAAAAAAAAAAAAAAAAAAGAAGTTCACCTTTGGCAACATATTACATGTTCCACCCAATGTTCCCAGTGCTGCAGCCGCCTGCTGACCCCCCCTCCATGTGGCAGCAGTATGAGAAGAAGTTCCCCGCACTAACGATCACTAAATTGAAAGCAGGGCGGCCGCGTTAATCAGACACAGTTCCGTGTGTCTGAATGAACTACACATCCCGATCTCTTTAGCGGCTGTCGGCTTGTAGCCCTCAATGAACTACCACAGCAATGTGGTAGTTCGAGTCTTCCCGCCAGGGAGTATCAGCTTACCCATATGGGATGGATGGATGGATAAGCTGATACACTGACAGTGTGCAGGAGTCCTGCATGGTACCAGCGATCTGCTGATGCAATGCTTTCCAGGCTGCTGGGGAAAAAACAAAAAAAACGAATGTCTTTTAAAAGATGAACTTCTTCTTTAAATTTCTTCAGGCGCCCTAGTTTTTGTAAAGGTGAACCCCTTAAAGTACTGAATTCTAGCTAGACCTATACAGGTCCTTCTCAAAAAATTAGCATATTGTGATAAAGTTCATTATTTTCTGTAATGTACTGATAAATATTAGACTTTCATATATTTTAGATTCGTTACACACAACTGAAGTAGTTCAAGCCTTTTCTTGTTTTAATATTGATGATTTTGGCATACAGCTCATGACAACCCAAAATTCCTATCTCAAAAAATTAGCATATTTCATCCGACCAATAAAAGAAAAGTGTTTAATACAAAAAAAAGTCAACCTTCAAATAATTATGTTCAGTTATGCACTCAATACTTGGTCGGGAATCCTTTTGCAGAAATGACTGCTTCAATGCGGCGTGGCATGGAGGCAACCAGCCTGTGGCACTGCTGAGGTGTTATGGAGGCCCAGGATGCTTCGATAGCGGCCTTAAGCTCATCCAGAGTGTTGGGTCTTGCGTCTCTCAACTTTCTCTTCCCAATATCCCACAGATTCTCTATGGGGTTCAGGTCAGGAGAGTTGGCAGGCCAATTGAGCACAGTAATACCATGGTCAGTAAACCATTTACCAGTGGTTTTGGCACTGTGAGCAGGTGCCAGGTCGTGCTGAAAAAGGAAATCTTCATCTCCATAAAGCTTTTCAGCAGATGGAAGCATGAAGTGCTCCAAAATCTCCTGATAGCTAGCTGCATTGACCCTGCCCTTGATAAAACAAACACAGTGGACCAACACCAGCAGCTGACATGGCACCCCAGACCATCACTGACTGTGGGTACTTGACACTGGACTTCAGGCATTTTGGCATTTCCCTCTCCCCAGTCTTCCTCCAGACTCTGGCACCTTGATTTCCGAATGACATGCAAAATTTGCTTTCATCCGAAAAAAGTACTTTGGACCACTGAGCAACAGTCCAGTGCTGCTTCTCTGTAGCCCAGGTCAGGCGCTTCTGCCGCTGTTTCTGGTTCAAAAGTGGCTTGACCTGGGGAATGCGGCACCTGTAGCCCATTTCCTGCACACGCCTGTTCACGGTGGCTCTGGATGTTTCTACTCCAGACTCAGTCCACTGCTTCCGCAGGTCCTCCAAGGTCTGGAATCGGTCCTTCTCCACAATCTTCTTCAGGGTCCGGTCACCTCTTCTCGTTGTGCAGCGTTTTCTGCCACACTTTTTCCTTCCCACAGACTTCCCACTGAGGTGCCTTGATACAGCACTCTGGGAACAGCCTATTCGTTCAGAAATTTCTTTCTGTGTCTTACCCTCTTGCTTGAGGGTGTCAATGATGGCCTTCTGGACAGCAGTCAGGTCGGCAGTCTTACCCCTGATTGCGGTTTTGAGTAATGAACCAGGCTGGGAGTTTTTAAAAGCCTCAGGAATCTTTTGCAGGTGTTTAGAGTTAATTAGTTGATTCAGATGATTAGGTTAATAGCTCGTTTAGAGAACCTTTTCATGATATGCTAATTTTTTGAGATAGGAATTTTGGGTTGTCATGAGCTGTATGCCAAAATCATCACTATTAAAAACAAGAAAAGGCTTGAACTACTTCAGTTGTAACGAATCTAAAATATATGAAAGTCTAATGTTTATCAGTACATTACAGAAAATAATGAACTTTATCACAATATGCTAATTTTTTGAGAAGGACCTGTAGTTCTTCCCTTGCTAACCCTCATCTAAGTAGCCAAAAGACCACCGCTAGTTGCACAAATACTATATGGGAGTTTCTTAAAGGGATACTAAAGTCTTTTTTTCTTTAAAAATAAATAAACATGTTATACTTACCTACTCTGTAAAATGGTTTTGCACAGAGCAGCCCAGATCCTCTTCTCGGGTCCCTCACTGGTGCTCCTGGCCCCTCCCTCTTGTCGAGTGCCCCCACAGCAAGCAGCTTGCTATGGGGCACCCGAGCCTCCATTTGTCCATTTAGACACAGACACAGTTCAGTCCCACCTCCTCTCTCATAGGCCAACTGACTGACTGACAGCAGTGGGAGCATATGGCACCTCAGCCAATCAGGAAGGAGAGTTCCGGATGGCGAGGCACTCATGCAACATCGCTGGATAGAGATGGGGCTCAGGTAATTATTATAGGGGCTGCTACACACAAGTTTTTTTATCTTCATGCATAGAATGCATGAAGAAAAAAAAAATGATAATAATCCTGCCTTTACAACCACTTTAAGGCAATTTGCTGCTTTCAAATCCAATTGGTTGACAGGATCTGCGTGAAACAGATACTGACTGGATGCTTATACCCATCAACCATTCAGTGCTTCCGTCTGCACATACAGTATATCCTGCCATGCAGAAATTGGAAACCCTGGCATTAAAAACGACAGCTCCTTTCAATATGACATTTATAATAATTGCCGCAAAGGCCTTTTTAATTTTACTACAAAGGCTCCCTCATTTTGTATACCATGCATAACCCCAGTCAGGAATGTCACCTTGAGCTCATGCAAATTCATTCACTGCTATTGCGAGCAGTTTCCCTTATTAGGCTTCAGATGGGCACTGACACCCATTCTGCATGCAGGATGGGTTTGTTATTTTGCCTGCATGTGCCCGGGGCTGTCACAGGGTAGGACGCAGCAGCTGAACTGATACAGTCGGCGTTCAGCTCAGTGTACCTGCACAAATGTCAAATTTTGACGTCCAGCTGTGTCCATGCAGTTGCTGCGTCAGCATCCACCCGTATAGGCAGCCTAGGGTAAATGCAGGCACAACAAACTAGAACGTGTGTCAAAACCCATTTGAAAAAAGCCTTAGGGCCACACACACACACACACACACACACACACACACACACACACACACCACTTATGCAGGAACTATTGTTCCTTGCCTAATCAGTACTTTTTTTTTTTACAGCAATGTTAAAGCCATGTGAATATAGCCATGAAAGCACTGGAAATGATCAGGTTTACAAATATAGCAGAGCTGCATCCAACTCAGGAGTAGTGGATGATTACTCACAATAGGTAGGAAACCATTTGTGAATTTAATTTCTAATAAGAGCAGGTTAGAACTTTTTGTAAGCAAATTACACTTAAAGTACCTCTGCAGCTTGCAGAGGTGTTGTGGCCGATTTAGGCTAATGCCAAGTACACACGGGCAGAATGTCAGGAGACATTGGCCAGTGCAATAAAAACCAGCCAACATTCGGGCCGTGTGTATGTCAGCCAGTCACACAGACGTTTATACCAGGCTTAAGGGTTAGCAAAGCAAATAGCTAATCTTCGCCAGATCAGTTTTAAAAGCATGATGGCAACAGGCACCATTCATTGCCTTTCAGGACTGGTTCACCACCAATGCAGTTTGCTTTTGATCCTTTCTGCAGTGCTTTTTGCACAATTTTTTAAAGCATTTTGCACTTGTTTGTTTGGGCATATTTGTTGTTGGGCAGATAAAAAAAATAATCCCCCCCGCCACACAATACTAGCAAAAATGCACTACATGCAATGCGAGCAACTCTTCTGTATATAATAAGATATCCGCGATAGCCTCAGCGATATCAGGCACGCCCTTAAATCTTACAATATCAATGTGCCCTGTTGGAGCTCCAATTCCGGGTGTCTTGTGCAAAGAAGAAGAGATACTAACTTAACACTGTGTCAACCTTATTGGCGATTGTACATTGGAAGTCCTCAACAGTGCCCCTGTCCACAATATATAAGACTTGATGGAAGGGATCCTATATATCCTACAAGATGAGATGCACCTACTTAAATCGTAAGTGGGAGGCTTGGAAGACCCATAGGCATATCCTGTTACCCTGAAATAATACAGTGTGTGCTTATGTCACCATGAGTTGAAGGATCAATGTCATTGGACATATTGACTTTCAATATACCTAAATCTGTACAACTGTTTTATATGCCCCAGAGATTCTCTGTAGGCTTCTGAATTGTTGTTTGGTTTATACCTAGATTTGTGGCATATACTCCTTTTTGGATATTGTCACGATATGCATTTTAGATACTTTAATAAAAAGTTTGTAAACAAAAATGCACCAACATGCTATTCTCTAGCTTCATCGAAGTCTATTCCAAAAAACATAGTTATGCATTTAAAGCGGAGTTCCAGGAGGAGGAGCAACAACATGGCACCGTAGTAGCGGCTAGCTCCATGCTCTCCTCCAGGCGAACTGAAAAGCAGGAGGGATGGCCCCCCCACATAACTGACTTTGAAGCGGTCTGATGCAGCCCTGATCTAGCCCTGATCTAGTGCACGCCGAGACAGCGACCTGCCACAATTGTGCGACAGACTTACAGTGCGGGTAAGCTTAGGCTGGATGTGAGAAGTCCCGTGTGAGGAGGAAGGTAGAGCGGAGACCTAAGCAGGCGGAGGCTGATTGGAGACGGGTCCGGCGGTAGTTTAGGAAATCACGTGACACCGCAAGAGACGCTCGGGATCTCCTGGAAGTCGGAAGCCTCCGAGAACCAGAGAGAATGAAAAGAGCCTTCAACAAGCAAACAAACCACCATACCACGGGATCCATGTTACACACAGCTGCAAGACTGAGATAGGAGGGAGCAGGAGAGAGTCGGGAAGTCTGTTGCAGAGGGGTAAGGTGTTTGAGATCTTGTCTACCCACCTCCCTAGCCCCCCAATTGATCAATGAACTGTGAACTGTGAAAAAATAAATAAAATAAAAACTCAGCGGTAGCCATTGACTACTAGTGAAAAACAAAAGGGGATGATTAATGAATATGCCTAATTAGACTGAAAATATAAACTGCCTGTATATATGCAAAGGAGATTGCAATATTTGTTTTCTAAAGTATTCCTAAAGTATTCCTCTTGGGCTGAAAGGCATATATCTTTTGGCCCTCCTATCCCTGCATATATCATTGATGGAGGTAAAATACAGGTGAAATGAATTATGTACGGATAAAGAAATTGGCTGAACTGAGACTTGGTGAACATACTTTAGGTAATATCTGGACTAATTAATATATATATACACACACCTGTTTACAACTAAAACAAACTTAAAACCTTTTATAAACTTTGAAAGACCTCCCCGAATCCTCCATTAGATCGGTTCAAACGGAGGGTTGGGCAATAGGGAATTTGCCTCTGATGGGACTGAAAGGGTTCTAGGAGCGCTAAGGTCTGCTTAGTTCAGAATTCATATAAACGGCCCCTCTGAATATATGATATAAAAGAGTATATTTTTTCATACCCTCAATGGCTTAGAAGGGCCTGCCCCTGTATAACAGACCCTGCTGGAACTACGGTCCTTTGGTAAGGCCAGAATGAGGGAAAAAAGGGTCCCAAAGCTAATCAGGGGGAGAGTACAAGCCGCAATACAATAAAAAGTCTTACCTTGTTGTTGAAGGATCCGATCAAAGGATGGAGAGCCCCGGTAAAAAAGCAGAGTCATTAACAACGACACTGGTGAAAATTAAGGGGCACCCAGAGATAGCTCAGAGGGAACAAATAACCGCAGGAAAAAGTAAAACCAATAAGGTTAAAACCCCAGAAACAAAAAGTAAGAAGACACCTGAGAGTCAACAGCCACTAGAAACATCGGAGGAGGGCCTACAAGCCCCCCCAACAAAGCAGGATATGACAGAAATTATCACGCCTAGAGCGAATAATAAGGGGTGAAATGAGCGCAACTACAAAGGATATACAAAATGTATTACAAAGGGTGGAAGGAATAGAAGAACAGTTGGAAGAACAAAAAAAACGCACTTAAAGAATTAGGAGAAAGAGCAGATATGGATTGGATAGAGATAAGAAATGCCCGGTATAAACTTGAGGACCAAAAGAATCGTAGTAGAAGGAAAAACTTACGGATTAGAGGACTCCCGGAAGAGGTCAAAGACACAGAACTAGGAGATGTGCTGCGAGAAATTTTTAACGCGGCTTTAAAGCGTGAAAACTGCTCTAATGCGCTTTGAAAGGGTACATATAATTCAAAGAGCATATAATGCACATAGGGACTCACCAAGAGACACTATAGTAAGATTCCATGACTATGAGCAAAAAGATCAAGTTTCCCAAAGTACAAGAAATTCTACCCCAATGTGGAATATAAGGGAAATTCAGATTTGGCTCCAGAGACTTTGGCACGAAAAAGGGCATTAAAGCCATTAACAAGCCATCTACAGGCAAATTGTATTCCCTATAGATGGGGGTTCCCGGCATGCTTGGTGTTTAAAAGCCAGGGGGGGGGTCTCAGCTTATGTACGGTTCCCGGAAGATATTAAGGAATTTTGCAATAGACTGAATATACAAATTTATACAAGTTGATAACTGGGAAAAGAGACCTCCGGGCATGGAGAAGGTAGAAGGATCAGGACTGGAGTAGAGCTTAGACTGTTAGGTTTAATATGTTAAGGGAGGGAAGGAGAGAGGGAGGTTTTTTTGGGGTGTCTCTCTCCCCCCATGGAATTTTTTTTAAATTATTTATATATTTATTTATTTTCTTCCCTTCCGTCTCCTCTCCCTTCATTTTGGAGGGAATAGGGTGGGAAGCCTGAAAGCTGAATGTTAAAAAGGGCTTCTTAGCATATTATGGTCCCAGAAGATATTAAGGAATTTGGCTTAATAAATAAACTATATAAGTGGATAACTGGGAAAAGGGACCTCCAGTATGGAGAAGGTAGGAGGATTACATGGGAATAGAGCTCAGAATGTTAATTTTTTATTATTATTATAATTTTTTTCTTGGGGGGAGAATTGATGGAAAGTAGTATATAAAGTAGTACGTGAAGGAATTCGCCAGGAGGGGGGGGGGGGGGGGTAATGGAGCGGTGATGCCCACCTTTTCCCCCGGAAAGCCGCTCCCAAACTTGAGGATGGGGCCCCGGAGTGAAGGGGGACATCCAAGGTACCCCGAGTTAGGGTACGCTCGGCATAGCGCCAGGAGGGGCGTGGACCGAGGGAGCCCTAATATTGATTAGCAATATGATTGGGGTGGGGGAGGGGGGTATATGTGGTCTCAATTCACCCTATGTTTTGTGTTAAAGTCTGATCTGGAAAAGATACCCTCTCCACGAGTAAGGTTTAATGAGTCCTCCCTGATGGCAGGGGACTATCAGAGATCCCTACTCTCCTCCTTGTGTGTTATATGGCTATAGCTCTATATATATATATATATATATATATATATATATATATATATATATATATATATATATATACACACACACACATACATACACACACACACACACACACACACACTATAAAAGAACTGAACAATAGAATATGGCAGCTTTGAAAATAGTCACGTATAACGTGCAAGGATAAGCGATACCAGATACTGCAGGAGATGAGGGGATTCTCGGCTATTATAGTGTTTCTGCAAGAAACCCACCTAAAGTTGACATCCAAGACTAGATTAATTTCAAAAGATTTTCCCACTTGGATACACTGCTACTCTCCCAATAAAAGATCAAAAAGGAACAGCGATGGGTTTGATAGGAATACACAATTCACATTAGGGAAGATACCTTTTTATTAAGGGTTTTTTTATTTAATAGGAAATTTACGTTAGCTAATGTATATTGCCCTAATAAACGTTCAGCAGTGTATCTGAGGAAAATCTTGAATAGACTGGAGGCCTTTAGAGAGGGGATGGTGGTTTTGGCAGGGGATCTGAATTTTGGTTTTGATCCAGCATTGGATACCCAACCAATATCACTAAGGTCAGAGGGAAAATATCTTAGAGCAATTAAATATAAATTATATCAAATGCACCTGGTTGAGGCTTGGAGAATTCTATATCCAAAAGATAGGGATTTTACATACTATTCACCTGCACATAGGTCGTATTCTAGAATAGACCATGTCCTGCTGGACCATCGGCTACTCAAAGGACTGAGAGGGGTAGAAATAAAAACAATAACTCTCTCTGACCATGCTCCGGTTGAGATGACCCTGGCGTTAGGAGGAATCCCAGCTGGTATGAGAACATGGAGAATAGATGAATCCCTCCTAATTGATCCTAAGATAGCTGATGAGCTGGAGAAGGATATGGGTCTTTTCTTTAAAGAAAACGACATAGAAAATGCCTCCCCATCGACCCTATGGGAAACACACAGTGTTTATGAAAGGAAGGATGATTGCAGAAAAGGCCAAGAGGGAAAAAAATCAGACAGGCCCAGAAATTAATCTTATTAGAAGAAATTCAGGACCTAGAACAGAAGCATAAAGGAAGTCAGGAAGAACAAATTTTGATAATATTAACTGGGAAGAGAGAAAAAGTAAGGGATATAATGGAACAAGAAACTAAATGGGTATTTAATAATATGAGTAAGAAATTTTATGCTATGGGTAATAAACCGGGGAAATTACTAGCAAGGACAATTAAACCTAGAAACACACAGAACTTTATATCAAAAATGAAAGATAAGAAAGGTGATCTGAAGCACTCTACGAAAGATATAACTAACATTTTTCAAGATTACTATCAATAGATAGATAGGATAGTAAAGAACAAGGCCCATTAGTAATACAAAGTAAAAGAAGGAAAATTAAACAATATTTGGAATGGGTTAAGTTCCCGGATCTAGCAGAGGAGGAAATCAACAAATTAGACAAGGAAATATCAAAGTAAGAAATATCTCATCAAACAATCAAAAGTATTAAAAGGGAAAAAGCCCCGGTCCAGATGGTTATACTTCATTATACTATAAGAGATATGTGGAAACCATGATGCCGTACTATCAGCGGTATATGAACTCGATAGGTAGAGGCATGGCAATGCGAGAGGAAGCATAAGAAGCCCACATAACTCTTATAGTGAAGGAAGAAAAAGACCCTTCATTATGTGCCAGTTACAGGCCCATATCTTTGATCAACGTTGATATAAAGATCTATGCAAAGATACTGGCTGAAAGATTAAAACCTTTTATGACAAGGCTGATAGAAAATGATCAAGCAGGGTTTGTATCTGGAAGAGAAACAAGAGATAATATACCAAGAGCACTATTCCTGATACAAAAAGCTAAAAAAGTAAAAATACCAGCGTTGTTTGTCAGATGCCGAAAAGGTTTTCGACAGACTAGACTGGGGATTTATGTTAGCAACATTGAGACATATGGGTCTAGGGCCCAACATGCTCAGATGGATAGGAGCTCTGTATTTTAAACCCTCGGCCCAGGTGCGGGTAAACGGAACCAGCTCAGATAGGTTCACTCTTCTCAATAGGACCCGACAGGGATGTCCGCTCTCACCCCTTCTTTTCGTTCTCTCACTAGAGCCATTATTGGCAACTATTAGAATGAACCAGGAGATAGAAGGTATTAGGGTTGAAGGGAGGGAACATAAGATATATGCATTCGCGGACGATATGATGCTCAAATCCCAAACAGACACTACCGAAGATTTTAGAAGAATACGAAAAGTATGGAGAGATATTGAGTATATCCTTAAGTTCAAGGGAACGCAGAGATCTTGTGTACCTATACCAATTTACTTGGAAACAGAGGGGGATGAAATATCTAGGGATATTGTTGTCCAATAGTGAAAGGGATCTATATGAAGACAATTATATTCCCCTACTAAATAAAATTAGAACTAAAGAGATGCTTTTTCTATCGGGTATCATGGCTGGGTAGAATAAATATAATTAAGATGATGATTTTGCCTAAAGCACTGTACATTTTCCAATCCCTACCGATAAAAATCCCAGATATATATTTAAAAATATTGGGGAAGATCCTGAAGAGATTTATATGGAAGGATAAAAATCCCCGAATATCAGCTGAGATCTTAACCAGACCTAGACAGGAGGGAGGACTATATCTTCCAAACTTTAAAAGATACTATGAGGCTGCTGTATTAAAAAGAGGATAGTGGACTGGACGCAGGGGGATAGACAAAAGGGGAAAAAGTGGAAGAAAGTTTGACTAAAAGATAATTGGGAAGGATATGGATCCCTAAACAATATAGAGGTCTCACTCAAGAGGCACCATCAATAACAAAAGAAACCTTTAGAATATGGGATAGAGTCTGTAAAACAAAAGGAGTGGCAATATAATAGATCGCTGTTGCCCCTCACGGGTTCAGACTTTTTCCCGCCGGGTAAGGGGGGAGGTGGGTTCCTGCGATGGGCAGCTTCAGACATGCCAAGATTGAAAGATTTATTGAAAGGGAATACTTTATGCCCACTTACAGAACTGCGAGAATAATATGGGAGTTTCCCAAGGGGATTTATGGAGATACAGACAGGTCCAGCACTTTGCTGGAACACTAACAAAGCCCCTGCGAGCTATGAACGAGCTGAATGTATGGGAAAAAAACGTAGAGTGTATAGGAATGGGAGGCCAAGGGATATCGAACATATATAGGATACTGACTCCCTCAAGGGAAGGGGAGACACTTAAAGTACTAGAAAGTTGGGAAATGGAGTTAAACCAAACCATAACGGAGGAAAAGAGAAGTTTTAGACTACGTCCATTCAACATCAGTAGAAGCAAAAGATGAACTATAAAAACTCCTAACTAAATGGTACTTTGTCCCAATGAAACTCTATAGAATCAATAGAGAGACATCACCCCTGTGTTGGAGAGAATGCGGGATGGAAGGAACTCATATGGTGGCACTGTCCCTTAATACAGGAATACTGGAGGGAGATCTTAAGTATGATAAAGAAGATTAGTGGTGTGGAGGTAAATCAAGATCCTTGGTACTGTCTGTTCCATAATGCGGGAACAACAAGGAAAAAAATATAGACAAAGTCCTGGTCCCGTACCTTTTGAATGGAATGAAAGCGCCAATTCCTAGAAACTGGAGGGGAAAAAAAAGCTCCATCAATGGGAGAATGGTTAAAAGAGATTGATAGAATTAGACTGATGGAGGAGTTGATGTCAAATCATAATGGAGAGTAGACAAAAATGTAATAAGATCTGGAGAAGATGGAGTTTAGGGAATCAGGAGACAATGGGGGGGGGGGGGGGGGGGGTCAGGGATGGAGGGATCTATGGACTTGGTCCATTTTGTGACCTCCATTCCCTGTCCTCTCTTTCTCCCCCCCCCTTTTTTTTTTTTTACTTTTTTTTGAGATCTGGATTCTTTATAAATTTTCTTGTCACTTAAGTACTTCCGCACTAGATATTATATATACACTGATAAGCACTGCACAGACCAATTTTTTATTTTTATTTTTTCAAAAAGGTGGAGATTTGGATTTCTACTCTTTACTTAAGCACAAGATAACAGACACATTCTTTGGTCTTTCTGTTCCCCCCCCCCCCCCTTTTTTTTCTTTTATATAGATTTATTAATTATTTTTTTTGGGCTCAAATTCTGAGCCCCTATTATTTATTATCACTAAAATAGCACTATAAGGGGGTTCCCCGCCCCTTTTTTTATTATATAATTTGGATCACAAAATTAGCATAAGAACCGAGATTTCCTCCCCTTGCACTTTTCCCCTCCCTGCTCTTTGGGCCGAGATTGGGAATCCTTATAAAAACTCTACTATTCACATAAGTACCAGTGCGATAGATAGATACTTATTTTTTTCACCTTTTTAGGCTCAAATTTTGAGCCTCTACAATTATCACAAGATAAGCACGAGTTGGAGGTTCCTTCCCCTTCCTTTTTTTTTTAACCTTCTCCTTTCCCTTCTCTCTTCCCCCTCTCTAAGATACTGGGCAGACTCCACTAATAATTAGGGGTAGAAGAAAGAATTATGAAGCTTGGGTATATTTCCTATAGGAAGATCAGACTTTTCCAATAAAATAATTATTATCAATGATATAAGCTGATAGGTAGGAGATGAATTGAGGCCGTGTGAATGTTTTTAAATGTTAAGTAAATTTAATTTTTGTTTTTATGTAATAAATGTTTGTAAGTTATGGTAGGAAAAATGTAAAGAAAATTATATAAAAATAAATAAATAAAATAAAAGCGGAGTTCCACCCAAATTTGGAGCTTCCGCTTAATCTACTCCTCACCCCCTTACATGCCACATTTGTCCCACATCTGTCCATCTTCCTCCTTCCGCCCTGTAGGCGATCACCTGGGACGCGACAGGTCCCAGGCGATCGCCTGTCCACTCAGAGCGCTGCGCCGTTCGTGCATGCAGTGAGTGCCCGGCCGTAAAGCCGAAAGCTGTCACGGCCGGGTGCCCACACTATGAATGGAGGCGCCGGCGGAGAAGGAGGAGGGAAGAGGAGCGGAGCTCCGGGCGTCGCTGGACAGTGGAACAGGTAAGTGTATGGTTATTAAAATCCAGCAGCTACACTTTTTGTAGCTGCTGTCTTTTAACATAAAAAAAGGCTGGAACTCCTTTAAGAAAGTCCCTGACCCTTTCCAAAAACGCAGCGGCTGAAAAAAAAAGACATAGCTGTGAATGTGTTCCATTAGAAGCCATGTTAAATGGACTGTAGTGAGTTTCTGCAAAAAGCACAAAAAGTAGTGAACATGGCCGTTAACCTTTTTCACTTGCAAATGGGACCATTACGCAGCACATAGACGAGTCAGTTTTTTCATTCAATGGCAATTACTCCATGAGCCATTACAGGCAAGCATCCACGAAAAGATGTAGGAGGAGAGGTCAGCCTCCGATTCCTTCACAAGTGTGAATGGGTTTCAAATATGGCGAGTGGTCAGTGAAAAGGTCAATGCTGCTGGCTTGACCAGAATACACCCAACCAGTTGGGGGTGGCCATGCAATTATAACCCTTCCCACATAGAAACAAATCTACATAAAACTGGTGACACACACACACACCACTTTTTGGACAATTCCTAGGAGAATCGGTCAAAATCCAAGCTGTGAAAGGTCCTATCAAGTCAAGTCAATTTAACCACTTAACGACCGCTCACTGTATATATACACACACGTCGGCAGAATGGCACGGACAGGCACAATCACCTACCTGTACGTGCCTGCCTTCGTATAGTTGGGGGGTCCCATCGGACCCACCTTCTATACAGTGAGCGGTCGGCATCGTTCCGTGATGAGGGGACGGCCATTAGTTTCCGGCCACCCCCTCGCGATCGCTCCCGGCGAATGAAAAGCTTCCTCTACATGTGTAAGGTTTACACAGGCAGAAGGAAGTGATGTCATCTCTCCTGTGGCGCTCACATATACCGTGCGTCGTTGAGAGAAGACATCAGGTTAGTGCCATAAACAGCACACTGACACCAGGACACATAGGCACACGATCACCCCCCAGTCACAGTGTAACTGATTGCAGTGACCATTTATTTACTGATCACTGCAATCAGTGACATTTGCGACTGTAAAATGGTCAGGGCAGAGTGTTTTAGGTCCAGTGTAGCCCCCTAATAAAGGTTTAACCCCTTGATCGCCCCCCCAAGTAACCCTTTCACCCCCTTCTGCCAGTGTCACTAAGCGGTCGTTTTTCTGATCGCTGTATTAGTTATGCTGGAGCCGATAGGTAGCCAGTTATTTTTTTTAGGTTCGCCGCAGGTTTCCCCATTATCTAATAAAGGTTTTAACCCCCTAATTGCTCCTAGTTAACCCTTTCACCAGTGATCACCATATAAGTGTTACGGGTGACGCTGGTTCGTTAGTTTGCTTTTTATAGTGTCAGGGCACCCGCCGTATATAACCCAATAAAGGTTTAACCCCCTGATCGCCCGGCGGGTGATATCAATTAGGTTTTAGCGTCAGAGGGTCTGCGTCGCCCCAGGCAGCGTCAGGTTAGTGCCAGTAACGCTAACACCCACGCGTGAAGCATACACCTCCCTTAGTGGTATAGTATCTGAACAGATCAATATCTGATCAGATCTATACTAGCGTCCCCAGCAGTTTAGGGTTCCCAAAAACGCAGTGTTAGCGGGATCAGCCCAGATACCTGCTAGCACCTGCGTTTTGCCCCTCCGTCCAGCCCAGCCCACCCAAGTGCAGTATCGATCGATCACTGTCACTTACAAAACACAAAACTCATAACTGCAGCTTTCGCAGAGACAGGCCTGATCCCTGCGACTCCAGTGCTGTAGGAGGCGATTTCACCACCACAGTTAGAAAAAAAAAAAAAATATGCCGAAGCATGGGGGCAGCAGGGGCGGAGGAGCGATTTTGCTCCTAATGCCGCGTACATACAGTCAAAATTCCGACGGAGGCATGCCCGTGGAAAAGTCCGACCATGTGTGTGCGGCATAACTTTTGCGGGAGGATGCCCCCATGCTTCGGCATATATAAATAGTGCATGTATGCCCATCATTAGAAGTGGGTGGATGAAGGGAGGTATTCTAATGGTGGGCATACCCACCGATCAATCTTTTTTTTTCGTTGAGCCAACAGGCTGCATAAAAAATAAATAAAAGGATTACAATACATGTCCAACAAGGACCAGCAACGTACTGGTATGTTGCTGGACTTTGAATGGTTATACCAGATTGATGCCTGCGGGTTTAGGTATCATCTTGGTATCATTCTTTTCAGCCAGCGGCCGACTTTCATGTAAAAGCAATCCTAGCAGCTAATTAGCCTCTGGACTGCTTTTACAAGCAGTGGGAGGGAATGTCCCCCCCCCCCCCCCGGATATAAAAAGCACCATTGGGAAAGCATTTTATCACACCGATCTTAGTGTGGTCAGATGCTTTGAGGGCAGAGAAAAGATCTAGGGTCCAATAGACCCCAGTTTTTTTTTTTTAAATAAGAATACCTGTCACTACCTATTGCTATCATAGGGGATATTTACATTCCCTGAGATAATAAAAAAAATATGGAAGGAACAGTTTAAAAATAAAATAGCAAAATTAATAATAAAAAAAAAAAAAAAAGCACCCCTGTCCCACCCTGCTCTTGCGCAATGGCGAACGCAAGCGGACAGCAATTGCACCATGCATGTGAGGTATCACTGCGAAGGTCAGATCGAGGGAAGTCATTTTAGCAGTAGACCTCCTCTGTAAATCTAATGTGGTAACCTGCAAAAGGCTTTTAAAGGATTTTAAAAATGTAGTTTGTCGCCACTGCGCGTTTGTGCGAAATTTTAAAGCATGTCGTGCTTGGTATCTATGTACTCAGCCTAAGATCATATTTTTATTTCAGCAAACATTTGGACAATAAGATCATATTTTTATTTCAGCAAACATTTGGACAATATAGTGCATTAAAATAAAAAAAGTGTATTTTTTCCCCAAAAAATGTTTGAAAAATCGCTGCGCAAATACTGTGTGGGGAAAAAAAATGCAACACCCACCATTTTAATCTGTAGGGCCTTTGCTTTAATATATTTATATATATATATATATATATATATATATATATATATATATATATATATATATATATATATATATTTTGGGGGTTCAACATAATTTTCTTGCCAAAAAATAAAAAATATATGTTTTCATGTAAACAAAAAAAGTGTCAGAAAGGGCTTTGTCTTCAAGTGGTTAGAAGAGTGGATGTAAGCTTCCTAATGTTGTGTATAAAATGCCAGGACAGTGCAAAACCCCCCCAAATGACCCCATTTTGGAAAGTAGACACCCCAAGCTATATACTGAGAGGCATGTCGAGTCCATGGAATATTTTATATGTTGACACAAGTTGCGGAAAAAAATTGTATTTTTTTTTGCACAAAGTTGTCACTAAATGATATATTGCTCAAACATGCCATGGGCATATGTGGAATTACACCCCAAAATACATTCTGTTGCTTCTCCTGAGTACGGGGATACCATGTGTGAGACTTTTTGGGAGCCTAGCCGCGTACAAGACCCCAAAAACCAAGCACCGCCTTCAGGCTTTCTAAGGGTATACATTTTTGATTTCACTCCTCACTGCCCATCACAGTTTGAGGCCATGGAATGCCCAGATGGCACAAACCCCCCCCCCCCCCCAAATGACCCAATTTTGGAAAGTAGACACCCCAAGCTATTTGCTGAGAGGTATGGTGAGTATTTTGCAGATCTCGCTTTTTGTCAAAGTGTTTTTTTTTTTGTTTTTTTTAAGTATTTTCTTTCTTAACCACTTGACCACTGGGCACTTAAACCCCCTTAATAACCAGACCAATTTTCAGCTTTCGGTGCTCTCACATTTTGAATGACAATTACTCAGTCATACAACACTGTACCCATATGAAATTTTTGTCCTTTTTTTCACACAAATAGAGCTTTCTTTTGGTGGTATTTAATCACTGTTGGGTTTTTTATTTTTTGCGCTATAAGAGAAAAAAGACTGAAAATTTGGTAAAAAAAATGATTTTTTTTTCGTTTCCGTTATAAAATTTTGCAAATTACTATTTTTTCTTCATAAATTTTGGCCAAAATTTATACGGCTACATATCTTTGGTAAAAATAAGTACAAATTGGTGTATATTATTTGGTCTTTGTGAAAGTTATAGAGTCCACAAGCTATGGTGCCAATATCTGAAAATTGATCACACCTGAAGTACTGACGGCCTATCTCAATTCTTGAGACCCTAACATGCCAGAAAAGTACAAATACCCCCCAAATGACCCCTTTTTGGAAAGAAGACATTCCAAGGTATTCAGAAAGAGGCATTGTGAGTTTTTTGAAGTTGTCATTTTTTCCCACAATTCTTTGCAAAATCAAGATTTTTTTTTTCTCTTTTTTTTTTCCACAAAATTGTCATATTAGCAGGTTATTTCTCACACACAGCATATGCATTCCACAAATTACACCCCAAAACACATTCTGCTATTACTCCCGAGTATGGCGATACCACATGTGTGAGACTTTTACACAGCGTGGCCACATACAGAGGCCCGACATGCAGGGAGCACCTTCAGGCGTTCTGGAGCACCAAGGCCAATTCTGACATTTCTCTCCTACATGTAAAAATCATCATTTATTTGCTAGAAAATTACATAGAACCCCAAAACATTATATATGTTTTTTTAGCAAAGACCTTAGAGAATATAATGGTGGTTGTTGCAACTTTTTATCTCGCACGATATTTGCGCAGCAATTTTTTTAACGCGTTTTCTTACGGAAAAAAATGTTTTGTGCTTAAAAAAAAAAAAAACAGTAAAGTTAGCCCAATGTTTTTGCATAATGTGAAAGATGAAGTTACGCCGAGTAAATAGATACCTAACATGTCGCCCTTAAAAATTGCACACACTCGTGGAATGGCGCCAAACTTCGCTACTTAAAAAATCCCCATAGGCGACGCTTTAAATATTTTTACTGGTTACATGTTTTGAGTTACAGAGGAGGTCTAGGGCCAAAATGATTGCTCTCGCTCTAACGTTCGCAGAGATACCTCACATGTGTGGTTTGAAAACCGTTTTCATATGTGGGCGGGACTTACGTATGCGTTCGCTTCTGTATGCGAGCTCACGGGGACAGGGGCGCTTTAAAAAAAAAAAAAAAAATTTATTCTTCATCTTACTTTATTTTAGTTTGACATGTTTTTCCGCCCTAAACATTTTTTTGATCACTTTTATACCTATTACAAGGAACGTAAACATCCCTTGTAATAGGAATATGGCATGACAGGTCCTCTTTACAGTGAGATATGGGGGGGGGGGGTGTCAATAAGACCCCACATCTCACCTCTAGGCTGGGAAGCCTGAAAAAAATACAAAAAAAAAACAACAATCCTGGCTTTGATCGTAGCGGTGAGTCGGTAGAAGCACCGGAGGGCGGGGGGGGGGGGACATCCCCTCTCGCCTCCCGTAAGAATGATCAAGCGGCGGAACAGTCGCTATGATTGTTGTTATGGTGTAGGGAATCGCCGGCTGAAAAAGCTAATATCTGAATGATTCCTGTAGCTGCTCCCATCATTCAGATATCCCCGCACAAAGTCAAGGACGTCATATGACGGCCGGAGGGCGGGAAGTGGTTATTGCAGAGTATTGCCGGGCATTGCGGAGTATTGCCGGGCATTGCGGAGTATTGCACAGGGTATTGTGGAGGGTATTGCACAGGGTATTGTGGAGGGTATTGCACAGGGTATTGTGGAGGGTATTGCACAGGGTATTGTGGAGGGTATTGCACAGGGTATTGTGGAGGGTATTGCACAGGGTATTGTGGAGGGTATTGCACAGGGTATTGTGGAGGGTATTGCACAGGGTATTGTGGAGGGTATTGCACAGGGTATTGTGGAGGGTATTGCACAGGGTATTGTGGAGGGTATTGCACAGGGTATTGTGGAGGGTATTGCACAGGGTATTGTGGAGGGTATTGCACAGGGTATTGTGGAGGGTATTGCACAGGGTATTGTGGAGGGTATTGCAGAGTATTGCACCAGGGTATTGCAGAGTATTGCACCAGGGTATTGCAGAGTATTGCACCAGGGTATTGCAGAGTATTGCACCAGGGTATTGCAGAGTATTGCACCAGGGTATTGCAGAGTATTGCACCAGGGTATTGCAGAGTATTGCACCAGGGTATTGCAGAGTATTGCACCAGGGTATTGCAGAGTATTGCACCAGGGTATTGCAGAGTATTGCACCAGGGTATTGCAGAGTATTGCACCAGGGTATTGCAGAGTATTGCACCAGGGTATTGCAGAGTATTGCACCAGGGTATTGCAGAGTATTGCACCAGGGTATTGCAGAGTATTGCACCAGGGTATTGCAGAGTATTGCACCAGGGTATTGCAGAGTATTGCACCAGGGTATTGCAGAGTATTGCACCAGGGTATTGCAGAGTATTGCACCAGGGTATTGCAGAGTATTGCACCAGGGTATTGCAGAGTATTGCACCAGGGTATTGCAGAGTATTGCACCAGGGTATTGCAGAGTATTGCACCAGGGTATTGCAGAGTATTGCACCAGGGTATTGCAGAGTATTGCACCAGGGTATTGCAGAGTATTGCACCAGGGTATTGCAGAGTATTGCACCAGGGTATTGCAGAGTATTGCACCAGGGTATTGCAGAGTATTGCACCAGGGTATTGCAGAGTATTGCACCAGGGTATTGCAGAGTATTGCACCAGGGTATTGCAGAGTATTGCACCAGGGTATTGCAGAGTATTGCACCAGGGTATTGCAGAGTATTGCACCAGGGTATTGCAGAGTATTGCACCAGGGTATTGCAGAGTATTGCACCAGGGTATTGCAGAGTATTGCACCAGGGTATTGCAGAGTATTGCACCAGGGTATTGCAGAGTATTGCACCAGGGTATTGCAGAGTATTGCACCAGGGTATTGCAGAGTATTGCACCAGGGTATTGCAGAGTATTGCACCAGGGTATTGCAGAGTATTGCACCAGGGTATTGCAGAGTATTGCACCAGGGTATTGCAGAGTATTGCACCAGGGTATTGCAGAGTATTGCACCAGGGTATTGCAGAGTATTGCACCAGGGTATTGCAGAGTATTGCACCAGGGTATTGCAGAGTATTGCACCAGGGTATTGCAGAGTATTGCACCAGGGTATTGGCAGGGTATTTTGCAGAGTATTGGCAGGGTATAGCACAGGGATGGCTGAGCAGGGATGGATGGATGGCTGGATCTGTGACTGCAATTGTCACAGATCCAGCCCACAGTGCTGCTGCTGCCGCCATCCGCTCCCTCCCCCTCCCCTCTCACACTGTACCGATTGGTACAGAGAGGGGAGGGAGGAACCGGCGTCATCAAATGACGCCGGTCTGTTTACAAGTGATTGCTCCGTCATTTGACGGAGCGATCACGTGGTAAACGGCCACTATCAGCGGCGATTTACCGCGATTCGTGATCCGCCGGGTCACGGAGTTTCCCGTGTGCGCGATTCTGGGAGGACGTTATATAACGTCCTCCCAGAGTTAAGCAACCACCTTGTCGACGTTATTTGTCGGCAGGTGGTTGTTAAGTGGTTAATTTTCAAAAACAAATGAGCTGTAAAATACTCACCATGCCTCTCAGCAAATAGCTTGGGTGTCTACTTTCCAAAATGGGGTCATTTGGGGGGGGTTTGTGCTATTTTGGCATTTCGAAACTGATAGGTAGTGAGGCGTGAAATCAAAAATTTGTGCCCTTAGACATCCTTAAGGCGGTGCTTGGTTTTCGGGGTCCCGTACGCGGCTAGGCTCCTAAAAAGTCCCTCACATGTGGTATCCCCATACTCAGGAGAAGCAGCAAAATGTATTTTGGGGTGCAATTCCACATATAACCATGGCATGTGTGAGCAATATATCATTTAGGCTGCATTCACACCTGAGCGTAGCGATTCGGGCGTTTTTACCGTCGTTTTTACCATTGTTTTGTCGCGCGAATTAGCGCCCGTCGAAACGCTCGTTGTCGCGCTAGACGCTTGAATCGGGCGTTTCCATTACATTATATGAATCCTAAAACGCCCAATCTGCCCGATTTGCGCGACAAAAAAAGGGTCCGGAACTTGTTTGAGCTTCAGGCGTTCGGCTTCAGACGTTTGAGTGGAGATGTGCACCATCTCCATAGAGAAAAATGTATTTTTTCCCCTCTAGCGTTTTGTAGCTTCAGGCTTAGGGCTACAAAACGCTCAGGTGTGAATGCAGCCTTAGCGACAACTTTGAATAATGACTAAAAAATTACAAAATCACTTGAGACAAAAAAAAAAAAATATTCAATGGGCTCAACATGCCTCTCAGCAATTTCCTTGGGGTGTCTCCTTTCAAAAATGGGGTAATTTGGGGGGGGGGGGTTGTTTCATACTGCCCTGCCATTTTAGCACCTCAAGAAATGAGATAGGCAGTCATAAATTAAAAGCTGTGTAAATTTCAGAAAATGTACCCTAGTTTGTAAACGCTATAACTTTTGCGCAAACCAATAAAGCTACGCTTATTGCCTTTTTTTTTTTACTAAAGACATGTGGCTGAATACATTTTGGCCTAAATGTACGACTAAAATTGAGTTTATTCGATTTTTCTTATAACAAAAAGTAGAAAATATCATTTTTTTTCAAAATTCAGTCTTTTTCCGTTTATATCGAAAAAAAAAAAAAAAAAAAAAAAAAATCACAGAGGCAATCAAACACCATTAAAAGAAAGCTCTATTTGTGGGAAGAAAAGGACGCAAATTTTGTTTGGGTTCAACATTGCATGTCCGCACAATTTCCAGTTAAAGCAGCGCAGTGCCAAATTCTGAAAACACCTCTGGTCCTTAAAGTGGAAGTAAACCCTCCTATCATTTTCAGGCAAGGAAGCTGCCATCTTGGCCTCTGTTTAATCTTCAACTGCCATGATGCTGCACATGTGATCAGTTATGACACCAGCCATTGGATGGTTTGACAGTTTGGTTGAGAGCACAATGCCAACTACTTTTTGAAACTGTTAAAGCGATGGGTTTACTTCCGCTTTAAGCTGCATAATGGTCCGGGGCTTAAGTGGTTAAAGAGTTGCAAATTAATCATTAGAACGGTGACTGCATCCCAACAGATTTCTAATGAAAGAAGACAATAGCAGGCAGGGAAGGTTTCTTTATGCACGCTGTTTAGTGTGGATGGGGGAATATCAATTTTGCCTGGTTCAGGACCCAAAATCTAGCTGTGGAAATGGCTAGCTTACAGCCTAACTGCAGGTTTAACTACTTAAACCCTGGACATAAGGACCATGCCCTTTTTGCGATTCGGCACTGCGTCGCTTTAACTGACAATTGCGCGGTCGTGCGACGTGGCTCCCAAACAAAATTGGCGTCCTTTATTTCCCCACAAATAGAGCTTTCTTTTGGTGGTATTTGATCACCTCTGTGGTTATTTTTTGCGCGATAAACAAAAATAGAGCGACAATTTTGAAAAAAAAAAGGCAATATTTTTTGCTATAATAAATATCCTCAAAATATATACAAAAAAAAAAAACAACTTTTTTTTCCCTCAGTTTAGGCCGATACGTATTCTTCTACATATTTTTTTACCAAAAATATCGCAATAAGCGTTGGTTTGCGCAAAAGTTATAGCTTTTACAGAATAGGGGATAGTTTTTATGGCATTTTTATAAAAAAAAATTTTTTTACTAGTAATGGCGGCGATCAGTGATTTTTTTCGTGACTGCGACATTATGGCGGACACATCGGACACTTTTGACACATTTTTGGGACCAGTCATTTTCACAGCGATCAGTGCTATAAAAATGCACCGCTTACTGTGAAAATGACACTGGCAGTGAAGGGGTTAACCACAAGAGGGCGCTGTAGGGGTTAAGTGTGCCCTGGTGTGTTTTACTTAATGTGGGGGGGCGTGGCTTAGCGTGCGACGTCACTGATAGTCGTTCCCTATGACAGGGAACAGATGATCAGTGACAGGCTCACTAGGAAGCATGGGGAGGTTTGTTTAAACTTACCTCCCCCCGTTCTTCCTCTCTGTGACCCCAGTGGCGATCGGGTCCGCTGTTTCTGCAGGGACGGTCACGGAGATAAGGACCGGGTCACGAGCACGCCGCCGCGCTCGCGACCCAGGGCTGGGCTCTTAAAGGGGACGTACCTGTATGCCCATGTGCCCAGCCGTGCCATTCTGCCGACGTACATCTGCGTGCGGCGGTCCTCAAGTGGTTAAGAGGAGTTGCAAAGGCAGAAGGTTTTTTTTTTTTTTTTTTTTTTTTTATCTCAATAATGCACTCCCCCTAATTACCTACCTGAGCCCCTTCTCTCTCCAGCGACATCCACAATCCCTCAACCATCCAGGACACTACTCCTGATTGCCCGAGCGAGCAGCAGTGCCATTGGTTCCTGCGGCTGTCAGTCAATCAGGGGTGAGAGGGGGGCCGGGTCAGGTCGGGGCTCCGTGTCTGAATGGATACACGGAGCTCCGACTCGGCTTGGGTGCCCCTTGTGAGGGGCACTCAGGAGGATTTAGGCTGCTCTGCAAAACCAGCATCACAGGTAAAACAACATTTTATTTTTTTAAAACAAGCCTTTACAATCACTTTAAGTGAAGTTCAATTGGAACTTGCCTTCCAAAATAAGTTTTACAGGGAGCTTTGTGCGCTGTAAAATTAAATAAAGCTTTTGGACTGGCTGAGGTGGGGTGGAGGGGAAGGGAAAGGACATCACAATTTCTGAATCAGCCAATAAGAGGAACATTTAGACCCCTTTCACACTGAGCCGCCCATAGCGTCGGCGGTAAAACACCACTATTTTTACCCCCGACGCATTTCGGCCGCTATCAGGGTGCATTTAACCCCCGCTAGCGGCCAAGGGTTAAAACCGCCCGCAATGCGCTGCTGAAGCAGCGCATTGCGGGTGGTATAACCACGCTGTCCCATTGATTTCAATGGGCAGCAGCGGTAAACACACCGCTCCAAAGATGCGGCTAGCAGGACTTTACCGTACTGCTAGCGCAACGCTCCAGTGTGAAAGCCCGAGGGCTTTCACACTGGAGCAGCTGCTTGAGGGCGGATTGCAGGCGCTATTTTTAATGCTATAGCGCCTGCAATACGCCCTCAGTGTGAAAGGGGTCTAATAGCCATTCACAGGGAGCTTTGTATTCTGAGAAAGGAAACTATTTTGCAACGGGAACAGAACAAAAAGTTCCCATCACACTGCCGTATACTGCATGTAGAAGTAAATAGTTGGTTTTCGACCAGTTTGGTCAATATGAAGCATATAAATGCCACCAATTAGGCATTCAAGCGATTGTAAACCCCCCTCTTTTTTTTTTTATCCAAATTAAATAAAAGAACACCACACACGCAAATCATAATGGTCTGCTCCGTGCAATGATTTTACATGATTAACTGCTTGCGGACCAGCCGCCATCCTTACACTGTGACAGGTTGGTACGGCTGCGCAAACCGGCGCAAGTGCACGTCAGCCAATGCGCGTGGCCGGCGATTGCCCTTCAGAGCCAGAACGGAGATCTGTCAATGTAAACAGACAGATCCCCGTTCTGTCAGAGAAGTAGAGAGATCTGCTGTTCTAGTAATCAGAAACAGCAATCTCCCTCTACTCCCAGTCAGTATACTTCCCTCACCCCTGTCACTGGCAGGGAAGCAGTTATTGGTGGCCATTTATAGCACCGATTGCTGTATAAAAGTCAATGGTCCCCAAAAAAAAAAAGTGTCAAGTGTCCGATCTGCCTGCCACAATTTCCCACAAAAGACACCCACCCAGCTAGTATAAATAAAAAAAAGTCATAAATATACCCCCTATTTTGCAGACGTTATATCTTTTGCGCAAACCAATATACGCTTATTGCATTTTACCAAAAATATGTAAAAGAATACATATTGGCCTAAACTGATTATTATGAACTTTTCTTGGGGGATATTTACTCTAGCAAAAAAAAAAAAATAGGATTTTTGTACTCACCGTAAAATCAATTTCTCTGACGTCCATGGACTGACACAGCTGGATACTGTAAACGTGTGGGTATATATCCCTGCTCGCAGGAGAAGATCTAGGCAGAATGTTAGATGTTAAAACATTCTAGAACAAACCAGAGCTGAACAGCCCCGCCCAGGGGGGCGGTCCCTCCAGACATTACCCTCCCACCTGCAGCTAGCAGACCTCAGTTCGTAAGAAAGCAGTACAAACCTTAAAAAGGAAGGGTGGGTGCTGTGTCAGTCCATGGACGTCAGAGAAATGGATTTTACGGTGAGTACAAAAATAGGATTTTTTGTACTCACCGTAAAATCCTTTTCTCTGACATCCATGGACTGACACGGTGTCTCTTTACACTTTACACGTGGGTTATGTCCCTGCTTGCAGGAGAAGACCTAGGCAGAATGTGAAATGTTATACATACATTCTAAAAGCCAGAGCTGAACAGCCCCACCCAGGGGGCGGTCCCTCCGGACATAACCCTCCCACTACAGTCAGCAGACTTCAGTTCGTAACAAAGCAGTACAAACTTAAAAGGAAGGGTGGGTGCCGTGTCAGTCCATGGATGTCAGAGAAAAGGATTTTACGGTGAGTACAAAAAAATCCTATTTTCTCTTACCATCCATGGACTGACACGGTGTCTCTTTACACGTGGGATGTCCCAAAGCAGTGTCAAGAGGGATGGGAGCAGTATAAATGGAAAAACCAAAACTTCACTCCAATAAAAGGCAGAGCTCCTCAACGGAGGAGTCGCAACTTTAAACAGCGGCCTGCAGCACCCTGCGGCCGAAGGAAGCATCCGAAGATGCAGCCACATTAACCTTATAAAACTTAAAAGGCATGAACAGACGACCAGGTCGCTGCCTTGCACACTTGTGCAACCGACGCTTGATGTCGGGAAACCCAGGAAGCACCAATTGCCCTGGTGGAATGCGCCGTAACCAGAAAGGGAGGCGCCCGCCCTTTGAGAGCATAGGCTTGAATGACGGTTTGTCTGATTCCCCTAAAAATGATGGCAGACGAAACCGCTTGGCCCTGTTATGGACCAGAGACAGTCACAAACAGTGAGTCGGACTTCCGAATAGAAGCAGTAGCAGACAGGTACACCCGTAAGGCTCGTACCACATCCAATATGTGCAGCGCAAACTCTCTGGGATGCGATGGGTGAGGACACAAGGACGGGAGGGCAATGTCCCCATGTAGGTGAAAGGTCGACACCACCTTTGGCAAAAAAAGGAAGGTCGCGGATGCAACATCGCCTTATCCTTATGGATGACTAAATATGGCGACTTGCAGGACAAAGCCGCCAACTCAGACACTCGTCAAACAGAAGTGATTGCCACTAAAAAGGCCACCTTCTGAGACAAGACAAGAGGGGAATATCACGGATATTCCCAAAAGGAGGTTCCTGGAGGACCGAGAGCACCAAATTCAGATCCCACGGTGGGAGAGGAGGCTTGACAGGAGGGAGCACATGGCGAACCCCCAACACAAGGTGCTAACCAAGAAAATGACCCGCTAGAGGTCGCTGAAAGAAGACGGCCAAGGCCGAAATCTGATCCTTGATGGTACTCAAAGCAAGCTTTTTGGGTCACTCCATACTGCATAGGACGCAGGATTCTGGGGACGGAATACGTCCGAGGACGCCAGTCCAGCGCTTCGCACATGGCGATATAAGCTTTCCAAGCACAGTGATAGATCTGCCTGGAGGAAGACTTCCGTGTCCTTAACATGGTCAAAATGACCGAGTCCGAGAGACCTCGGTCACTCAACACCTGGCTTTTAACAGCCCTGCCGTTAAAGCCAGAGACTGTAAGCCGGATGAAACATAGGACCTTGAGACTGAAGGTCCTCCCTCATCGGCAACCGCCAGGGAACGTCCGCGACGAGACGTACCAGATCAGCGTACCAGTGATGCTGAGGCCAATCCGGAACAATTAGGATCGCCAGAGTTTATATCAGGCGATAAAGGACCCTATGGGGCCACCAACGCATCCGAGGCATCGCCCAAGGATCCCTGGATCTGGCCACAACCTAGACCCTTGCGATTGAGTCGAGAGGCCATCAGGTCCACATCCGACGTACCCCACCGTCGGTAAAGGAGTTGAAATATGCAAGGACCACTCTTCTTGGTCCGGTGTCTGGCGATTGGGGACTCAGATAGTCCGCCTGCCCATTGTCTATGCCCAGAATGTAAAATGGCCTACAGAGCCGGCACGTTTCTTCCGGCCCACTTTAGGATACGGACTACCTCGGAAGCCGCAGCTGAGCTCCGAGTTCCCCCTTGATGGTTTACATACGCCACCGCCGTGGCGGTGTCCGACTGGCTCCTGATGGAGCGACCCCGTACTCTCTCCGACCTGAGGAGAGACACAGTCCGATGGCCCGTATTTCCAGAACAGTGATTGGTAAACGGGCTCATCCGGAGTCCAAGGCCTGAGCCGACAGGACTCCCCAGACTCCACCCCAGCCCGTCAGGCTGGTGTCCGTCGTGAGTACCGTCCATTGGATGGGAGGGGAACGACTTTCCGGACCGAAGAACCGAGGATCCCAACCACCATGTCAGGGGCGCCCTGACCAGGTGAATCACCTGGATCTGAAGATCCAAAGTACAACAGGGATTTGTCCCAGGTGGACAAGATATCCTTCTGCAATGCCCTGGTGTGTGATTGGGCATACGGAACGGCCGCGAAGGAGGCCACCACGAGTCTCGGGACTCTCATGCAAAAAACGGATTGACAACCATTTTTGGGATGTCAGCACCCGCATCGCAGACTGAAGTGTCAGCAACTTCTCCAGAGGTAGGATACCTTTGCCTCCAAGGAGTCCAGAATCAGAACTAGATACTCCAGACACTGAGTCGGGACCAGGACTGACTCCTGAATGTTCAGGAACCACCCGAGTCCCTGAGGGTCTAATTGACGATAGTCACCTTTCCTCGAAGTCTGATCCACTTTCTGCTCTTAGCAGAAGATCGTCCAGATAGCCCACGGCAGCAATACCTCGCTGTAACAGAAGGCTAGAACCGGAGCAAGCACCTTGGTGCCGAGGCTAGGCCGAAAGGAAGAGCCACAAATCGATAGTGGACTTCGCTGATCGCAAAGCGCAGAAACTTCTGGTGACTTGAGCAGATCGGAACATGCAAGTATGCGTCCTTGAAGTCCAAGGACGCCAGAAGAAAATCCCTTTGGTGGAGTGTAGCGATCACCGTGCGAATGGATTCCATGCGGAATTTCTGCACCTTCTCGAAGGCATTCAGGGCCTTGAGGTCCAGGATAGGTCGATCGACGTCCTATTTTTGGGACGACAAACAGATTCGAGTAGAATCCCTGAAAACTCTCCTATGACGGAACCGGCACAATCACTCCGAACCTGATCAAATCCTGTACAGCCCCCAAGAGGGCTGCCCGACAGGTAGGAAGGAGAGAAAGATTTGAGGGAAAGAATCTGTCTGGGGGCCAGGATCGGAATACTATCCTGTATCCTGAGGTGACCACCTCGCACACCCACCAGTCGGAGATTCGGGAGGACCACCGATTCGTGACCTGTAAAGTCGTCCCCCCACCCCAGAGTCGGGCGGAGGCAAGACTTCACGCGGAGGCGGGCTTGGGAGCCGCTTGTTTGGCTTACGCACCCAGGGGCACTTGTGCCCACCAGCCGCACTGCCGTCAGTCTGAGAGAGCCTACCCGTGGACTCTGACTGACGAAAAAAAAAAACATTTTGCTGGAAAGGAAGGCCCCCTGTTTGCGGCAGGCCTCCTCACCCTTGCTAGTCTAAGGAAGAAGAGTGCTTTTACCTCCCATGACATCCATGACGATGTCATTCAGAGCAGCACCGAAAGGTCTACCACCTTTAAATGGTAGATCCGTCAGGAGCTTCCTAAGGCTAGGTCATCAGACCAGCACTTCAACTAGATAAGACGACGCAATACCACCGCCGAGACAGAGGCCCTGGATATTAAAGGGGCCACGTCCAACGTGGCGTCGCACACATAAACCAGGCCCTGAACCAGTTGGTGGGCCAAAGCAACTGTGTCTGGAGGAAGATTATGCTCCTGTACAGCTAGGTGCAACATTTTTGCCCAACCTGTAAGTGTTTAAGACACAAGGGTCGCCGCTACCACAGGCCAGAGGGCGGATCCCAACAAGGCAAACATGGCTCTGCTCACCACTTCTGACCTCCTGTCAGTGGGGTCCTCAAATGCAGGAGTCCCCTCCATCGGGAGAGTGATCGCCTTGTTCAACCGGGCGACTGGAGGGTCGACCCTGGGGGAGAAGCCCACTTTTTAAGTAGGGATTCTTCAAGGGGTATCTGATAGACAAACGCTGCGGGACCATAAAAAAAAATTCTTCTGCGGCTTTTCCCAGACCTTATCAATGAGTTGGTCAAAGAAAGTACATATGGAAAAACCTCTTTAGAAGGCCTGGCCTTAAAAGAACCAAAGGAGACTGTATCCGCCTGAGGTTCTGCATCCGCAGCATTTTAGCTTGAGAGTGTCCCTCACCGCAGTCATGAGTACACTAACAAGCGCCCTGTCATTTACTGACTCAGAACTGGAGTTTTCCTCATAAGGAAACCATCCAATACATTCAGTACTAGGGTCCTGAGCGGTAGTGGCTAGGCCCATATCTGAATCAGCGCACTGCCCTCATGAAGTAAAGTGGGGAGAGGGCGCTTTTTTGCTCCCTTGCGCTTGCACACAGCTCCCATCCTGGTCAGAAATGATTCCAGGACTGCCCACAACAGGTCCCTAGGGACCGCAGGTGCTGAAGCACTGCCTGTTGTCCACTGACATTTAGGGGAAGCTGGTGACAGACTCCATATTGCCCCCCCTCTGAGACTCCTCAGATAAAAAGTCCACCCACAGGCTGTGCTGACTGAGGAGGGGGCGCCCAGGGGACTCACCAAACCGGACCAGGGACCGCTCAGTTCCGCTGTCTGTACCGCGCTGTGTCAGCGCTGGTGAGCTGTGAGGAGATTTGCGCTGTTACAGCAGCGCTAGAGGCCAAAACTAGTGCTGAAGAGCGCGCGGGCTACAAGAAGATAGCCGCCGCACTTGACTGAGGCAATCCGCGGCAAGATGGCCGCCATGACTCAGCAAAAGTGAAAAAAAATAAAAACAGCACACACACAGCGCCACTCAGGCCCCAAAACACACAAAAAACGACCCCAAGCATATCTGCTGACCAGTATTAGCCCCTCCAAGAACAGTGTGACCCCCAGGCACCCCACACAGCACAACGCCAGCAATGGTGACAGAGTGACAATGAAATACAGGGGGAGACAGGGAAAATCCCCCACAGAGAAACACACAGCCTTTTGTACTCACCTGTAGGCAGGAGAGACTACTTACCCGTCCCGAGGGACCCACTGGTGTTTTTCTGACAGGACTATCACAGTGCAGTACTGAGTAGCTGTCGGCCCAGTCCACCGTGAAAGATAGTCAGTCAGGAACTGTTCAGTCTTGAGAGGACCGTGGGAGCATGAAAGCAAACCCGGCCACCCCTGGAGTCATGGGGCCTGTCGTGAACTGAGTCTCACGCACACAAGGCGAGGATCAGCACGCTCGATGGTCGGACAGGGAAGACTACGAGGATATCTTGTACCCAACCTGTTGCCCAGCCGACAGTAGATAGAAGATTCTCAAAAATAAAATAGAATTCCAAAAAGGAACAAAAAATAGGTCAGGAGACTGGCTCCTGAGAGAGCCATGTCTTCTCCTGCTAGGCAGAAAAAAACTGAAGTCTGCTGACTGTAGTGGGAGGGTTATGTCCAGAGGGACCGCCCCCTGGGTGGGGCTGTTCAAATCTGGCTTTTAGAATGTATGTATAACATTTCACATTCTGCCTAGGTCTTCTCCTGCAAGCAGGGACATAACCCACGTGTAAAGTGTAAAGAGACACCGTGTCAGTCCATGGATGGTAAGAGAAAATCCTATTTTCTCTTATCGTCCATGGACTGACACAGCTGGATACTGTAAACGTGTGGGACGTCCCAAAGCAGTATCAGAAGGGTGGGAGCGGTAGCAAAGGAACAACCAAAACTTCACTCCAAACAAGCAGAGCTCCTCAACGGAGGAGTTGCGACATTAAACCGCAGCCTGCAATGCTTTGCGGCCGAAGGGAGCATCCGAAGATGCAGCCACATCAACCTTATAAAATCTTGAAAAGGTATGAACGGACGACCAGGTCGTCGCCTTGCACACTTGTGCAACCGACGCTTTATGTCGGAAGGCCCGGGAAGCACCAATTGCCTTGGTGGAATGCGCCGCAACCGGAAAGGGAGGCGCCCGCCCCTTAAGGGCATAGGCCTGTATGACGGTCTGCCTGATCCACCTAAAGATGGTGGCAGACGACACCGCTCGGCCCTGTTTTGGACCAGACACAGATTTCCGAATGGAAACAGTAGCAGACAGGTACACTCGTAAGGATTGTACCCATCTTAATGTATGAAGCGCAAACTCTCAGGGATGTGATGGGTGAGGACACAAGGATGGAAGAACAATGTCCTTCTTAAGGTGAAAGGCCAAGTCCATCCTTAGAAAAGAAGGATGGTCGTGGGCGCAACACCAACATATCCTTATGGAGGACCAAGTAAGGCGACTTGCCGGACAAGGCCGCCAACTCAGACACCTGTCTAACCGAAGCAATGGCTACTAAGGCCAACTTCCGGGACAAGGTCAAGAGAGGAATCTCTCTGATATACTCAAAGGGATGTTCTTGGAGAACCGAGATGCATCAAAATCAGATCCCAAGTAGGGAGAGGAGGCTTGACAGGGGGGGGATCACATGGCGAACCCCCTGCACAAAAAAGGTGCTAATCAAGGAATGGCCCGGTAGCGGTCGTTGAAAAAGAGAGCCCGGGCCGAAATCCGACCCTCAAAAAAAATAAAAAGGGTATGCAAGGCCAGCTTTTGGGTCACACCACACTGTAAGAACAGCAAAATCCTGGGAACGGAATACATCCGAGGATGCCACTCAAGTTCCTCGCACATAGCGATGTAAGCCTTCCAGGTACGGTGAGATATCTTTCTGGAGGAAGATTCCCGTGTCAAACAACATAGAAGAGATGACCGAATACGAGAGAACTCGGTCCTTCAGCACCTGGCTTTAACAGCCATGCCATTAAAGCCAAGGACTGTAAAGCAGGATGAAGTATGGGATCATGAGACAGAAGGTCCACCCCAATAGGCCGTCGCCAGGAATGTCTGCGACTAGCCGAAGTAGATCGGCGTACCAATGTCGCCGTTCCGGAGCACTGGAATGGCCTCAGCCCCTACTCTGCGAAGTCGGCGAGGCAACAACAGTAGCGGAGGGTAAGCATATATCAGGTGATACTGCCCCCACGGGCTTCCAACGCGTCCGCCCAGGGGTCCCTGGACCTGACCACGATCTTGCCACCTTGCGAGTGAGTCGAGAGGCCACAAGGTCCACTTCCGGTGCCCCACCTCCGGTAAAGAAGGTGGAAACACCTCCGGATGCAAGGACCCTTTGCCTGCAATGCACACGGCCGACAGGACCGTCTTGCAGCGAGATGTATGAAAATCCCAAAGAGACTCCGCAATGTATCGGAGAAGGGAGGCCCCAGTGTACAGGGTGCCTCAAATGTTGGCCAATAAAGGCAACTTGACGGAACTTCCCTAGAAACTCGGTCAGAGGACTAGTACCTCAGCCTCCACAGGTGGCGCAAACCCACCCCGGGCACAGAGACCCTATAGGCTAAAGCAGTTGTAGTGCACCTGCTAGACGACTGATGGATGAAGCAGAGGCTTTTGCCCAGTCATTGAGCTATAAAAAATACCAGAGACGCGGCCACTAACGGGCGTAACGCTAACCCCAACCTGGCGAACACAGTCCAAGCCAGCGCTTCTGATCACCACTGAAAGCAGGTGGAAAGTGATACCCCTGAAACCAGGGATTCTTGTGACAATGCTCCATCCAGCAGCTACCCATAGATAGGTGCCGATAGTATAAACTATGTGTTTGCACAATGTATTGCGTCAAACGCACAAATGGAGAGTGTGGGAGGAAACCCACCCAGCCACAAAGAACTACATACGCCGTATGTGGTGGTATTATGCTTAGTATTTGTGGATAAACCTATTAAACACGTATATACTGTGCCAGCGACGAAGGCGCGCACATCATCGGGGCAGATTGCGTACAAAACCGTGTAGGTATGTTAGCCTGCGAATAAACAAATTGCACATGTTTATACTGTGCATAGCGCTGAGAACGCGCACACCATTGGAACGCAGGGGAGAAACCTGAGCACCCGGATGAAACCCATGCAGACTGCATGGTATTATAGTATGTGTGCTAAACATTTTAAACAAAACAAAGTGTGTGCATAGCACCGAAGGCGCGCACACTGTTGGCGCGTGGGAGGAACCGAAGTACCCCACGCATACTCAGAGAATGCAATACCTACAGCTACTGTAAATGTATTTAGTGTAGTGTATAGACATAATGTGTATGTTTACACCGTGTATTGCACCAAAGGCATGCATGTCATGTAGCGTGGGCGGAAACCCACGCATACGCATAACGTGTAGGTATTATAGTGTGTGTGCTAAACATTTTGCACAAGCTCATGTGTGCATAGCACCGAAGGCGCGCACACCGTTGGCGCGTGGGAGGAACCGAAGTACCCCACGCATACTCAGAGAATGCAATACCTAAAACTACTGTGAATGTATTTAGTGTAGTGTATAAACATAATGTGTAGGTTTACATTGTGTATTGCACCAAAGGCATGCATGTCATGTAGCGTGGGCGGAAACCAACGCAGAGTGCCAAGACATACCGGGTAGGTATGTTAGTATGTGGATATCCAATCGCACAAATTTAGACTGTGCATAGCGCCGAAGCGCCCATACCAATGGAGTGTGGGAGGAAACCGGAGTACCCGAAGGAAAACCACACAGACTGCCTACACATACCGTGTAGGTATTATAGCATGCGTGATAAACATTGAACATGTTTAACTGTGCAGAAGGCCAAAGGCGCACATACCGTCAGCGCGTGGGAGGAAACCGGAACACTCGGAAGAATTCCACGCAGACAGTACACAGATACCGTGTAGGAATGATAGCATGTGAATCAACATATTGCACATGTTTATGCTGTGCATTTCCATTGGAGCGTGGGGGGAAACCGGAGTACCCGGAGGAACCCCACGCAAACAGTATACCCATACTGTAAACATGTATAATATGTGCAATAAACATATTGAACATGTCTATACTGTGCAGAGAGCTGAAGCGCACATACCATGAGTGCGGGAGGACACCGGAACCCCCGCCAACCCAGAGAGTATAATACATACATATACTGTGAATGTATCTGGAGTCGTGCATAAACATATGTTGTACGTTTATATCATGTATGGCACTGAAACACAGCATTGGAACGTGGGGACAGCCACAGAGACCAATAACACATACATACACTGAATGTATGCAGTGTAGAGGTATAGGATGAGTTAAATTATGGCGCAGAGGCGCATAATCTTCTCTGTATCATTCCAACCTGCTTGACTGTGCTGCCGAAGCAGCATGCAGGTAACCTCTGATCCTCAGACCGTGTGTCTGTCAGAGCTCAAATCATTCCCCAGGAAATGGCAGGAAATGTTACCTCAAATATCACACAAGGCTCACAGGGACTACAGACATAAATGAATTAAAGGAGTAGTAGTTACATGTTTTTTCACCTTAATGCATCCTATGCATTAAGGTGAAAAAACATTCGACAATACCGCCCCCCCCCCCCCCCCGAGACCCCGTTTTTCTTACCTGGCCCCTCGAAAGTCCCATGCTCGTCCCCGTCATCCTCTTCGTTTTTCAGCCTGGCCGCCGATTGGCTACACTGGATGGATTGAAAGCAGCGCAGCCATTGGCTGGCGCTGCTGTCAATCACATCCAATGACGCGGCACGCCGGGGGGCGGGGCCGAGTGATACAGTCGGCGGCTATGGCCGCCGCTGTATCACGGGAGCGCGCCCGCAATCACTCCACACCATGCGAGCTCACTCGCATTAAGGTGTGGAGTCCTTGCGGGGAGGAGCCAAGACAGCCGCCGAGGGACCCCAGAAGACCAGGATCGGGGTCACTGTGTGCAAAACGAGCTGCACAGTGGAGGTAAGTATAACATGTTTGTTATTTTTAAGCAAAAAAAAGGGAAGCTTTAGTGCTCCTTTAAGTCCTCCCTCATCCATGCTGCTCTTGAGGCAGTGTGAGGAAAACAGTGAGGAAAGTGTGTAAAAGAAAAGCTTGTCACAGCAATTCCAGCCTGAGAGTGTGTCTCACATCAATGAGATCACTTACAAGCGCCCTGTCATTCACTGACACAGAACTGGAGTCTTCCTCACAAGGGAATGTCCTGTTCATAAACATTAAATATTCAGAGGTCGGGTCCTGAGCATAGTAGCTAGGCCCATATCTGACTCAGAGCACTCCTTCACTAAAGATTTTTGTGGGGGGGAGGGGGCTTATAGCTCCTTTTGCTCGCACACCGCTTCCATTCTGACAGGATTATTCCAGGACTGCTGACAACTGGTCCATAAGGACCGCAGGTGCAGGAAACATATGAACATGTTTAACTGTGCAGCACTGCCAGTTGCCCCAGGCAAGTGTGGAGAGCAGGTGTATCAGACTCCATAACGCCACCCTCTGAGACCTTACACTATACAGTGAATATACAGTCAACCCACTGGCTACGCTGAGGGGGGGGGATACCCGGGAGGACCCACTAACCCTTAAGGACCGCTCAGTCTGTGAGGAGATTGAGGGGGATTCGCGCCGCCGCCAGAAATAAATGCGCGGCGGCCACAAAAAAATAACTGCGCCACTGAACGCCAAGATGGCCACCGAGCGCGAAATTCAAAGCTCTAATGCGCGCCAATGGCGCACGCAATAATCACCTCACACACCAGAAAAAAACTGCAGACATGAGCGCCCAGCCAGGCCAGAGTGACCCCCCAAGCACAGCACCAGTACAGGGTGCAGAGAGCAGCATAACGGGGGGGGGGGGAGACAGGGAGAAACCCCCACACACAGAAAGACAGCCAGCATGTACTCACCTGCAGTAGGAGAGACTACTTACCCGTCCCTTTCCAGGGACCCACTGGCTTGTTTCAGACAGACCTATCACAGAGTTGTACTGCGTAGCTGTCGGCCCGGTCCACCGCGAGAGAGTCAGTCAAGTACTGTTCAATCTTGAGAGGACCAGGGGAGCATGAAAGCAACCCGGCCACCCTTGAAATCATGGGGTATGTCGTGAACCGAGTCTCACGCACACAAGGTGAGGATCAGCACGCTCGATGGTCGGACAGGGAAGACTACGAGGATACCAGTGTACCCAACCTGTTGCCCAGCCGACAGTTGATTGAAGGTCTCAAAAATAAAATAAAAATTCCCAAAAGGAATAAAATTTCAAAGTAAAATCTTCCAGGAGACTGGCTCCTGAGAGAGCCACGTCTTCTTCTGCTAGGCAGAAAAAAAACTGAGGTCTGCTAGCTGCAGGTGGGAGTGTAATGTTCGGAGGGACCGCCCCCCTGGGCGGGGCTGTTCAGCTCTGGTTTGTTCTAGAATGTTTTAACATCTAACATTCTGCCTAGATCTTCTCCTGCGAGCAGGGACATATACCCACACGTTTACAGTATCCAGCTGTGTCAGTCCATGGATGATAAGAGAAAAAAATAAAAGGTTTTTCTTTAATTGTCGTTTTGTTAAAAACCGCAGGAGGTGATCAAATACCACCAAAAAGAAAGCTCTATTCGTGAAAAAACAAAAACAAAACTAGTAATTAATTTTATTTCTTGATTATAGTACTAGTACAGAGTCTATTTAAAAATGACTGGTCTGCACTGCATGCAGTACATCTGATCTGACTTGTAGCAAAAAAAAAAAAAAAAAAATTATAAAAATTGATCGGAGTGATTAAATAGGATTTGAAATGGAATGGATTGCAAGCCATTTTTTTTTTTTTTTTTTTTAGCTATTTCTGTAGTATACAGTTCATGTGCTTGCCGTTATTGAATCCATTTCAAATCAAATTTATTCAGTTCAATTATATATTTTTGGTACAAGTCAGATGTACTGCAGTGCAGACATAACTACCTTGGCATGCCAAGAGCAGCACCATTACATTTAAAAACAAAAGCTGCCTCCAGGGGTTTAGCTTTCAAATTGATTTCGTCCCCCGTCCCCCCCCCCCCAGATTTCACTCCCACTATAAATCATTCTAGGATATTATTCTAAGTCACCAGCAAAGGTGGACCATGTCTGCAGTGTGGACATTTTTTAAAATTTCTGATAAAGACCCCAAATTTGCCATCTGTACTCTTTGCTCAGCAGAAATTTAAAGAGGGGGTACAGTGCCAAATAATTTTTCAACAGGTTTGATACACCACCTGAAAACACATCATCCAGTTCAGCATTCAGATTACAAGAAAACAGGAAAACAGCACCACTTTTAAAAAGTTCCTCAGGCTTAACACCATCCGTGGCCACAGTCTTTAAAAAGGTTAGAAAATATGTAAATGACAGTCCCAAAGCTCGTGCCATTACAGCTAAAATTATGGAATTTATTGCATTAGATGACCAGACATTCTCTATTGTGGAGGACATTGGATTCCGTAGGCTCATGCAACATATTGAGCCGCGTTACTCAATACCAAGCAGACGCTACTTTGCAGATACCAGTCTACATGAATTGTTTAGCAGTGTTAGAAAACACGTTCAGGAGCTCATGATAGCATCATCATAGCAATCAGTTTTACTACCGACATTTGGAGTTCAGATGTCAGTCCAACGAGCACGCTCAGCCTGACAGCGCAGTGGATAGATGACAAATTTCAATTGCAAAACATCCTACTTAACGCATGCGAGTTTGTTGGATCACATACTGCAGCAGCAATATCTGATGCTTGAAAAACCATGCTTGACACTTAGCACATCGAGAAGTCTAAAGCGCATTTGATTGTCCGAGATAATGCGCGGAACATGGCAAAGGCAATGGAGGACAGTGAACTTCAAAGCATACCGTGCATGGCACACACACACTACAAATTGGCTGTGAATGAAGGATTGCTGAGTCAGCGCACCATATCTGATATCGTATCAAAAAGGAAGAAAAATTGTGGGTCACTTTAAAGCATTCTCCACTTGCTTACTCCAGATGCAGTTTGGAATGGCACCGAAACGAGTGCAGCAAGATGTAGCCACTCGTTGGAACAGCACCTACTATATGCTACAAAGTCTTTTTGAACAAAAGCGTGTTTTAGCTGCATACATTGCAGATTACGAGCGGCCAGCAACACTGAGTGCACATCAGTGGACGTTAGTTGAAAACAGTTTGTCTCTTCCATCTCCATTTGAACAGTTAAAAAAAAAAAAAAAAAAAAAAACTTAGTTAGACTTACCGGTGACGGTATTGCTAAGAGCCTTTCAGGACAACCTTGGAGAGAGCGTAGCTCCGCCTCTTTAACAGGAAACACTTTCAGCCTTTAAATCCCTCCTCTTCCACCATGGCCTCAGTTATTGTGGTTTCCGACAAACTGGAAGAAAAAAAAGCACAGAACAACCACAACGACCATGATAGACACTTAATCAATACTTCTAAGATATATTAGGGAGGGAAATAGCGGTTGTCCTGAAAGGCTCTTAGAAATACCGTCACCGGTAAGTCTAACTAAGTTTTTCTCAAATCGCCTTTCAGGACAACCTTGGAGAGGATAACCGAGTAACTTACCCTAGGGTGGGACTACTGCCTGCAGTACCTTCCTGCCGAAGGCTTGATCTGCGGCAGACAGCAAGTCCAACCTATAGTGCCGGAGAAAAGTTGAGTAGTTGGACCAAGTGGCAGCCTTGCAAATCTGATCAGGCGTAGCACCGGCCCTCTCGGCCCAGGAAACTGCTGTTGACCTTGTTGAATGAGCAGCAATACCTGAGGGAGGTATTTCTCCTTTAGCTTGGTAAGCTTCTGTAATTGCTTGTCTAAGCCATCTGCCTAATGTACTTTTGGAAGCTTTCTCCCCTTTGCGGGGACCTGAAAATACTACAAAGAGGGCATTTGTTTTTCTAAACTCTTTGGTAACTGCTAGAAACTGGAGCAGACATCTTCTCACATCCAGCGTATGGAAAGCTTCCTCTCCTGCATTGTTAGGGACTGAGGAAAAGGTAGGCAGGGTTATCTCTTGTGACCTATGGAAGGTTGAAGATACTTTTGGTAGGAAGGCTGGATCCGTCTGAAGGATCACTCGGTCTGGAAAGACCCTCAAAAAAGGTTCTGTAACCGCCAGAGCCTGGAGTTCACTGACTCTCCTTGCCGATGTAATGGCAACAAAAAAAAATTGTTTTGAAAACTAAACTTCTTAAGGAAGTCTCTTGAAGGGGTTCAAACGGAGCTCCCGTGAGACCCTGTAAAACAACAGATAGATCCCAACTGGGAAAAACTTTAAGGACTATGGGTCTGTTCCGAGCCAAGGCCCTAAAAAATCTGGAAATTAAAGTTTCTTTGGACAAAGCTTTTTCAAAGTAAACTGAAAGAGCCGCAACTTGGGTTTTCAAGGTGCTGGCTGCCAATCCTTTCTCCATTCCTTCATGGAGAAACTCTAAAACTGAAACGACACTCTTGACTATAAAGTTTTTGGAAGAACACCAAGAATTGAATTTTTTCCATACTTTAAAGGTAGATGGCCCTAGTTACCTCCTTTCTACTGGACAGTAGGGTCCTTACTACCTTATCTGAAAGTCCTTTGGCTTTTAGGAGGTCTTCTTCAGAAGCCAAGCAGTCAGATGTAGTCTGTCTGCTTCCGGATGGTTCACAGAACCCTGTGATAGTAAGTCCTTCCTGAGTGGTAGCCTCCAAGGAGGATTTGCGGCTAGGTTTAGAAGTGTCGCAAACCAAGGTCTTTTTGGCCAATATGGAGCAATCAGGATAAGACTGGTGTTCTCTTCCCTGAACTTTCTTAATACCAATGGGATTAGGGGAAATGGGGGAAAGGCGTAACACAGCTGGTAATGCCATGGGTGTGCTAGAGCATCTATTCCAACTGCCTGATCCCCCTCTGTGGAGAGAAAAGAATTCTCGGACTTTCGTGTTTTGCTGGTTGGCAAATAGATCTACCTGGGGTTTCCCCCACTCTTTGGAGATCATGGAGAAAATCTCCTGGCTCAGACTCCATTCTGCTTCCACCACACTCCTTCTGCTTAGCAGATCTGCCAACAGATTCTGGGATCCCTTTAAATGAACCGCTGATAAGGAGGTCACGTTTAGCTCTGCCCAGGACAACAACTGACTGGCTAACTCCATGAGACCTGGGCTCCTGGTTCCCCCTTGCTTTTGTACATAAGCTATCGCTGTTGTGTTGTCTGACAGAATTTGAACATGACGTCCTTTGACTGTCTGCTGAAAAGGTAAGGAGGCCCAGAAATATGGCTTTTAACTCCCGCCAATTTGATGACTTCTTTGCTTCCCACTTGGACCAAGTTCCTTGAGCGGTTTGCCCTTCCAGATGAGCTCCCCAACCCCAAGCACTTGCGTCTGTTGTCAGACGTTTGTCCAGTGGAAACACCCACGAGAGACCCTTTGTCAGGTTGTTTGGGTTTCTCCACCACCAGAGTGCTCTTTTTACGTTTGATTTTAGTTTGAAGCACTTTTCCAGTGACTCCTGGTGTGACCAAACTTGTAGAATGTTCCTCTGGAGGGGTCTGGAGTGTAGCCTTGCCCATTGTACGGCTGGGATTGAGGCCGTGAGGAGGCCTAATACTGCCATAGCCAATCGGACAGATGTTGGGAGATTTGTCTGAATCTGACCCACTGCAGAGTAAATCTTCTCTATCTTTTCTTGGGGGAGAAAGACCTTTTGAAGAACTGAGTTTATGGTGTGGCCCAGAAACCTCATCTCCTGAGTTGGATCTAAGTTTGATTTGTCCAGATTTAGGAGCCAACCTAAATTCTTGAGATGAGTCCGTGACACTTGCAGGTTTGTCACAAGCTGATCCCTGGAATCTGCAAAAAACAGTAGGTCGTCCAAATATGGAATGACCGAGATCCCCCTCAGTTTCAGAGGCTCTAGGGCTTCTGCCATGACTTTTGTGAAAATCCTGGGCGAGGATGAAAGCCCGAATGGTAGGGCTGTGAATTGGAGATGCCATATTGACGTCCCCAGATCGATGGCTAGGCGGAGAAATCTTTGGGAAGCCAGAGCTATCGGCACATGTAGATAGGCGTCCCTCAAGTCCAGGGACGCCATGAAGCAACCTGGAGTCAACAGCTTTGTAATGGAGTGGATTGTGTCCATACGAAAGTGCTTGTACCTTACTGATTTGTTTAAGATCTTCAGATTCAGAATCAGTCGGTACTTGCCTGAAGGTTTTTTTACCAAGAATATATGGGAATAAAACCCCTGGCCCTCCTGATGTTTTGGGACTGGAACAATCACTTCCTGTTGTATCAGATCCTGTAAGAGGGTCATCATAGCGGAAGCTTTTTCCTGATCCCGTGGTAGGGCTGTGACATAAAACCTGCTTGGGGGGCATTCCGAGAATTCTAGACTGTATCCCTGTGAAATGATGTTCCTCACAAAGGGACTTTTGGATACTTGGTTCCATTGAGGGAAAAAAGCTGACAGTCTTCCCCCCACTGGAGTAATGCTGTCATTTGTTTTTAGAAGCTTGGTCTGTAGGGAATCTAAAGAGCACTCCACCCCTTCCTCTACCTTTTTGGGAAAACCAAGGCTTTTTGTTGTCATCTTTTTTGAAGGATTGCTGAACAGAACGAAAATGCTTTTTAAACGGTTGCTTCTTTTTAGAAGGGAAAGCCTTCTTCTTGTCAGCTGTTCTATCCAGCACAGTTTCTAGCTCTGGACCAAACAGCAAATCCCCCGAGAAGGGTAGGCCACAGAGTTTAATTTTTGAGGCTGTGTCATCCGACCATGTCTTTAGCCAGACTACACGCCTAACTGAATTCACTAATGCTGCTGATCTAGCAGCCATTTTGATTGATTCAGCGGATGCATCTGCCATGTATTTTACCGCTTTCAAAATTAGAGGGAAGGATTCCAACAGGTCTTTCCTTGGAGTACCTGCCTCTACATGGTTCATCAATTTCTCTATCCAACACTCCAGGTTTCTTGCCACCACTGTGGAAGCCATAGCTGGTTTGAGGCTGGCTGACGTGGAGTCCCATGCTTTTTTCAGCAGGGAGTCTGCCCTTTTATCCATCGCATCCTTCAACACTCCCATGTCCTCAAAAGCGAGATCAGTACGACGAGAGACTTGCGAGAAGGCAGCGTCCACTCTTGGTTTTTTATTCCAGACCTCTGAGTCCTTGTTTTCAAAAGGAAAACGCTTTGAGGGTCTTTGATAGGAAGGGACCTTTTTCAGGGTCCTTCCATTCCTTTTTGATAGTGTCCGATATGACCCTATGGACTGGGAACACTCTTTGCTTGGAATCATCCAGACCCTGGTACATTTTATCATGTACTGAAAGATGTACCTTTTCCTCCTGAATATCCAGGGTAGTGTAGATTGCTTTTAAGAGATCATCCACATCTTCCAAAGATAATTTATATCTGGAGGTTTTGCCGTCATCTTCCTCTTCCTCCTCATCTGAGTCCTTGAGAGAGGGGAGAGTACTTGCCCCTTCGTCCCCAGAGTCCACACTCTCTGCTGGTCTAGAGGTGGAGGCTCTTGGGCTGGACGGTGGTTGCTGGGGTTCAGTTAAGACTGCTGGACTTAGCAGAGATTTAACCGAACCAAGAGAACTTGTAAGCTCTCTTACTGAGGAAAATAAATCCTTGAATTGCTGGGATGTTTCCTCTTCCACTAAGTCCTTAATGCAAGACCTGCACATAGCTTTTTGCCATGAATCCCTTAAAGGATTTTTGCAGGAGGGACACTTCCTCTGGCTTGGTGGGTTTACATGTTTGGTTTTTGCTACAGCTTTCTCCTGAAACGAGATAAACAATAGAAATTCACCTAATGTCCTAGCCACACCTAACCAATTAGTGTCATTTAGGCCACCACCAAAGATAGAAAAGAAGTGTCCCAGTGAAAACAACCACCAATGTCCAAGCTGTAGCAGGTCAGAGAGAAGTAACCACCGACCGTACAGCAGCAGGCTCCCTTAAGGGAGGAAACAAACAAAACAACACAGCAAAAAAGACTCATTTGGATAAGAATAAAAGGCACCATTGTACCCCTCTTACCTGAGCCTGACCGGAGCTTAGGGCACCTGCTTCCGCCATCGCTGTCTGTCTCTCTTCCATCTTGTCGAGAGCGCAGCTGGGTTATACACACAGTGTCTGTTTTAAATTTTCCCGGGTCCCGCGTCATCCACGTGGGCCGGAAACGGAAGCGCCGGTCGATAGACCCGCCCCCTAGTCCCTGCGTTCCAAGCGCTGGGAACCACTAGCGCCACGCCCCCACAGGAAACCGCATCGCCGGAACTGACGTCACCCGCCAGCCAGGACCCGGAACCGTCATGCGATTCGCGCCGCTGACCTGCAGCGGCAACCGCTCGGCTCCTGGAGCCTTACCGCGGATTCCGGGCACAAGATGCTGCGTCTCCTGTGGGTCCTTTACTCCCCTGAGCAGGCGAGACTGGGGACTCCGGAACACCCCCCGCTTGCGGTGGAGGGGGTGCTGGGATGGTCACTGGTACAAGTACCAAATAAAAGCTGCACACCAGGCAGAAAAAAAAGAAAAAGGTAAGCCTTACTGCTTCCCCCTTGGAAAGAGCGTAGCACCCTGGTTCCCACCTGTTGCTTCCACCATGGCGGAGGAAACACAATAACTGAGGCCATGGTGGAAGAGGAGGGATTTAAAGGCTGAAAGTGTTTCCTGTTAAAGAGGCGGAGCTACGCTCTCTCCAAGGTTGTCCTGAAAGGCGATTTGAGAAAAATAAGCTCAACCATGAATGCTTGCATTGCTGAAGTTATCCCCTTGATTGCTGCACTGAAGCGTCTGCTTGGAAAAGTGGTAGAAACAGACCATGGCGTAAAAACACCTAAAACCACTCTACTGGAGGCCGTTACCAACCGGTTTCAAGACACTGAGTCCAACCCTCTGTACTGCATTGCAACAGTTCTAGATCCTCGATTTAAAGAGCATTACTTTAATGTGGAGAAAAGGCAGCGTGCACGGGAAATGATACTGGCACAAATGGAGGTGGTGGAAGCATCTGGTGGAGGAGTTTTGAGGTGTCGCACAGAGGAAAGTGATAAACGGTCGCATACAAGTGAAGAGGAACACACTCCCTCCATATCTGATATGTTTGAAGAAATTTTACACTAATGCACCCCAATCCATAGCGGTGCCACAACAAGTGCAGCTACCCAACAGCTGGACATTTATTTAGCTGAACAGCCTATTGCCAGAAGCGACAATCCCCTTGAGTACTGGCGCATCAAAAAAGAAAGTTTTCCCTTGCTTGCACAGAATGTACGCAGATATTTATCTGCCCCAAGCACCAGTACAGAGAGTGAGAGACTATTCAGTCTAGCATCTCATTCTTGATGAGAAGAAAAACCCTCTCTCCTGTGAGAAAGCTGAACAACTTTTGCTCCTAAAGCGAAATCTGCCACTTTTACTGAAATAGATTTAAAAATCCGTAGCATAGACCAATTAATTTACCATGTTGAATATGGTAAATGAATTGGTATTGGACAATTGGAACATACAAACATAGTATGACTGACTACCTAGTTGTGCCATTTGTTGGTTGCTCATTGTAGTTCTTCTACAGTTTTTTTGCACTTGTCTTGCGTCTTCAATTTAAGAGAGAACTCCAGCTTTTGAACTACTGTACCATAGTTTGTTGCGGTTGGGCCAAACTAGGTCTCTTCCCTAAGCTGTTAGCCCGCTGCATGTGCAAATGCAAAAACTGTATGTTCTGCATCTGTGGCTGTCTACATACTAGAGTATTATACCTCACTGTGTTCCGGGTATGGGCGGTGACTTCCATAAACACAGACTAGTCTACATCGCTTGCTGTGATTGGCTGAGCACCGCTGCTGTAGACTAGTCTGTGTTCCAGGATGTCTCCACCCATACCCCGGGCCAGAACACAGTGCAGTCTACCTTTTTGACTGCATGTAACCCGCAGATACATTACATACAGTTTTATAATCGCACATCCAGCCCTTAAAAAGGGGCCATTTAAAAAAAAAAAAAAAAAAAAAAAAAAGTTCCCAAAAAAAATGTCCTTTAAGTAAGTGCACTTGAGCGCCGGACACCAGTGCCCTATGGGAAGCGCCACATTAATGCAATCACGAGATTGCAGACGTGGCGCTTCATTTGCGGGCTTTTAACCCGCCTTGCGGCGCAATGCAAAGCGCCGATTATCTTCCGCCTGTAGAATCACTATGGGCGCCGGGCGGGAGCATTGTTGTTTGACTTTCAGCTGTTACTTCCGGGTTTCATGGAATAGACGAAAACCGGGAGTGACGTCATGTCGGCAGCTCCGTTCTTTGCATGGCCCGAGCGGAGCTGCAAGCAAGGTAAGAAGACCGCCGTCACCACTCACCATGTGCTATTGCCAAGTTAGTTTGTCCTTGCTTGCTAGATCGATCCCACATCCCACCCTGATCCCCAATTACTTTCAGACTGTCTGTGCTGTGCAGTTTTCTGGACATAGTCCTCCAGGCTCCTGATTTATATGTATTTGTATTTGTGCAAGGCAAGGGGTGCATGTTCCTGACCAGTAAACTGTAAAACTATAACACATGCTTTTTGGCACAACTCTCAACAGTGCATTAACCTGATCTCCCCAGGAAAGGATGGAGAACTAAAAGGATGGTGGATTGCATGCACCTGAGCACCAGGAGAAGATGGAGAACTACAAGTCCCAGCAGGTTATAGTATATGGCTCCAAGGTGGATGGGTGTCCAGGTGTTTTCCTAGCACTCCAGGGACTTGTAGTCCAATACATGGGAGATTGCATGAACCAGTATAAGTCCTAGCAGAAGATGAACTACAAGTACCAGCAGGTTATAGCATAGGGCTCCAAGTAGATAAGAGGTCATGCGATGCTGGGACTTGTAGTCCCTTACCTAAGAGAATTGCATGAACCAGGGTCTTAGGAGGGAGAGGCTGGAGAACTACAAATCCTAGCACGCTGGTGTGCAATGCATGATCCTGATCTCCCCAGGAGAGGGTGGAGAACTTCAAGTCCCAGCAAGAAATAGTATAGGGCTCCAACATAGATGGGTACACACGTCATGCACATGTGATGCTGGGACTTGTAGTCCCATACATGGGCTATAGCATGAACCTGCAGAACCTAGCAGAGGATGAAGAACTACAAGTCCCAGCAGGTTATAGCATAGAGCTCCAAAGTGGCCGAGTGCCCATGCAATGCTGGGACTTGTAGTCCCTTGCCTAAGAGAATTGCATGAACCAGAGTCTTAGGAGGGAGAGAATGGAGAACTGCAAATCTCAGCAGGCTGGTGTGCAATGGGTTAACCTGATCTCTACCGGAGAGGGGAGAACTACAAGTCCCAGCAGGTTATAGTATAGGGCTCCAAGGAGGATGGGTGCCCGTACGATGCTGGGACTTGTAGTCCCATAATGGGGGATTGCATGCATCAGAGTTCTATGATGCTGGGATTGTAGTCCCACACATACATAGGTCCCCGGCTGATTTAGTTCCCTAACAGATTATAAAACTCAAAGGATGAATGGTCATGCCTTCCCCCCCCCCCCCAATGCTGGGGCTTGTAGTAGTGTTGTAATTGGAGGCTGTCGCCTGGGAGGAGCGCGTCTGTCTGCCCTGCCACCCTGTGCTGGTCTGGGGAGGGGGGTGATTGTGATTGCTGTGTCCACCACCCCCCTGCCATGTGTATAGTATAGCACTGTAGCTGACTTGATTGGGGGGGTTGCAAAATGCAGATATCTGCATTCTGCAACCTGTAAATTGCACCTATCTGCCACCTGTATATGGCACTTATCTGCATTCTGCAACCTGTAACCTGTAAATTGCATGTAAGTGCCATATACAGGTGGCAGATAGGTGTGATTTACAGGTTGCAGATATATGTGATTCACAGGGTGCAGAATGCAGATATGTGCGATTTACAGTTTATTTGCGCCGATCTGTAAGGCTGCGCTATATACTCTGTCCTGTGATGCTGGGGGCTGTATACTCCTGACACTGAGTGGAAGCAAGTGGAATACAGGGGACGGAGTGGGTGGATTCTATAAGGGGTGTGGCTAATGAGAAGTGGGAAGGGCCAAACGTGGAGGGTCGGGGTCTTGCGCCCCCCACCCATCCATCCTAAAACTTCACCAGCCGCCACTGGTCTACTGTATGACTAATGTATGTAACCCGCAGCTACATACACACTTATCGCACATGCTGACACCTTAGAGAACTCAGAATTACTAGTTCTGATGCAAGTTGGAAATTAATAAAAAAAAAAAAAAAAGTAAATCTTTGGCATTTCTATTGTATTATATTAATATTATATATTTTATTTTATGCCTGTTTTATTTGGCATGGAGGTGCAATTTGCACTGACTGCAGTCTTACTTTATTTTTATCTTCTGTGTCCACTGTCCAATTTATGTGGGTTACTTTAATAAAGTACTTTTTGAAATTACTGGATTGTAATATTATTCTTTTCTTCCTAAAATGAATAAGTTTAATAAAAATATTATAACGAATACAACACAATTTTGTATATCCAATAATTTTTTGGGGTAATATATTTAAAAAAGCATATATCGGTTTCGGTATCAGCTTTTGGGATCAATCAAGATTTGTTTTCGGTACGAGAAAACCCATTCGGTGCATCCCTACTAATTACTGAACACAACAAAGTGCAAATGACCAAAAATTTAAACTAATCCTAAAGTGAATGATCATGAAAACGTCAAAAATAAGCCAATAAAGTGCATGACAACATATCAAATTGAGTTGATTAAAAATATTATTAAAAGTGACTCAAGCGCTGATGTGAATTCTTAAAAACAACCAAAAAAATAGAACGAATTATAAAAGCCGATACTAAAAAATAGAAAAAAAAAAATGTGAAGTTGCGCTAAAATCTGAAACCTGCCATTTATAAATCACAATTGATATGATACTGTCATAAAAATGCTGTGATAAAAGGCCCAAATAATCACATATAAATAAACTATCGAGTGAGCAAAATCAAATGTGAATCAAAGAAAATATAATAAGACATCCACAAGCTGGTGTAGATGAGCTTGCCTGATAAGTGCTCACTGCAAAGGTCCCTGCTATTTTGATGCAATCCTGCTGACAGACCAACTGGTAGAGGCTTCAGGTGCTTACACATGTTCCTATTCCGGGATTGCCTCGTATAATATGGCTCTCAAATAAACCAGAAAGAATAAAAAAACATAGCACAATAAAGTTAGAAGCCGACTTCTATGCTTGAAGTATACAAAATAACTCACATTCGGTCAATGAGACTAGCGCATTTGTACGATCAGATACAATGTATTAGCTCCTCAGTCTGTCTCCTGGGTATCATCGCTAGGCTCCTCCCCAAAGGGGATAAAGTCACGTGTAGTGGTGCAATGCGTCAGTAGGAGCTGGGTGATGTCGCTTCCGGTTACGGCCGTGACCGGAAGTCCTTTGCACTCTTTTGTTTGGCATTTTTTTGCCATTTTTAAACTGTTTTATTAAAACGTGAATTTTTTTTAATTTACTACACCATGGAGATTTTTTGTTTGCTCTTGATTTTGTGGATTTGGAGATACCATCCCCAAGGAAAAAAGGCTGGAGAGACCGGATGAATAGCTGCAGTGATCCCCTGTTCTGACACCTGAAGGAGGACACAGCAACCGTGCTTGGTGACCGACATTCCTTGATGCATGACTAGACCCATTGGGGTCTTTCTATAAAGGTGAGAGGATTCCAGAAGGACACCTGCATGTCTTATTTTCCATTTGTAATTTGGACTCCCTTACCTCTCCCTTTCCCCCCTCATCTCCATTTGCTCGCCCAGGAGGTGATCTCATTTTGAAAAAGGAACTGGGTTTCTCTGTTGATCAGATTACCTTGGATGCACTTTACCAATGAACTTTATTGAAATAATATTTTTAATCAACTGTTAATTTGATGTTATGATGCACTTTATTGGATTATTAATTTGACGTTTTCATGATCATTCACTTGATTTATATTTTTGCTCATTATCACTTTGTTTTATTGTGTTCAGTAATTAGCGCTACTTCATGTTTATATTTATAAATTAGGGCTGGGAAAAAAAAAAATCGATTTTAATCTAGAATCGAGTTTTGAGTTCAAATCGATTCTGATTTGAAGAAAATCGATTTTCTTGGATTTTTTTGGGGGGATTTTTTTCCTTCAGTTTCCGTAGCAGGGCTGCAAGGGGCGTATCTGAAATGGCACTGGGCGGCGTTACCCCAATTCCATCAACTCGCCGCGAGTAGATGTAATGTAACACTAACCGCAAGCCGCCGTCTGCCTACCTGATCAGTGTGTCATGTAGACAGACGGCGGCCATTGCAGTGTTCAAAAGCCGCGCCTCCCGAGTTCTCGTCGTCTGTGATAGGCGGAACACTCAATTTCACAGCAGGCAGTGTTCAGCCTATCACGGACATCCTCTCATCCTCGTCTGTGTTATGAGGATGAGCGGATGTCTGTGATAGGCGGAACACTGAATGCTGGGAAATTGAGTGTTCCGCCTATCACAGACGAGGAGGCGGCGCGGCTTTTGAATACTGGAATGGCCGCCGGTGTAGCAGTAAAATCCATATCCCATGAAAATCTGCATCAGGTACGGGCACAGCGATTGAAGCATGGGCACAGTGAGGCATTGGGCACAGTTCAATTCAACTAAGAATAACCTCAGGATTTTTTGTGGTTTTATTAGCTAAATCCAAATACAGTATTAATAATTTGGATGTTTAACAATCTTTGTTGCATACTGACTTTGCAGTTAGAGAAAGGGTTTGAATTTGCAATTTTGTTTGTTGATGCACTTTAAAAAAAAAAAAAAAAAAAATAATCGCAGATTTTTTTTGGGGGGGGGGGGAATCGTCCCAGCCCCAATTTATATATACACACACACACACACACACACCTATTGGTGCTGGCAACACTACAGAAGTTTTTACATTTTCACTTAGCACTTTAATAAATAGCACTTTACTCCACTTCAGCACTTGTTGGTAGCGCATTAGTATTTTTTTCATTAATTTACAGAACATGCCCACAACTTCTGAAAATATATATATATATATTTTTTTTTTTTTAATTGTGAAACAAATAGGACAAAATAACAGAAAAAGTAAATGTGCATAACTATTCACCCCCCTAAAGTCAATACTTTGTAGCGCCACCTTTTTGCGGCTGTCACAGCTCCAAATCGCTTTGGATAAGTCACTATGAGCTTGCCACATCTTACCATTGGTATTTTTCCCCATTCCTCATTGCAAAACTGCTCCAGCTCCTTCAAGTTGGATGGTTTGCACTTGTGAACAGCAATCTTTAAAGCGGAGCTCCGCCGGAAAAAAAAATATTAAAAGCCAGCAGCTACAGCAGCTGCTGGCTTTTAATATTTGGACACTTACCTGTCCTGGAGTCCAGCGACGTCCGCAGCAGAGGACGAGCGACCGCTCGTCGCTCTGCTGCTCCCTCCGCCATCCTCGCTGAGGGAACCAGGAAGTGAAGCCCTGCGGCTTCATGCCCGGTTCCCTACGGCGCATGCGCGAGTCGCGCTGCGCCGTTCTGATTGGTGCTCCTGTGTTCTGGGAGCCGAGTGTCTCCCAGAACACCAAGGGAAGTCTGCGGGAAGTGACGTAACTCCCGCAGATTCCCGGAGAGAGGACTCCCGGATGTGGGTGAAAATACCTGTCTTAGACAGGTATCTTCACCCCCCTCCCCCCTGAAAGGTGTCAATTGTGACACCGGAGGGGGGGAGGAATCCAAATAGCAGAAGTTGCTATTTAGGGTGGAGCTCCACTTTAAGTCTGACCACAGATTTTCTATTGGATTGAGGTCTGGGCTTTGACTAGGCCATTGCAACACATTTACATGTTTCCCCTTAAACCACTCAAGTGTTGCTTTAGCAGTGTGTTTTGGGTCATTGTCCTGCTTGAAGGTGAACCTCCGTCCTAGCCTCAAATCACACACAGCGTGGTACAGGTTTTGCTCAAGAATATCCCTGTAGTTTAGCACCATCCATCTTTCCCTCAACTCTGATCAGTTTCCCAGTCCCGATTGCTGAAAAACATCCCCACAGCATGATGCTGCCACCACCATGTTTCACTGATGGTGTTTTGGGCGATTTGATGTGTTGGGTTTGCGCCAGACATTGCATTTTCTTTGATGGCCAAAAAGTTCAATTTTAGTCTCATCGGACCAGAGCACCTTCCTCCATACATTTTGGGAGTCTCCCACATGCCATTTTGCAAACTCAAAACGTGCCATTTTGTTTTTTTGCTGAAAGTAATGGCTTTCTTCTGGCCACTCTGCCATAAAGCCCAACTCTATGGAGCTTAATGTCGTCCCAAGTACAGATACTCCAGTCTCTGGTGTGGAACTCGGCAGCTCCTCCAGGATTACCTTAGGTCTCTGTGCTGCCCCTCTGATTAATGCCCTCCTTGCCTGGTCCATGAGTTTTGGTGTGCAGCCGTCTCTTGGCAGGTTTGCCATGTTCTTTCCATTTGGTTATGATAGATTTGATGGTGATCCTAGGGATCAAAGATTTTTTTTTTTTTAATAGAACCTAAACCCGACTTGTACTTCTCAACATTGTCCCTTACTTGTTTGGAGAGTTCCTTGGTCTTCATGGCAGTGTTTGGTTAGTAGTGCCTCTTAGGTGTTGCAGCCTCTGGGGCCTTTCAAAAAAAAAAAAGTGTGTATATGTAATGACAGATCATGCGACACTTAGATTACACCAGGCCTCGACAAACCCCGGGCGCCAGGTCGCCATTGCGACTAGAATTAGCGACCTGGGGGCACAGCTGGGGTATCCTGTGTCTCCGTGCCCCCCCTCCGCGCCGCGCCGGCCAGTAATTGAGGCCGCGGCTTTGCGGCCTTCTGCAGGCCTATGCTTCCTTCCGTTGGTATTGCAACCAGCAATGCTAATGGAGTTTCCCTGTCTGTTTTTCCCTGCCATCTCCTTCCCTCTAATTAGAACCCCCAAACATTATATATATATTTTTTATTCTAACACCCTAGAGAATAAAATGGCGGTCGTTGCAATACTCTGTCACACCGTATTTGCGCAGCGGTCTTACAAGCGCACTTTTTTGGGAAAAAATATTTTTTTATTAAAAAAAAAAAAAAAAAAAAAAGAAGTGTAAGACAACAGTAAAGTTAGCCTAGTTTTTTTTATACTGTGAAAGATAATGTTACGCCGAGTAAATTAATACCCAACATGTCACGCTTAAAAATTGCGTCCGCTCGTGGAATGGCGACTAACTTTTACCCTTTAAAATCTCCATAGGCGACGTTTAAAAAATTCTACAGGTTGCATGTTTTGAGTTACAGAGGAGGTCTAGGGCTAGGGCTAGAATTATTGCTCTCGCTCTACTGATCGCGGCGATACCTCACGTGTGGTTTGAACACCGCTTTCATATGCGGGCGCTACTCACGTATGCGTTCGCTTCTGCGCGCAAGCTCGGCGGGACAGGGCGCGTTCCTGGCTCCTAACTTTTTTAGCTGGCTCCTAGATTCCAAGCAAATTTGTCAAGCCCTGGATTACACACAGGTAGACATGTCACCAATTATGCGACTTCTAAAAAAGGCAATTGGTTGCACCAGAGCTTTTTATGGGTTTCATAACAAAAAGGGGGTAAATACATAAAACTATTTTTCCAGGAATAAAAAAAAATTGGCATAAGTACCGTATATACTCGAGTATAAGCCAAGGTACCTAATGTTGCCCAAAAAAAAACTGGGAAACCTTACTGACTCGAGTATAAGCCGATGCCCCACTGTTCCCTAGCTCGCTATTCCCTGTAAATAGAAATTTTTACATTGTAAATATTACCTGTAAAGAAGTTGCGGCTGCGGCGTCCATCATTCAAAATTTCGCAGTCTCTTCCTGTTCCTTACTTGATAGGCGAGTCTCAGCAGACACTCTCCGCCTATCACGATCATTCTCTCATCCTTAGTTTTCCCAGCAGACACTGTGTTGGGTGTTCCGCCAATCACAGACGTCTGCTGGAAAACTAAGGATGAGAGAATGATCGTGATAGGCGGAGAGTGTCTGCTGAGACTCGCCTATCAAGGAAGGAACAGGAAGAGACCGCGGAATTTTGAATGATGGACGCCGCAGCCGCAGCTTCTTTACAGGTAATATTTACAATGTAAAAATTTCTATGACTCGAGTATAAGCCGAGGGGGGGACTTTCAGCCCCCCAAAAAAAAAAAAAAGGGCTGAAAATCTCGGCTTATACAGTATATATTTTTCACATTTTACTTCACCAACTTTAGACTAGACTATTGTGTTCTGATCCATCATATATAATTCAGATTAAAAAAAACATTGAACTAATTGCGGTAATGTAACAAAATGGGTAAAAAGCTAAGGGGGGGGGGGGGTGAATACACTTGCAGGGCACTGTACATGCATTCTTTTTTCCCCCTTGCAAGAAAAGTGCATTTTTTTTTTACTAGGAGCCAGCAGAGCATTGCACCTGCGATCAGCTCACGCACGACTCCTGCAGACTGTCAGTATAAGTCGCCTGCTCGTACAGGCAGGCGGTTACATGGACAAATAAGAAAATGAACAAGAGCGCTCAATGGTGCCCTAGTAGTTCATGGAGAGCTACAAGCTGACAGCCACAAAGGACACACAGAACTCTGAATGAATGATGATGCAGTTGGGTGGGCAGAGTCCTGCACAGACGCATTTAACTACTTCCTTACTGGGCACATATACCCCCTTCCTGCCCAGGCAAAATTTCAGCTTTCAGCACTGTCACGCTTTGAATGACAATTGCGCGGTCGTGCGACGTGGCTCCCAAACAAAATTGACGTCCTTTTTTTTGCACAAATAGAGCTTTCTTTTGGTGGTATTTGATCACCTCGGCAGTTTTTATTTTTTACACTATAAACAAAGAGAAAGCGACAATTTTGAAAAAAAAAAAAACAATTTTTTTTAGATTTTTGCTATAATAAATATCCCAATTTTTTTGGAATTTCCCCCCCCCCCCCCCTCAGTTTAGGCCGATACGTATTCTTCTACATATTTTTGGTAAAAAATATTGCAAGCGCCGTTTGATTGGTTTGCGCAAAAGTTATAGCGTTTACAAAATAGGGGGTAGTTTTATGGCATTTTTATAAAAAAAAAAATTTCCAGTAATGGCGGCGATCAGTGATTTTTTACGTGACTGCGACATTATGGCGGACACTGTTGACACTATTTTGGGACCATTCACATTTATACAGCGATTAGTGCTATAAAAATGCACTGATTACTGTATAAATGTGACTGGCAGGGAAGGGGTTAATATGTTCCCTAATGTGCGATTGCTACTGTGGGAGGTGACCGATCTGTGTCCCTATGTACAAGGGACACAGCATCGGTCCCCTCTCCCTGACAGGACATGGATCTGTGTGTTTACAGACCCATGTCTGTGTAACCGCCGATCGCGGGTGCCTGGCGGACATCGCGGCCGCCAGGCACGCGCATCGGCATTGCATGATGCGCCTGGTACGTGTGCGCGCCCCCCAGTGGACAAATTAGCGGAGGCCGTATAATAACGGCCTCCCGGCATGCAACAACCACCTCGCGAGCCGTATATACTCGTACGGCAGGCAAAGAAAGAAAAAAAAAAAAAAAAAACCTGACAGTTTTGGGCAGAAGATTGCCGTCAATAGAGGAGGCGGGTCAGGGAGAGGCTGCAGCAATGGGAACGTTACATGTTTCACCCCCCCCCCCCCCCTAAAAAAAAAAAAAAAAAAACACGGGTGCAACACGCTCCCAAAAAGGTGAACTTATTCTTCTTAATCCAAAGTATAGCACAATAAAAAATTTTTATAGAAGCCCAATTGACTTGATAAGGGTTGACTATTGGACTATACATGGACACAGTAAAACCATTCAGCAAGAAAAATGTCATGCCAGAAAAGATGAAACATTCCTGTTCAAATAGCACAAAAGGAAGGAACATAAATGTTCGATGCTGAAAACTTTATTAGTCTGCCCTTTTCAAAGACTCCCTTGCCTTTGTTCAAATATATTCTCATATGCAGGACGCCGCAAGTTTAACTAAACAAGCTGCCATAAGAGTGAATATAAAACAAAAAAAAAAAAAAAAAAGCCACACAAACGCCTCTGCACTGAAAATCTTTATAGAGAAGCCAATGATATAAAAAGATTTTCCTCATCCTCACCAGCAGATCTCCAGTTTCAGTACATATGACAGATCAGACAAGACCAATACAAAAAAAATCTGATAAAAAAAGGACAGAATTCAAGAGACAGCTTTATGCAAATACATCACTGCAGGTTGCAAAAGATCAATTCACTGATCAAGGTGGCTTCTTCCTGTTTGTCAGCTCTAAGCAGATATTAAAGTAGAACTGTAGACAAATCATGGAAAATTCTATGCAATACATAACAGCCCATATTATGGCTCATTCACATGGCTGTTGATAGCGGTATACTGGCCAGAACAGTTTCTCTGAGGTGGGTACAGCTAGGCATTTACACTTTGCTGTGAATAGAAAGCCTGTACAAAATCAAAGAAAAAACATTTCTTGCCATGTTATTCTGCGATATAGATATAGAAAATAGTTTGAAGCCGCATTCGACTTTGGGAAGATTTGTGGGTTTTTGATTTTCGAAATATATATTTATTTTTGCCATAAAACATATGAACGTCATGTTGTTTTTGTAGCATAAATGATAGATTTTCTAAACGTTGGTAGTGGAATCGATTGGAAACAGTTTAAAAAAATAAAAACACACCCTCTACCAAAAAAACTTATTTTCACCAATTGAGCAAAAATGTTATCGTTTGTGGTCAGCGAGTGATATGCTAACAATTGGGGGTGATCGAGAGCACACACTTAGTTTTTTTCAGGCATTTACCTAAACATATAAAGCAAGCTATAGTTATATAATGGATATGAGCTGAAAGAGAGTGCACACTCCGAGGTTTAATTTGAGGAGAGATAGAGATAGAGATATATATGTATACACACACACACACACACACGAGGAAGGGTTTAGGAATTATAGCTCTTAAACCCTGTACAACCACGTTTACCTACAGGTAAGCCCAGGGCTCGAACAATCCCCGGGCGCCAGGGCGCAAATGCGACTAGACTTAGCGACCTGGCACCTGGGGCAGCACAGCTGAGGTTACCTGCATCTCCGTGCGCCCCCCCCCCCCTCCGCGTTTGCGTGCTCTCGTCGGCCGTTAATTTAGGCCGGGGCCTTCATTCTGTAATCTGCCGCCATCTTGTGGTGGCCGTTGGTATGACAAGTCAACCAGCAATGCTTGCCTGTTTCACTGCCCGCCCATCTCCTTCCCTTTACTTAGAAGTTAACCCCCAAACATTATATATATATTTTTTATTCTAACACCATAGAGAATAAAATGGCGGTCATTGCAATACTTTGTGTCACACCGTAGTTGCGCAGCGGTCTTACAAGCGCACTTTGAGGAAAAAAAAATACACTTTTTTTAAATTAAAAAAATAAAGACAACAGTAAAGTTAGCCAAATTTTTTTAAATTGTGAAAGATGTTACGCTGAGTAAATTTGATACCCAAGGGGCGTGGCCAAGACCGGCATGTGAGAGGACGCACTTCTCACAGCTCCTGCTCGATCCGCATATTGATCCTTCCCCGGCAGCTGCAAATTTGCTTTTTTCGGCTACCCAGCTGGCTACCGACCTGCAGCACCTTCCGGACCAACCACCGGCCCTCTGTACCCGGGGGAAGACCCGCCGAGGCCCGCTGGAGATGACGGGACCGCATGCCCAAGATGGCGCCGCAGCGTCGGCCTGGTCACAGCGCACTTCGGACGGCAGATAAGCTCAAGGGAGAGAGCAGCAAGAAGACCCCAAAGTCTCAGGGTAAGGACCAGCTCCGGGACATGTTGTACTACACACAAAAGTTGCAGGGCCAGGGGGCCGCGTTAGATGTGGAGGAGATACAGAGGGCAGAGGAGATGGAGCTGTTTGCACAGGGGGACGGGGGCCAGGACACAGACAGCAGCACAGGCCTCAGCCATGAGGATGCAGCACATCCACCCTCCCCCCCCCCCTCCTGTAGACGATGAGGAGCCCTTAGAGCAGCCTACACTAGCAACTATTTTAAAAGCCGTTCAGCTGTGCACAGCATCTGTGAATGACATGAAAATGCAACTTGGGGGCATGAGAGAAGAGGTCTCGTTTATCAGGCAAGATCTGCAGAAATTAAGAGACAGGGCGGCTGCGGTGGAGTGCAGAGTAAGCGACATTGAGGATAAATTACCCCCCTTAGCGCGGGAGGCCAGGGCCGCTCATAGGTTGGCGCAAGATACATATAACAGAGCTGAGGACACCGAAAATCGCTTACGTAGGAACAATGTACACATTGTTGGTCTGCCTGAAAAGTCGGAGGGCAGAGACCCCACTACCTTTGTGGAAGCCTGGCTTGTTGAACTCTTTGGCAGAGATTCTTTCTCCCCATTCTACACAGTGGAAAGGGCCCACAGAGTACCAGGCAGGCCCCCCCCCGCAGGGGGCTCCCCCCAGATCCATGCTGGCCAAGCTGCTACACTACAGAGATAGAGAGGCAATCCTGAGATGTGCACGAGAAAAGGCGAACGTCAAATTCAATGGTGTACGTGCATCTTTCTACCCCGACTTCTCGGTTGAAGTCCAGAAGGCCAGAGTAAAATTCGGAGAGGTGAAGAAACGTTTGAGGGCTCTGCAACTACCATATGCCATGCTGTACCCAGCAAAACTGAGGGTGACTGCCGACGGTCAAGCACAGTTTTTTGATTCGGCCAGGGAAGCGACTGCCTGGCTTGACCATAACGAACAGGCCCTGCGTCGTCATCGTCGAGCTGAAGCTGACGGCGACTGAACAGGCACGGGTGTCAGGATCCGCAAGGCAGGAACACTACATGGCTGCACTGAAATGTTACAACAACAAAATATTAAAAGAAAAATTTGCAGGACTAGCTGGATGAATCTTGTTATGATAGTTAAAATGAGCACCCAAGTGCTCTCCCACTTTTCTCCTAGTTGCCGGGGAACATTGTTACCAGGTTATAAAGCGAGGAAGAGAACTGTGACTTTTTGAAATGCAAACACCCTCTCGTATGTCGCCAGAGGGTGAGTGTATCCCGGCCGGGATACAGCAGAAACTGAATATTACTCAACCATCTGGTAATACAGCTATGAGAAGGTTGGCCACGTTGGCGAAGATTGAAATTAATCGTACCAGGCTTGAGACCGTGAGATCCGTGTATGGCTTGAGAAACACCCACGGGTCTCGGGTACACCGAGCACAGTTAAAAGTTTTGATTCTAGGCCCAGTTGGGCTGGTATGCAGGTTACAACATACTCCTGTTTGCAGTTCAAGTGCATGTTCTGAGATGACCCTCCCTTGCCCTGTTGATACAGCAGACTCTCACTGTCCCATTTTAATTGCCTTTGGCCACAAGATGAGGGGCCCAAGGGCCCGGAGAAGATACCACCTTCCCTCCCATGATGGCTACTGCAGCTGTAATTTCGTGGAATATTAGGGGCATGAACTCCCCCCTCAAACGCACAATGATATTTACATGTTTAAAAAAGTTTTTCCCTGCCGTGATATGTTTCCAGGAGACACACTTTACGAGCGCCACAAGAGGGTGCCTGAAGTATCCATGGATAGGCTGGGCGTACCACTCCACCCACACCTCCTTTTCTCGGGGAGTGAGTGTAGTGGTGCACAGATCCCTTGACTTCCAGGAATATGCTTCAAAAATAGACACTGAGGGACGTTTTGTTTTTCTACACTGTCGTATTGGTATATTGCAATGTATATTGGCTTGTGTATACATTCCCCCGCCGTTTGATGTTCGGGTGCTTCGGCTTCTCCTGAAATTTATGGGGGGGAGGCCGGAGCTCCCGCTGCTGATAGTGGGGGACTTCAATAGTTGGCTGAGTGCTGCCCTGGACAAACACCCAGTACCGGGATCGTGCAATCCCCTTACAGTGACCCCTCTGGCTAGATTGCTGCAGGAGGTGGGCTGGGTGGATGTCTGGCGGCGGCGGAATCCGTATAGTAAACAGTTTTCATGTTTCTCAAAGTCTCACGGGTCACTATCTAGGATAGACTTGGCGGTGGGTAACGCTGCCATGCTCCCCTCGGTGGCGGATGTGTCGTATAAGCCTAGATGTGTATCGATCACTCATGTATGGTGGTAGAACTAACTGTGGCACATCTGTCCTCGCTCCCCAGAGCTCCATGGAAGTTCAATGCCTTTTGGCTCCAGCTGCTCACTGCTCCAGAGGAGGTGGAAGGGAGCGTATCTCGCTTCTTCACCCCGCAGCCGGATTCGGCATCCGTGCTCATTGAGTGGGAAGTATTTAAATCCTCACTGAGGAAAATGCTCAGTAAAGAGGTTACAAAGGTTAAGAGACGGTCTGAGTCGCTCAGGGAAGCTCTGGAGCGGCAGGTACACTCTCTGGAGACAAACTATGTGCAGGACCCCACTGAGGCCGCAAGGGGGGGCTTGGCAGGCTGCTCAGTCTGCCTACGACCATTTGCTGGCCTCATCGGCGGAAAAGAAGCGGTTCTTTTCTAAGACTGCTTTCTTTGAGGAAGGAGAAGTGACGGGGCGTCTCCTGGCTAGAATAGCTAGCTCTGAGCAGAGAGCTCAGGTGATAGGATCTATAAGGACAGCAGGAGGCCAACTGGTACATGCCTCAGATTTGGTGATTCAGACTTTGGCAGAGTACTATCAGAACCTATATCGCCCTTCCTCGACCCATGGGGTAGAGGAACTGGCGAATTACTTAGATGAAATACTATTTCCTACACTTACGGAAGCGCAGAGAGCAGCGTTAGATGCCCCTCTTACATTGGAGGAGCTACAGATTGCAGTGGCTGAATTCCCTAACTGTAAGGCCCCGGGAGGGGACGGGATTCCTATGGAAATCTATAAGCAGTATTCTGAGCTGCTACTTCCCAAACTACTAGCAGTATTTAATGCAGCCAGAGAAATGGGTACACTGCCCACGTCCATGTCGGAGGCCCACATTGTTTTAATTTTAAAACCTGACAAGGATCCAGTAGATCCGGCCTCGTATAGGCCGATCTCCCTGCTTCAGTCTGACATAAAGATACTTGCAAAGGTGTTGGCTCTCAGACTGAATGCCGTGGTTACGTCAATTGTTCATGCGGATCAGGCGGGCTTTATGCCAAACAAGTCGACGGCAATAAACATTAGGAGGCTCTTCCTTAACATGCAATCACGGGCTGACAATGTAGGCAAGAGGGCTCTCTTGTCACTAGATGCTATGAAGGCGTTTGATAGTGTGGAGTGGGGATATCTCTGGGAGACACTAAGACGATTTGGGTTTGGGGACGGCTATATTTCCTGGGTGAGGTTGATGTATCATTGCCCAAAGGCATCCATTCGGGAGGCTGGCAGGCTCTCCTTGCCTTTTGAACTGGGCCGGGGCACGCGGCAGGGGTGCCCTTTGTCCCCCCTGCTGTTTGCCCTGGCTATAGAGCCACTGGCTATTAGAATTAGAGACCACCGGGGCATCACCGGCTTCTGCTATGGCAACAGACAGGAGAAGGTGATGCTCTATGCGGATGATACTATGGTCCTGTTGGGGGATACGGAGCAGTCTCTGCGCAATACGATGGAGGTAGTGGTCCGATTTGGTGAGTTCTCGGGACTTAGGATTAACTGGTCCAAGTCTGCACTTATGCCCTTAGATGAACCTCCACCTCAGCAGGACACACGGGTGGGAGGGATACCTCTTGCTCTTTCCTTTAAGTATCTGGGGATCCAGGTGACCCCACAGATTAGAGACTATGGCATACTTAACATAGCTCCACTGCTAACTAGATTCCGCCAAAGGGTTAAGACATGGAACTCCCTGTGTATGTCAGCTGCTGGCAAAGTAAATCTCATAAAAATGATTCTCATGCCCCAACTGCTATACATGCTACACAATTCCCCGGTGATGATCCCACTCAAGACCTTTAGAATTGTCAATACTATATTTAGAGAATTAATATGGAAATCTCGCTCCCCCAGAATAAAACTAGAGCATTTACAACGCTCCAGGGAGGATGGCGGATTAGCTCTGCCGAATCCCTGGCTGTATTATCTAGCATCACAACTGCAGCATCTAATAGGTACCATGGCCCCGGAGGGTGAGCAGGGGGACAGAGTCCCAAGCGCCTCGGAGAGCATAATGCTCCACACCGTGGGGGGAAATTCTATTCCTACCGCGCTGGAAGCATTGGCCTTTGCAAAGCCCCAGAAACGATTTCCTACGTACAGCCTCATACAAAAAGTGTGGAATAAGACCAAGTACCTTCAGGGGGCGACAGGTTTTAGTGAATATAGCCCTATATGGGCAAATGGGTCCTATCCTGAACTGGCTAAGTTACAGCATGGGAGGAGGTGGCAGGGGAGGGGCGTGTTCTACCTGACGCAGATAATTAGCAATGGTAAACTTTTGCCCTTTGATACCCTGAGAGAGAGATATCAGCTGCCAGCGCACATGTACTTCTACTACTTGCAACTTAAGCATGCATTCGGGACCCAATCAAGGGTCTCGGAGTGGCGGATGGATGACGTGCCCCTCCTCTCCCAGCTCAAAGCAGCAGAAGTCTCTAAGGGCTTCATCTCGCAGAGCTACACAACACTACTGAACAAATTAGTAGCGGGGCATCCTCTGACTGCTCGAAGTAGGTGGGAACTGGATGTAGGGCCTCTGGACGGTGAGCAATGGGAGGAGGTGCTGCAGTCAGTGGCCATTTGCTCACTGAATGTGACACAAAGACTTACACAATTATATACCATACTGAGAGTTTACTATACACCTCATAGGCTACATAAAATGTCTGACCCTAGTTGCACTAGATGCAAAAGAGACCATGGAGACTTGATACACATGTTCTGGCGGTGTCCCAAACTCCACGTGTATTGGAGGGGGGTGATTGACACCCTGAACGCGGTGTTCCAGGTGTCGGTCCCGTGTGACCCCAGATACTGCATTCTGAACCTGTTGGATGAAATGGAATGGGAACCTCACGTAAGGGAGGCCCTCTCCAGGGCCCTGTTTATGGCACGTAAACTGATAATGTTGCATTGGAAGTCTGAGTTGCCGCCTACTCACACTGAATGGGTTACCAAATTAGGGGATGCGCTCCGAATGGAAAAAATTATATATCAACATAGAGGCTGTTCGCGGAAATTTGAGAAGCTCTGGGGACCGTGGTTAGATACTCCGGGCTTGGCACCGGAAGATATGGTCATGGACAGGCTATTAGGTATAATCTGATTATGGGAATATTGCTAAAGAAGTGTTACATCCGGTGTGATGAAAATGTATTCCGTAGTTGACTGAAATTTTGAATAAGACTACAGAAATGCGCTCATGGTATTGAGGGGGGAGAAGGCAGTTGGTTGGGAGGGAAGAGGCGGGTCGGGGACAGGAGAATGTAACAATGTTTGTATAACTATATGCTGAGTGGGTGAGAGGGAGGAGTAGGGGCTTTCCATTGTACAATGATGCATTTGAATGTGGTCATTTGAACTGTATGTGTTTTTCCTTCAAATAAAGTTCCTTTCTTTTGGATAAAAAAAAAAAAATTGATACCCAACATGTCACGCTTCAAAATTACGTTCGCTCGTGGAATGGCGACAAACTATTACCCTTTAAAATCTCCATAGGCAACATTTAAAAAATTCTACAGGTTGCATGTTTTGAGTTACAGAGGATGTCTAGGGCTAGAATTATTGCTCTCGCTCTACCAATCGCGGTAATACCTCACATGTGTGGTTTAAACACTGCTTTCATATGCGGACGCTACTCGCGTATGCGTTCGCTTCTGCACGCATTGGTCGTAAAAAAAAAAAAAAAATATAAAAAAAAAAAAAACCTGGCTCCTAACTTTTTTAGCTGGCTCCTAGATTCCAAGCAAATTTGTCAAGCCCTGGGTAAGCCTATATTAAGGCATACCTGTGGGTGCTGGAAATATCTCCTAAACCTCTGCAGTTTAAGAGATATTTAAAATAAAGCTGTGCGCCGATGTCCACAGCGCATGCGCACTTTAGAAATGGCAAATCGTGCCGTTTCTAAAAAGGGGTCATGCTGTGACTGGCAGCTCCCGCGCGCATTTGCGACTCCGGCCAATCACAGTGCCGGAGTTCGCGGCCCCGGAATGAAGAGGGGTGAAGATGGACGCTTGCTGCCAGTGGGGACAGCGGTGACATCACAGGCTTCGGTTTCAGGCAAGCGACACATAATGGACTACTATGAGATGCATAGTAGCCCATTATGCTTTACCTTTGCAGGGAAATAAAGAGGAAGTAAAAGCCATCAGGGTTTACTTCCTCTGTAATAGGCCCCCCCCTTTTTTTTTTCAAGGGACCAAAAGTAATTGGACAATTGAATCAAAAGCTGTTTCATGGCCAAGTGTGGGCTGCGCCTTTGTTATTTATTCATCAATTAAGCAGGTAAAAAGGTCTTGAGAGGATTTGCATTTGGAATCTATTGCTGTGAACCTACATCAAAGGAACTGTCCAAGTAAGTGAAACTTTCCATTGTAAGGCTTCAAAAACAAATCCATCAGAGAGATAGCAGCAAATTAGGAGTGGCCAAATCAACAGTTTGGTACATTCACAGGAAAGAAGAACACACTGAGCACAGCAACATAAAAAGGCCTGGACGTCCACGGAAGACAACAGTGGTGGATGATCGCAGGATCCTCTCTATGGTAAAGAAAAATCCAATTCACAACATCCAGTCAACTGAAGGACACTTCAGGAGGTGGGCGTATCATTGTCAAAGTCTACAATTAAGAGAAGACTTCACAAGAGCAAATAGAGGGTTAACCACAAAAGGTGCAAAACATTCATAAGCCAGAAAAATAAAATAGAAAAGCTTAATTTTACTTTGCCAAAAAATCCAAGCCATTTCTGGAAAAGCATTCTTTGGACGGATGAAACCAAAATAATCTGTACCAGAATGACGGGAAGAAAAGAAGTGTGGAGAAGGCTTGGAACAGCTCATGATCCAAATCACACAATATCTGTAAAACATGGTGGGGGCAGTGGGATGGCATAGGCCTGCATGGCTTCCAGTGGCACTGGGTCATCGGTGTTCATCGATGCGACAGAAGCAGCCGGATTAATTCTGCAGTGTTTAGAGATATACTGTCAGCCCAGATTCAGCCAAATGCAGCAATGTTGATTGGACGGTGCTTCACAGTACAGATGACGATCCAAAACACACTGCAAAAAGCAACTCAGGAAAAAAAAAAAAAAAAAAGTGGAATATTCTGCAACGGCCGAGTGTCGCATTCCATGGGGGCACTCATTGACACAGACAGCGGGACTTGGCCCTGCCCCTCATGTCACTAGAATTGACAGCAGCAGGAGCCAATGGCTCTTGCTGCTATCAATCTGTCCACAAGGACCCGAGACAGCGGCTGGAGCTGCTAGGCTCATTCGTCGCTGGAAATATCAGGTTCAGGCAAGGAAAAAAAAAAAAAAAAAAAAAAAAAAAAAAAAACACCACACACACAGAGAAGGGGGCAGCTGCGCTACAAAAGGATTTTCACCTTTACAACTCCTTTAAATTTTATTCTGGTGGCATACAGAGCCAATAGCTTAAAAACGCCAAACGGCAAAAAACGCGGCTATTCAACCTTTTATCAGGGTTTTTGTGGGAGTATAATTTTGCTAAAAAAACGCCATCACAAAAACGCGGAAAAAAAAATCTCTACAGCTTACGTTACTGGCTTTTTTTTTTAGAATGGCCAGTGTGCATGAGGCCTAAAAGGTTACCCAACACCACTCTGCCCTCCCCATACCCCTGTTCCCTGCTGTACTTACCACTGGTGACAGTCAGCCATCAGGGCTCCTGGAGCCGCTCCACCCATCCAGGGATATGAAATCCCCACTGCCAGGATGGACCAAATGAATTCTGATTGGTCAGCACAGACCAATTAGATTCTATCAAGTCTACAACGGCAGCGTAGGAGGAGGAAGGGGGCAGCAGGAGGATTTCAAATCCCCAGACTAGTAGGGCGGCTGCGGGAGCCCTGACAGCTGAGGATCACCAGTGGCAAGTACAGCGAGGACTGGGGAGGAGACCACTCAGCTTTAGAGGTGAACACCAAGTTTCATAAGCCTGTGTGCATGAGGCCTTACAATTTTAAACAGCATTTTTCCTCAGAATTATTTTTTTCTGCCAAAAAGCCTCAATTTTTACATTATGTATGCGCGTATAGCATTTCAGCATAAGTGCATTCAACTGGCCAGGATACCAATTTACGCCGGGCACCGGCATACACTTATGTGCACACACGCATATACATTTAGACTCATTTACATGTGTTTTCCTACTCAAAAAAGCAGTGAATGGGGTACTGTAGAGCTGCACGTTTCTGGATAAAATGAGAATCATGATATTTTTTTTTTGCTTAAAATAAAGATCACGATTCTCGGCGTAACCTTTTTTCACATTATACAAATAAAAAAAAAAATATATTGTGCCATCTTTACCGTTTCGTTTTTTTTTTTTATTAATTGAAGTACATTTTTTCCCTAAGAAAATTGCTTTGGAAAGACCGCTGCGCAAATACAGTGCGACATAAAATATTGCAACGATCTTTATTTTATTCTCTAGGGTCTCTGCTAAAAATTATAAAAAAAAATATTGTTTGGGGGTTCCAAGTAATTTTCTAGCAAAAAAAAGAAAATAGGACTTTTTACTAACCGTAAAATCCTTTTCTCTGAGTTCATGGACCGACACAGCTTCTCTATTGACAAAGTGGGTATTATCTGCTAATTAGGAGTGACTAGGCAGAAGACGTGTAAAAAAAAAAAAAAAAGTGTTGCATCACACCTTCTACAGTACTGCCCAGGGGGCGGACGCTCTGGGTATATCCCCTCAGTCTGCATCTCGCAGATCAGTTCTTCAAAAAGCAGTACAAACTTAAAAAGGAGGGGTGGGTGCTGTGTCGGTCCATGAACTCAGAGAAAATGATTTTACGGTGAGTAAAAAAAAAAAAATTCTATTTACTCTCTCATTCGTGGACAGACACAGCTTCTCTATTGACAAAGTGGGACATCCCAAAGCAGTGTCAGAGAAAAAAAACGGAGGGATGGTAACGGCATAAAAGTAAACTTCACCCCAAACACAAAACAGCACTCAAACGGAGGAGTTGCAACTCTAAACGGCCGTCTGCAATATCTTGCGGCCAAAGAAAGCATCCGAAGATGCACACACACCTTAACTTGTAAAGTTTAGTGAAAGTGTGAACGGACGAGCAGGTCGCCTTACACACCTTGTGAAAACAGACGCTTGATGCTCTCAGAGCTCGAACAGCGTCCAAAATATACGTAGTTTCCTTAGGATTCGACGGATGAGGACACAAGGATGGCAGTACAATGTCTTCCTTGATGGAAGGTCAAAAGGCCCTAGGAAGAAGAAGGCTGCGGATGCAGCACCACCTATCCTTGCGGAAGATCAGATAAGGAGCCTTGCATGACAAGGCTGTTGGCTCAGAAAACAGTCTTAGGCCCCATGCACACGAGATGCTGTTATTTGCTGTTAAACGCGCGTTCAGAGGCAGTTGGACACTTTTTTCAACTGCTCCTGAACCCATTCAATGTTATCCTATGTGTCCATGCACACAGTCTCGTTTATTGCCGTTTTTAGGCAGTTGCGTTTAACCTCGTTTTTCCAGAAGCAAAAAAATGGGTTCAGACGCAAAAGTTTTCCACGTTTCAGACGCAAAACACGGCTAAACGCCGCAAAACGCCGGTACAATTTCGTTTATTAGCGTTTTTAAAGGTGACCTATTTTTTTACATTAGAAATCTCAAAAATGATGGCAAATGATGAAAAACCATCAAAAAAATATGAAAAAAAACTAATTGCTTGCACTGCACTGTAGACAATCCACAACTTGTGGCAGGTGACGTGGCAAGTGGACAATCCACAACTTGTGGCAGGTAACGTGGCCAGGTGACCTGGCAGGTGGACAATCCACAAATTGTGGCAGATGACGTGGCAAGTGGACAATCCAAAACTTGTGGCAGGTGACGTGGCAGGTGGACAATCCACAAATTGTGGCAGGTGACGTGGCCAGGTGATGTGGCAGGTGACGTGGCAGGTGGACAATCCACAAATTGTGGCAGGTGACGTGGCCAGGTGATGTGGCAGGTGACGTGGCAAGTGGACAATCCACAACTTGTGGCAGGTGATGTGGCAAGTGGACAATCCACAAATTGTGGCAGGTGATGTGGCCAGGTGACGTGGCAGGTGACGTGGCAGGTGGACAATCCAAATTGTGGCAGGTGACGTGGCCAGGTGATGTGGCAGGTGACGTGGCAAGTGGACAATCCACAACTTGTGGCAGGTGATGTGGCCAGGTGATGTGGCAAGTGGACAATCCACAACTTGTGGCAGGTGATGTGGCAGGTGACGTGGCAGGTGGACAATCCACAAATTGTGGCAGGTGACGTGGCAGGTGACGTGGCCAGGTGACGTGGCAGGTGAACATTCCACAACTTGTGGCAGGTGACATGGCCAGGTGACGTGGCAAGTGGACAATCCACAACTTGTGGCCAGGTGACGTGGCAAGTGGACAATTCACAACTTGTGGCCAGGTGACGTGGCCAGGTGACGTGGCAAGTGGACAATCCACAGCTTGTGGCCAGGTGACGTGGCCAGGTGACGTGGCAGGTGACGTGGCAAGTGGACAATTCACAACTTGTGGCAGGTGACGTGGCACGTGATGTGGCCAGGTGACGTGGAAAGTGGACAATCCACAACTTGTGGCAGGTGACGTGGCAGGTAATGTGGGCAGGTAACATGGCTAGGTGACGTGGCAAGTGGACAATTCACAACTTGTGGCAGGTGACGTGGCCAGGTGACGTGGCACGTGATGTGGCCAGGTGACATGGCAAGTGGACAATCCACAACTTGTGGCAGGTGACGTGGCAAGTGGACAATCAACAACTTGTGGCAGGTGACGTGGCCAGCTGACGTGGCAGGTAACGTGGCCAGCTGACGTGGCAGGTAACGTGGCCAGGTGACGTGGCAAGTGGACAATCCACAACTTGTGGCAGGTGACGTGGCCAGGTGACGTGGCAAGTGGACAATCCACAACTTGTGGCAGATGATGTGGCAAGTGATACGCTAAATACAAGTACACTGCTGCTCTCAGCTGCTGCTACTCACTCTGGTCTCACAAACTGGCTGAAATGGTTAAAATTTATTCTTTTTTGAGCTTAGGGAGGGTCTATGATGAAACGCTTATAAACGCAAACGCGGTTAAACGCCGCTAAACGCGGCCGCAAACGCACGTTTATAAACGCCGGTTTCAGCGTTTAAAAACGTGTGTTCAGCAGAGTTTGCACCTGCGTCTCGTGTGCATGGGGCCTAACTGACGTAACACCAAGAGGCATCCATTGCCCTGGTTGAATGCGCCGGAAAGGAGGCGCCTGACCCTTCATGGCGCAAGCCTGATCACAATCTGTCGGATCCACTTAGAATGGTGGCCGACGAGACTACTGGGCCCTACTGGGGACCAGCCACTGAAAAATAAACAAACAGTGAGCCTGGATTCTGGAACGGAGCAGTACCAGACAAGCATTCTCCTTAGGATGCGACGTCTGAGGACACAAGGATGGCAGTACAATGTCTTCCTTGAGATGGAAGGTCGAACACGACTTCTAAGAAGAAAAGAAGAAGACTGGACGCAGCACCACCTTATCCTTGTGGAAGATCAGATAAGGAGGCTTTCATGACAAGGCTGCCCGCTTAGAAACCCATCTTAGCTGGTGTAACAGCCACCAAGAGGACCACTTTCTAAAAAAAAATTAAGAAAATAAAAAGTCAACAAGGGAATCTCCCTGATGTTCTAAAAAACAGTTGTTTCCAAGACACTTAGAGGCCATGCCGTTGAAGACATAGCCTGCCAGCAGGATGTCATATGGGACCCTGCACCAGCAGGTCCTCTCATAGTGGTAGACGCCAAAAGGACATCTGCTACACAAGCCCCATGGAGGTAGTGGAGGGTGGGCCGGAGGGGCCGCCTGCCGACCCACTGTACAAACAGTCTCACTAGAGAGTGAGCCACCAGGGGTCGTTGAAAGGACAGCCAGGGCAGATACCTGCTCCCTAATTGTACTTAACAGTAGAATTTTTGGCCTGTTCCCTGCTGAGAACAGCAGGACTCTGGAACCAAATAAGTACGCGGATGCCACCTCATTTCCTCACAAATGGATGTGTAGGTCTTTCAAGTGCAACGGTAAATCTTCCTAAGGGGATGATTTCCGAGCACTCCTCATGGTAGATATCACAGAGTCTGACAGGTCCCGGTCTCTTAGCACCTGGCTCTCAAGCCATGCCCTCAAGCCAGTGACTGTAAAACAGGATGGCGTCTGGACCTTGCGACAACAGCTCCTTCCTTAGCGGTAGCTGCCAAAAGGCGTCTGCTACCAGACGCACTAGATCGGCGTACCAAGGACGCCGAAGCCAATTCAGAGCAATTGGGACCATTGTATTCCTCGGTTTCCAATCTGTGAAGCAGATGAAGGAGTTTCCGAGGAGGAAGCCATAGATTAAACGGTACTGACTCCACAGTGCCATCAACGCATCTGTCGTGTTTGCCCATGGGTCACTTGACCTGGCCACAACCCCAATACCTGCCGATTGAATCGAGAAGTCAGGAGATATACGACTGGCGTGTTACCCCTCTGGTAAGGAAGCCCCTTAGGAGGTGAGCGACCTCCGATGCTGCAGCAGAGTTGCTTGCTCCTCCTTGATGATTGACATACGCCACAACTGGGGTGTTTGTCCGACTGGATTCTGGCTGGACGCCCTTGTAGCCTCTGAGACCATGTGGAGAGGCAAAGCCAGATCCCCTGACCTTCAGGCCAATGATCTGCAATGGGATTCCTCCGGAGTCCAGTGGTTGACTGAGCTCTTCAGACTCCTCTGCAACTGGGAAGACAGGCGTCCACCGTGACCACTATCCAGTAAAAGGAAGGAACAACTTCCCAGACAGAATGCCGGTGAAGTCGGCCACCAACTAGGGAAGCCCTGTTTAGGTGGCTCACCCGGATCTGATAACCCTAGATATACTAGGAGTTGGGACGGTACCAATACTGACTTCTGAGTGTTCAGCACCCACCAAGTATCGGAGGGTCTGACAGGTTATAGACCCGCTCACTTCTAAATTTAAGTTTGAAGGGACCCTCAGAAGAAGATCGTCCAAGTTGCCCATGATAGCGATGCCACGCTGTCTTAGTAGGGCCAGAATCGTGGCAAGCATCTTGGTGAACACCCTTGGTGCTGATGCCAGGCCAAAGGGGAGAGCCACCATTGGTAGTGGTCTTCCGACCGCAGACATCTGATGCCTGGTGCATCTGGAGACATGCAGCATGCGTATTTGATGATCAAGGATGCCGGAAAATCCCCTGGGTGGAGGGCAGCGACAGAGTGAGCAAACTCCTTTCCGGAATCTTTGTACTCTTACAAAAGCAGTTGAGGGTCCTGATATCCATGATAGGACGAACCCTCTCCAGTACTACGAACAGATTTGAGTAGAACCCGTTCCTGTACTAAGACAGGAAGTTTTACCCTGCGTATCAGCAGGTTTTGTATCGCCCCATGTAGGGCTTCCCGACAAGTCGGCAGAAGCTGGCGGTTAAGAGGGAAATATCTGTTCGGTAAGCAAGCCAGGTTGGGCTTGCAAACCCAGGGACACGTCTGTCCCTCAGCAGGCGCTTTATTGGCCTGGGGTTGTTTACTTGCTGCACTAGGCAGACGAAGGGACCGCTTGTATGCAGTGAAGGAGCCTATGGCGTGGCTCCTTACCCTTATTTGGATTGCCTAAGCAATGTGCTCTTACCTCCTGTGGCATGATGTCATCCAGCAAGGCCCCAAGTCTGTCGCCCTAAAAAGGGCAGACCCAACAGGGCCTTCTTGGAAGATTGGTCTGGAGACCAGCACCTTAGTCAGATCAGGTGGCGTAGCGCCATCGCATAAACTGAGGCTCAAGACAGCAAGGGGATAGTATCCATCTTGACTTACCTCATACAGAGGAGCCTCCTATGCTTTTAACCCTTGGAGTAGGTACCTTACCTACTCAGTAAGTGTCTGAAACATCAGACAAACCCCAGCCAATGCTGGACGTACCTCTGAGCCCCCCACTGTGTATAGGTAGCGAGTGTCCCTGAAGACAGGAGCCCCCTCCACTGGAATCGTGGTAACTTGTTAAGTCTGACACAGGGGGGTCCCACCATCGGGGGAAAGGTCCAACTTTTCAGGAACTCTCCTCAAGGGGTACCGGACCGCCCAAAAATAAAAAGAAAGAAATCTTTTAGGGCTGAAAAAGGAAAAAACCTCAGTGGGTTTTCCCACTCCTTGTACAAGAGCTTATTAATATAAGACGCACAAGGAACACCTTAGCAGTGAGGGCTGGCTTTAGGGAACCCAAAAATGGGACCGGTGTCTCTGCTGCTTCTGCAGCATTCTCTATTCTTAGCGTACTCCGCACTGCAGTAATAGGTCAGATACCAAAGCCTTTTTGCGTGCTGTCCTGGACTTGGAGCATTCTCACTGTCCGACATGTCACGGTCTGTAGTCTCTGATGCATATAATCCGGGTCATGAGCCATAGTTGGACCTGGTTCTGCATCAGAATTATCCCCAGAAGATTGCAGGGGACGGGGGCGTTTACTACCCCCTGTATTCCCGTGTGCTGCTTCCATCCCGGCAGCAAAAGCCTCTAGGATTGCCGGCATAGTGCCCATAGACACTAGAAAAAAAAATAAAAAAATAAAAAAAACACTCTGGCTCAGGCGCCATGCTGACCACGCACTGACACCCACAGGGCTCCAGGCAACATATCAATAGGCCACCCTCCTAGCTGATCAGAGATGCTGGGAGACCCAGAGGACTCACCACCCTTGGATCAGTACCGCTATGCTGCCGTGTGCTGCGCCTGTGATCCTATCCCACTGCTGCTGTGAGTCTGATAGTTTAACAGCGTTTCCTGTGTAAATTTTTGCGCCCCCTAGAGGCCGCAGACTATCGCAAAATGGCCTCCAAGCAGCTGTATGGAACATGTGGGCTCCAAGAAAACGGCCGCCGAGCCGAATATAGAGGCAAAAGCGGCTGTGGACCTCAAAAAGATGGCCGCCGAGCGGCTGTAAACACATACAGCGTGAATCCTAGGAAACATGGCCGCCGAACAGTCGATAGAGGCCAAGCAGGTACGGACCACAAGAAAATGGGCGCTAAGCGGCGATATATACATATAGGCGCAAAACTACAAGAAAATGGCCGCCACTAGGGGCCGAAACAGGCATGGACCACCGCAAAATGGCCACCGACCGCATGGGAGGGGGAAGAACCGCGCGCGCGCACACACACACACGTGTGTAAGCAGAAATTACATCTTTTAAATGCATAGTTACAGCCAGCCCCGCACCAGATGGAACCCCTTAGGTGACCCACAGCACCCAGCAACCTTAGCTCAGAGCCCAGGGAGGAGAAAAGGCAGGGAGAGAAGAAAGAAAGGGGCCACAACCACTTACTTGATCTCTCCAAGAATGTCCAGCCAATTCACCCTGCCAAAGCAGGGGAGCTACTTACATAACCTGCATGTCTCATGCTGGAAGACATTCCAAAACAGATCATCCGCGCACGGAAGGTGACCGTCGGCCAGGCATGCTGTGATTGGACCCTGAGGAGCGATCATATGTATGCCCTGGAGCGTGACTCACCGGACAGGCTGCTGCGATTCGGCCGTAAGGTCAGCCGAAGCTGAGCGGTCCGACGCAGACCCTGGAGTGTAAGCTTCACCGGCCAACCGTAGGGCGACAGGTATGTCGTGGAAAACCCAGAATGTAGCTAGGGTCGGCACAGGCTCGATGGCCGAAACTGAGGGGACTACAAGGATCCAGCCTGTCACCGAAGATCGCAGGAAACAAACAAAAAAAAAAAACACAAAATGTAGAAAAAAAAAAAAATATATATATATATATATATATATATATATATATATATATATATATATATATATATATATATATATATTCCCCCCTGGACCAACATGGGCCCGAAGGGAGCCATGTCCTACTCCTTGCTAGACCAAAAAAAAAAAAAGGGGGGGGGGATCTGCGAGACTGAGGGGATATACCCAGAGGGTCCGCCCCCTTGGCGGTACTGTAGGTGTGATGCAACACTATCTACAAGTTTTCTGCCTAGTCACTAATTAAGGGATAATACCCACTTTGTCAATAGAGAAGCTGTGTCAGAAAGTGCTGAGTAATACGGATTTTAACTTGTAAGCAACAAGTGTAAAAAAAAAAAAAAAAACACAAACACACACACAGCATTTTCTATGCATTAAGGTAAACCCCTTTTTCTTACCTGAACCCGATAGTTCCAGCATAGAGGACGAGCCCAGCGGCTCCAGCCGCTGTCTCGGGTTCTTGTGGGATAGATTGATCGCAGCAGGAGCCATTAGCTCCCGCTGCGATCAATCAAATCCATGACAGAGGAGCCAGGGGCGGGACCGAGTCCTGCTGTCTGTGTCAATGGATGCAGCAGGACTAGGGAGCGCAACCTTTTGTAAAAGAAAAAACATTTTTTTGCCGATTTCTACCCTTTTCCATAGCTGTGCTCACATCCCTCTCCTATCCTGGGTTGACATCTACAGCAGGAGGAGCCGAGAACTCCTGCTGACGACAGCTGGAGGAGAGAGAGGCGGCATAAAAAGCATTTCAGCAGATGACAGGTGCAGTGTCAAGCTCCTGCAGAAAGTCACAGTATAGTTGTCAGTCCGTACCTAAAAAAGGGCAGACAGTTTCTAAAGAGCAAGAAGATCAATAAACTACGAGAGTGCTTACCAGCACTCACAGTTCATTGAGAGTTACAAGCCATCCTACCATGGTGAAAGACTTCTTGTAGTCCATCTACAGATGGTTATGATTGAATGACATGGCTGTGTGGGTGGACAAGGTTACACCCCAAATATGGGTGCAACATGCTCCCAAACGGTGAACCTATCCTTTAACACAGGGGTCTCCAAACTTTAGGCCGAGGGCCACATTTTAGATTTTACAAATATTTGCGGGCCGAAAAAATTAGTTATTTAGAAATAAAATGTAAACAATCACATCATAGCCTTTCCGCATGTCTGTGTCCCCCTCAGAGTCTCCTTGCACATTGTGTCCTCATTAGAGCCTTTCCCCACCTCTGTGTCCCCCATCAGAGTCTCCCCAAATACTGTGTCCCCCATATCCGTGTCCTCCATCCATCAGAGTCTCCCCAGGATCAGCAATGTCCCCAGGATTAGAGTCTCCTGTACATTTTGCCTCTTGCAGCTCTTCTGCACCTCCCGACTCCCGCCCACTGCTACACACGTGGAAGGATCTCTAATACAAACAGCGGGCGGGACGACGGGAGATGCCGCGCTGATGACGTTATTGGTTGCTAGGACAGGCGGTCCCAGCAGCCAATCCTCAGCATGGGAGGGTGTGGAGGAGCATCTTTGTATGAGGACCTGCCAGTCATACTGCCGATCTGCTGCTTTTAACCCTAGGCAGCAGATCGGCAATGCTATAAGTCTGGGTGAGCCGCAGGCCAGGGAAAAGGCACAAGCGGGCCAGATGTTGCCCACGGGCCGGGGTTTGGAGACCCGTGCGTTAAAACAGAAATTAAGAAAAATTGTGCATAAAGCTCTAAAGAAAGCCATTAACTGTTTACCATGGTGTCGCAAGACAAAAGTTTACATTTTCCAAGCACACTTCAAGTGCAACTCCGAGCCTCAGTAACATTTTTTATTTCTGTCCCCAGTGGGGGTTGTTTCTCTCACTTGCCATCCTAGTGACACAAAAAGCAGAAAAATTAAGACTTTTTTTTTTTTACCCTTCCCCATCAAGAACTAAAAATTTGGGCTAATGTTCCACTTCAAAAACAGATTAGCCAGCACCACCAATTTTAAATTAAGCAGCGTTTTCAGAAGAGCTTCTAATCTGAAGTGCTTACAATTGTGTTCAGTTGCTTTTTCTAGAATACAAATACCCCTGCCACAATCTATAGCAACCATTAACTACCAAAACCTTTGTTAGCCACATCTGAGCACTCTAAAGCACAGGTGTCAAAACACAAGGCCCGCGGGCAGAATCAGGCCCTCCAGGCCATTTCATGTGGCCCCTCGCACCTCTCCTGCAGGAGAGCTCCAGCCCTCCTCTGGTCCTCCCCCAGACCCTTACTTTCTGCTTTCAAGCAATGCATCCAGCTTCTTCACAGCAGCAGCATAAGGAAAGGGGGGTGCACTATGATGTAAGGGAGAGTGGGGGACTCAAGTTCTGATGGTGGGTGGCTCTTGATATCTAATATATGGGGAGGGGGATGCGCTGGACATCTAATCTTAAAGATAGAACCGGCCCTTTTGAGGGCAATCATAATGCTGATGCGGCCCACGATGAAATTCAGTTTGACACCCCTGAAGTATAGTCAGGGCAAAAGGTAACAAAAAAGAAGAAGGGGCACCCCACACAAGTGACACATGTTGACAGGATTATAGTGTAAACACTCACCTTCAGTTTAGCAACTTTGTGGTTACTTAAAATGGTAAACCATTTGTTTTGAAGAAACAAATTCATTGCGGCCGGTTACAGTAAAAACCTACACAACTTGGTAGAGCCCATTCCTGTAGCTACTTACAAACTAAAGCTGGCAAAGTAGATATCACAGTACAGTGTGTACCCCAAAACTATCTCACAGGGGGGGGGGGGGGAAGCGGCCCACCTATAAACTCTGCCAGCACAGCACCACCTATGGACTCCAGTGTGACAGCTGGAATAGGACCATATATCGAACAGGTTTGTGTAGTAGCATGTAGTAAACAATAGGGGAAGCATGTGTACTTAATTTGGGAGGCAAAAAGAGCCGTGCACCACACACACACACACACACACACACACACACACACAGTGAAGGCAAAAGATAGAATAAGCAATTGGCGCACAAACTACATTTCAAATGAAAGAAAAATTATACTAGTATTTAGTGCCACCAATTTTCTTCTTCAAATCCCCCCCCCCCCTCATTTATTCCAGATAATCTGGCCAATAAACACTTCCAAGTCCTAGGATGACAACATTCATTCTGCATCTACCGCACCGTCACCCTAGTAGAACAGGAAGTGTCGGGACTATAGACAGGGTGAATTTGATTTAGTGGTTGTAAAGGCAGGTTTTTTTTTTTTTTTTTTTATATATTAAAAAAGGAGAAGTCCAACCTGAGCTTTTTAGGCTCGGCTTCCCTCCATAGAAGTCTAAGGCAAAGCTCGCTTGAAGCCCCACGCTAAAGCAAGGTGTAAACAGGACTGTAAGCTAACCATTTTATTTAGTGACAGGAGCTTTGACTGGCGTTCAGAGAACTTTAACAAAGCCCGTCTGAAGCCTTGTTTTGAAGAAAGTGTAAACTAGCCCTTAAAGTGGTTGTAAACCCACTTTTGCAACTTGCACCTACAGGTAAGCCTAGATTAAGGCTTACCTGTAGGTGCAAGAAATATCTCCTAAACCTACACGGTTTAGAAGATATTTGCTAAAAATGACATGCATCGGTGTCTGCGGCGCATGCGTGCCGTAGATGACGCATTCATAGGGTTAATCCCAGTCACAAATCCGGCTAAGTCCCATCATTCGACGGCTCACGCGCGCAGTCACGTCTTCGTCGCTCCGGCCAATCACAGCGGCGCCGTCATTGGCTGGAGCGGCGATAGTTGCGGCTGGAGAGGGAGACGAGGACGCCTTCGGGGGCCCTGATCTAAGGCAAGTGATGCATAATGAGCTATTATGCTAGTCATATTAAAGTAGCTGTCCCCTCAAAATTAATGGCTGTGTGTTGAGTTATTGAGGGGACAGCAAATTTACACTGTTATACAAGCTTCACACTCACTACTTTACAATATAGCAAAGAGTAATTTATTCAGTGTTGTCACATGAAAAGATAATAAAATAATATTTACAAATATATATATATATACATATATATATATATATATATATATATATATATATATATATATATATATATACACACACATACACATACACACACACACACACAGTACTGCATGCCCTGCTTTAATCTACTGTGTACACCCAATGTATATGGGTAAACCAGACACAACAGGGCAAACAGAATTGAACCAGTGCCACTTTGGAAGTTCACTTAAAAGAAACGTGTTAAAAGGATAAGTTAACCTTTTGTAACATGTTACACATTCACTGGCCCCTGAATCTCCCCGATGTGATAGGCGCCGGGCAATCTTCTTCCCTGGCACTGCCATTCTCTGTAAATAACGTGCTCGTGCGGGGAATAGAAAACTACAAGGTCCGGCGGACTTTGCGGCTGTCGACTTGTAGTTCTTAATTAACTACTACGGTGCTGTTGTGGTTCATTAAGGCTGACCTATGATGTACGGCCAAACAGCTAACACACACACACAGTCTGCAAGAGCCCTGCATTGTACCCATGATCTGCCGAATGTGGGTTCAATGCTTTCCAGGCTCCCAACAAAACAAATAAATTACCTGCAAAGAGATGTGCATTTATTTTTTTTGTCCTTAAACTATATTGAGTTTACTATTGCCAAGCGCATCCCAATATACCCAATGCCTGGTAGGCCTTCCTCACGTAAAATAAGTCAATTGGGGAACAAACATGCAAAATCTGCAGAGAATACTGAATTCACTTTCTGCATTTCTGTTTTAGTCATTGTCTTGAGGTACCGAATCTAGAGGATCACCATGATAGCAGTAGGGCAGTGGATGCAACACACCCACTGACCATCATGGTGATCCTCTGGCTTCCGAGTGGAAAAGATAATTTTTATAACATTTCAGGACTCTGCTTCTGGCCTATATTCTTTACATATTCCTACAGCAAATCCACTACAGGAAGGATAACAAATGCTGCATTATCTGCCCAATAATGTATTTTCCACAGAAAACCCATGGAGAATTCACTTAGTTTTAAAGATCAGCTTCTGCTTTCATGCTAACAATGAAGGGAAGCCATCAGAAAATCCAACCACCCATTTCATAAGCCGTCTAGATTTTGGTTGAAGCTGCCCTTGAAAGGCCCATGTAGGCTAGCCCAGCATGAACACCAACGAGATCAATCACCACATATGAATGAACCTCATGTAGTGCTGTAACCATCCAGTTACCTCTCTGACAATACAGCAACCATCACACCTCGACCTCCCCCTGAATACACTAGTGCTTTTCTATGCATTTGTCTGCTACTTCAGACAAGCTGAGCCAAGCAGCCTACATTGTTCAGGTTTACTGAATATTACTGTATATGCTAGTAGAGTTTCACTTGAATAGATTACTTTTCGGAACGTTAAAAATCGGTTCTCAAAAGGCAGATAATGTCAAATTGATGATCATTTTCCACCACAGTGACAAGAAAATTAGAAGGAGCAGGATGGAAAATTTCTCTCAAACAAAAAAACAGTGAACGTGGTTTACATTTCAGAAATTCTATTTATTCCAAAAACTGTTAAAAAGCAAAACAAAATTTGGAAGTACTTTCGGATAACACTGGCCAAGTCTGTTAGAATTATCAAATGTACGAAAATCTATCAGTGTGTGTCCAGTGTTATGTATCAAGATAAGCCTTTGACTTTTATCTGGACTCTACAATGAATTGTTCTGAGATCAACATTTTTGCTCTTCTATTTAAAAGTAGGCACCACAAAATACCTATTAGGCCTCATGCCCACTGGCGTTTTTACAGCTGCGTTTTTGAGCGTTTTTTACAGCTTAAAAACGCCTGTCCATGTTATTGTAAATATTTTTTTTTTTTTTTTTTGAAAAAAAAAAAACAAAAAAAAAAACGTCGGAGCTAAAAACGCGACCGCGCGTTAGTGCGCGTTTTTTGCGCGTTAGTGCGCGTTTTTGCGCGTTTTTTGACGCTCGCGTTTTTTCCTGCCTAGTTCTGACGCTGAGGAACGCACTGGCCCTGGGTTTTTTTTACAGCTTACAAACGCCTATGCTCTTTACAGCTCAAAAACGCCTAGGTGGGCATGAAGCTATAGACTAACATGGACAGGCGTTTTTAAGCTGTAAAAAACGCTCAAAAACGCGGCTGAAAAAACGCCCGTGGGCATGAGGCCTTAGTGACAGCCTGGTAGTCCATATTCATCCCTAGGTTCCTGAGGAACTCCAATCCAGGTGTCTCAACTTCTCAAGCCCCATACACACTATCAGTTTTCTTGCAGGTTTTTCTCTTCAGGTTTACCAAAACCATGTAGTGCAAGGGCCTGCCTGATTGCATACGAATTGAAACTCTTAAGGTTTGACCTCATATATTAGATGGTTTTGGTAAACCTGAAGAGAAAAACCTGCAAGAAAACTGATAGTGTGTATGGGGCTTCAGTCTTAAAGAATCTCACCCCTCAATGGTCAATATTTTTCACTCACAGGGTGTAGTAGAGAGGTACAAGGTGGAGCTCAAAGTCAGACAGACATCAAAGCCACTAGGCTGTATATGCCAGGATAGGAGGCACTGCTCAGACTAACGCCTCTACACTAGCAGATTCCTCCGAGTGGTTTATCTCCAAAACCTATGCAAGGTGCCACTTAAGCACCATTCAGGGTGTGCAAAATGTAAGGAAGGCCAAGAACACGGAAAATGTGCTCATGTGTGATCCAATATTCATTATTATACACAACCACAAAAACATACAAAGAGCATAAATCAATTTTTAAGAGAACAAAATGTTAAACACATATACAGTTCACACAACAAGGTTACTGTAGGAGACATATGGCACAAGCAAGGGGAAATTACATATATTCTGAGACAACTAAGACCCCCACTGCTATGCACGTTAATGTAAACATATAAACACTGGAAGGGAAACAGCAATAGGTGCAGCTCCTACAGAGTCATCTGCAGTCGTAGCAAATGCTCATTTGGCAGAAGAACATATCTGAGGACAGCATGCATACTCCCTACTGATTAACCCCATTATAGGAAGAGGCATGAAAAACACACTACTGACAAGCTCTGTAACCAACAGAAGAGACCAACGATAAGCCAGCATTAACTAGTCCAGCAGTTTACAGCAAGGTACTACAGGGAACATAAAGGAAAAAAAGTAATTTTTGTTTAGGAGGAGAAGGGACATCTGCTTGCATAGAGCTAAAGTATTTTGATGTCTGACACTTTGATGTCTGCTTCACAGATAATCAAGTTTCAGCTGCAACTAAAGTTAAGAGTTATAACCGACAACCAAACAAAACTGTTTATGGCGAGCATACAGTACTTACATCATTTGCCCATGATCCACCAAGTGCCAACCTGAGGGCTGGTCAATGTGACCAAACTCTTACCCCTGCATTCAAAAAGGTGACAGACTTACAACCCCACAATTTGTAAGCATTATCTTTTCAGGACCAATGAACTATAGGCAACATGTAACTGGGAATGTAGCCAGTCATTACAGTCTAGGGCTGCAACTAACGATTATTTTCATAATCGATTAGTTGGCCGATTATTGTTTCAATTAATAACCTTGGGGGAAAAAAAAGTAATTTTGCTGCGATTTGCATTTTTACATTCTTTTTAGCCAATTTGTTGTTGGACAGATTAAAAAACAAAATTGCCGCAAAAACGCATTGCATGCTTTTCTGCAGCTTCTCCATTGAAGTATATTGAACCAAAAAAAACAAAATAGCACAGTTTTGCGTTAAAGAAAAAAAAACCCTTGCCCTTTCCAAATACGCAGCAGCTGAAAAAAGCATGGATGTGAACATGTCCCATAGGAAACCATGTAAATGAACTGTAGTGTTTCTGAAAAAAGCACCAGAAAACACAGGTGTGACCCAGGCCTGAGATGTTTAGTAACATAATGGGGTTAAAAAAACAAAAATAGCAAATAATCGCTACTGTAATGGGTTCATTTTTTACTGTGGGACATTGAAAGTAATATTTACAGTAGCGATTTGCTCTTTTTGTACTATAAAGGGATCATTTTAGTTTTTTTAACCCAATTATGTTACTGGCTGATTAATCGATTATGAAAATAGTAATCGATTAATTTCATAATCGATTAATCGATTAGTTGTTTCAGCCCTATTCCAGTCCGTGTTTTTGTGCACCCAGAAGTCACAGGTGCAGTGTCCTGCCCCCGGTTGAAAATGTGCCTTATCTGGATACTGTACCAAGTGGTGTTAGAGCTCTACATCTTCAGGGGGTGCATGTCGAGAACACAGAATACGGGCATGTGTCCCTAAACCAATAAAGTCCTAAACATGAACACTTGGCAGTGTCCAGCTGCAGCATATTTCAGCCTATATTGCACCCGTGCCTCCTGGGCACACTGGGATTGGACACACAGGAGCTAAATGCCCAGGATCTATGAAACCTTGGGGAGGTGCATACCAAAGAAGACAAAATTACAGCGCTACTACCAGAATATGCTCTGCCATCCGTATATTAAAAAAAAAAAAAAAAAAAAACCCACACACCAAAAACAGTGAAAGCGAAAAACAGAAAGATGTTATGTGCAGGAGATCCAATAAGAATTCCTCCTGAAGCCGAAGCAAAAAAATCTCTTGAACCACAAAGTCTGAAATAAGACAAGGGGATCAAAAGGAATCTAGGAAAAAAGTAAAGCCGTCTTCAGCAACAACCAGATTCTGTATAACTCAAAAAGGAGGAGTTCATTGGTGACTATGGAGAGCAGACAACCTACAATTTTCCTTGTCCCAGTTCTGATAAATCAGCAAGAAATACAACTTATTTGTTTTCCCCATCAACTTAACCTCACTGCTGACCGATTACTGCAATAGATAGCCTTACTGGCCAATAGCAAAGCTCTAATGAAAGGAATGGGCTAGGCTTGCCTCCCAACCCAGCAATTTAGGCCTCATTTAGATTAGCACTGGCACCAATGCAGGCTGTCTGTTTTAGTGTGTATTCACTCGAATTGCATGCAGGTAGCCTTTAGAAGGGGATACAAACAAAATGTCAACATTTGACAGTTGTGCAAGAGGAAGCCACATCACTGTCCAATTTTGACATGAAGTTGCTGATCCTGCATCCATTTCTATTGGCTGCCTGCATGCAGTTCAGGGCAGATGCAGACAAAAACAACAAAGGCACATAGTATGAGTGCCTAACTGAACGAGGCAAAAGAAGTCTGCTAAACCCCCCCCCCCCCCCCCCAAACCCCCTGCCACAACACAAATGACTTTTCAAATAGATTATCCTGGAAAATAAAAGTTAACCTTGGCCTGCCTTGCCACTGCTGCCTGGCATAGCTGGGCACTCGATATCCCCATGAGAATGCAAGTCTAGCAATGTGTCTGAAATGCATACTTGCAGGATTTCAAGTTCCCAGCGTGGCAGAATAGCACAGCAAGGCTGCTTTCACACTGAAGCACTGCAGTTTGGCTACAGCGCAGTGTACCCACCATGGCTTTTAGGCAGATTAACTGAGGTTTCTTATAGACTCTTATGTTTCGCACTTTGGCACATTTTCTGAAAGCGCATCAAATATGCAGCATGTAGGACTCTTAGTGCGCCTTCAGTAAACATGCCAAAGATATAGGACATAAAATATAGGACATAATTAAGTCTATGGGAAACCTCAGTTAAGCTGTACAAAAGCCACAGCCATCTACGACAAACCGCAGGTAACCCGCATGAAAACCATGGGTACAGTGTGCTGCAATCATGCTTTCAGTGTGAAGTGGCCCTCACTTGTACCTCCAAGTAGTTTTGGAAGCTGAAGAGTTGGTTTCCAGTGATCGGTTTGTAAATAACTTTTCAAAGCCATTTTTGTTTAAGGGAGGGGGTCTGCTTTAGTGCATATCACAGCAGTCGAGGCAAGTAGTGACAAACTACAGAGCAATAAAGGGGGAAAAAAAAAAAAAAAAACACATCACAAGCAAACTCAGTGGGTTCTAGCAACTGATCCAGGTTCTACAGGCTGAGCCCCAAAAACGAGGCACTGTGCCCACTGGCTCCACATTACTAGAGTCTTTGACAGCTCCGTCCCTTTGCTGAATGCACGCTCTCAACAGACACCTCAGCCGCCCATTGACGTGTGTGCAGCACACAGGAATTAAAGCCCATCTCCCTTGCTTTAATGTTGGCAGCAAGGTCAGAAAACACCAGTGCAAGATTAAGGAAATCTTGAAAACATGACCTGTTGGGCTTACTGAAGGCATTAGGTTGGGAGACACTTACTGAAGGCATTAGGTTGGGAGACACTTACTGAAGGCTGGGAGGTATTAGGTTGGGAGCCATAGATTTAAAGCAGATTTAGAGCAGTGCAGATTTTACTCTAAAGCAGGATTTTTGTCCCCCACCCCCCCAGAAATATCCTTTAAAGGATATGTTACACCCATATTTAGGGTGGAATGTGCAACAAGTCACGACAGCTGTAGTCACCCCCCCACCACCAGTAACAGTGGGCATCTTCTCCTGGCGCCCACTGTTACTCTTTGAAACCAACGCAGCTGTAAGGGGTCTCCGTCCACCCGGGTAATTCATTCACAGCCCTCTGAATGGGAAACTACAAGTCCCAACAGCCTTTGCGACTTGTAGTTCTCAATAAACTACCACGGCACTGTTTAGCACCTTAGTAGTTCATTGATTCTTCCTGTCAGAGTATATTGGCTTGCCTATACAGACAGACAGACAAAACCGATAATCTGCTGATCACTGGTGCAATGCTTTACATGCTCCCAAAAGAAAAAAAAAAATAAATGCACATTTTTATTTTATACCTGCACAAAAATGTGCATTTTTTTTGTTGTTTAAAAAAGGTCAAGTCCAGCCTAAGCTTGTTTGCCTGGGCTTCTCCTATGGGTCACAGAAGTGCAATTCGTTTTGCACTCCTGTGACCCATTTTCAGCAGAGAGCGGACTGAAATCCACCCTCTGCTGACATCACAGAAATCAGTCCAGGCACCGCGTCATCCCGACAACTAGAGTCTGGATCTACCAGGTGCCGGGACTAACACCTGTCTCAGGCTCTCAGCGAGCCACCCCTCCACAGCTTAGTGCTCCAGTGAACGTGGAGAAGAAGAGCTGAGAGCTGCTGATTGACAGTCTGCAGCTCTCTGCTCGGGGAGCTGTGATAACCGAGCCATCGGCAGTATTCAGTTCTCGCACCGATGCTGCATATACCTAGGTAAGTATGATGGAGAAAAAAAAAACCCATACTCATCTTTTAAGCTGAGGTGCACAGTTGCGTTGTTTGGGAACTCTTGCAAAACGGCAAGCGTTCCCAACCCTCAGGGAAAGAGCGCTGATCTTTAGCAGACGCGCAAGAAGTGCCATTCTTAACAGCCCCTCGACTCGTCAGCAAAACACCCATGGGTTCTCCCCCCACCAACATTTTATTGAAGAAATTTTTACGGTATAAACATTGTCAAAAGTGTATAGAAGCTCACATTGTGACAGTTACTAATTAGTGAGTACAGCATAGCAAAATAAAAAAGTTATGACGCTCATCCATGTTGTCATGTGTGCAGAACTGCATGGCACTGCAGCCCTGTGTAGTTCCATGTGGCGTCTTTAAAAGTTCAGGGACTTCCCCCGTGGGTACAGCAGTCTATTTAGTACCCGAGATGTGCGCCGCACATAACGCACCTGTGTGAACCTAGACTCAGCCAGGCTGGATCTCCTTAAACCTTAATGAAAAGGAAATGTCATGTGCAGGAAAGTCAATGAGATTCCCTTGTTGGTTTTACAGGTAAATAAAATCTGAGCGGGTTCGAAGTACAAAAAAAAAATTTGATTGCAACCTCCCCGCTAAAAATGTTCCTGAATGGATCAGAGTATCAAAAACTGAAGTAGAAGCCTAATGGTCACCCATAGCAACCAATCAGAACTCCTGTACAGATCCTAAATAAATAACTCACCACTACAGTGAGCTGAAAATTAAAAGTAGAAGCCTAATGGTCACCTACAGCAACCATTTAGAACCCCTGTACAGATCTACTACTACTACTACCTGCCCTGCATTCCTCAGTCTGATTAGTGGGCCTGCAGGGTCTGAGCCAGACAAGCTGAAGCACAGGTGAAGCTATTGCCAGGGGGCAACCAGTGATGAGTTGCTAGGGGCAACATCAGCCCTTGTTTCCATAATGGGCCCCAGATGTCTCCTGCAGAGGACGTGAAGCTCCAAGTGTCAATCAGGCCCGGCTCGCTGGTACTTGTAGTCCATCACGAGGAGAGCCCACCCCCACCTCCCCATGTGGGCCAGCTCTAAGACCAGCCGAGCCCCGTCTATACAGCTCCAGTGTCCCCCGCATACCAACCTGGACACGGCCATGACGGGCCTCTTCCCCTCAGGGGCCACACACCGGCCTGGAAAGTGGGCGAGCAGGGCCAGGAAGGAGCCGGGGCCTAGATTCCGGCCTGAGACCCGCCTCTCACTTCACCTCACTCCGCACCTCCAGCGCTCGGCCCGCCGCCTAAGGCGCACTCATCGCCCCCCGGCCGCCCTCACTCCTCTCCTGTTCTCTCGGGCGCCGCCGTTCACTCCTCAGGGCCACAGCGGAAGCTGGAGCGGATTATAGACGATAATTCACCGTGGCCGCGGAGGAGCCAGATGCCTGGCTTTATATGAGGAGCCATCTTGTATTTATTCCTTCCACCATGCTACCCGCCGTCTGATTGGCTACATGGCCGGACTGTGGCCAATCAGCTGCGCCCTCACACAGAGGCCCTGGCTCCGGATTGACAGGGATTCCACGATCGGGCTGGCAGAGGGAGGGGGCGTGTCCGGGCGGAGAGAGGAAGGGGACAGAGTGGTGATGACATATGTAGAGTGAGGAGAGGAGTGTGAGGACGAACAATATGTAGGAGGAAGACACACAGCTCTGCTCTCATATATATATATATATATATATATATATATATATATATATATACACACACACATACATATACATATATACACATATATATATATATATATACACATACATACACACATACATACACACATACATACACACACCTCTGCTCATATACACATACACACAGAGAAAGATACATTATACAATACAAATAAAAAAATATCTCTCTATATCTATACACACACATTCAATACTTCATCACCTTGGAGTAAGATCATACAATAGTTTCCCAGGGACAGGCCCAGAAAAATAAAACAATATAAAGTTACTTTTGTACAAATAAAACTTTACACGTACAGACCGTTCACAATTCTCCCTTGTGAGAAATGTGTTGCCATGTCTGTGCCCTCCCAACAGTCCCTCCTTCAAGAGGATATTTTCTTGTTAGAGATTTGCCTCCTCACGTTTTCTTTCTGCATTGGAAGAGCACAGGTCCACACGTGGGCAAAAAAAAAAAAAAAAGCCGCATGTCTGCGCTCAGGAAGGCCCCACACCACTGTATGGTGGCATCAATGAAGTGTCACTTTTATGCACTTCAAATAAAGTTCATCCAAAAAAAAAAAAAAAAGAAGAGGAAAATAAAAGGGAGCTGTGTGATGAGGTAAAATGCACATCACACCACCCCCTAGTGCCAGCTTACTGCACATGTAACTTTGCACTGTAGTTTAGTGTGTGGGCAGCGTGAACATGCCCTTAGTGCCGTTCACACTACCGCGACTTGGGATCCAACTTGTGTCGCCCCAAGTCGCGCGCCATGAGAAATTCAATTGATGTGAATGAGAGCCGTCTTAATGCACACTACTGAAGTCGCTCCGACTTCAGAAAAGGTTCCTGTACTACTTCAAGGCCACTTGTACCCATAGATTTCAATGGAAGTCACCTCCAAAGTCAGATCACTGTCTTAACTGAAGCAACTTTACATGAAGAGAAAATAGTTTTCTCAGGCAAACCCCTCCCTCCCTCCCACAGAGCTGATTATTGTTTGATTGGCCACAGCCAAAGTCGCCTGTCCTGGAGGCGCCTCGAAGTTGCCTTGTAAAGTCACCCTGGAAGTCGTGTTGCCCTGGTGTGAACCGGCTCTTAGGAAAGAATCCAGGACTTTTTTTTTTTTTTTTTTTTTCAAAGCAAGCTTCTGAGCTGGCCAGAACAACCCCTGGAGGGAGTCTATTCCACATTTTCACAGCTTACTGTGAAGAAACCTTTCCGTATTTGGAGATGAAATCTCTTTTCCTCTAGACATAAAGAGTGCCCCCTTGTCCTCTGTGATAACCGTAAAGTGAATAACTCAACACAAAGTTCACTATATGGACCCCATATATTTAATCTCCTCTTCTTAAGAGTGAATACATTCAGTTCCTCTAATCTTTCCTCATAGCTGAGCACCTCCATGCCTCTTATCAGTTTGGTTGCCCTTCTCGCCACTTTCTCCAGTTCCCCGATATCCTTTTTGAGAACTGGTGCCCAAAACTGAACTGCATATTCCAGATGAGGTCTCATTAATCGATTTTGCTCGCTTTGGAAGCCGCAGCTTGGCATTGCATGCCATTATTAAACTTATGATCTACCCAAAATCCCCAAATTCTTTGCCACCATTGATTCCCCCAATTGTACTCCCCCTAGTATGTAAGGTGCATGCATATTCTTAGTCCCCAAGTGCATAAGTTTACATTTATCAACATTAAGGCTGCTTTCACACTGAGGCATTTTGCAGACGCTATAGCACTAAAAAATGCACCTTGAAAGAACCTCTCCTTTCACTCCAATGTAAAAGCCAGAGGGCTGGCAGGACAGTTAAAAAAAAAAAAGTCCAGCTAGCCACATCTTTGCAGCACTGTAAGAGCGGTGTCTACACCGCTCCTAAAGCGTCCCTGCCCATTGAAAGCGCCCCCGCTAGCGGGCGAAAAAATTACAGTAGAGCACCACTAAAAATAGCGGCACTTTACCGCTGAAGCCCAAAGCTGCTCAGTGTGAAAGCAACCTAAAGTTGCCAAATTAGTGCATTGAGGTCGGCTTGTAAGTTGAAGACATCCTGTATGGACATTTTTCCACTGCATAGCTTGGTGTCATCTGCAAAGATAGAAATGGTACCTTTAATCCAAGACACAATATCATTTATAAAGATGTTAAAAAAGTAAGGGTCCCAACACTGAACCTTGGGGTACACCACTGATAACCTTAGACCATTCAGAGTAAGAATCATTAACTAGGGTTGTCCCGATACCGATACTAGTATCGGTATCGGGACCGATACCGAGCATTTGCGTGAGTACTTGTACTCGCGCAAATTCTCCCGATGCCTTTGCCGATACCTGGGATGGGAGAAGTCAGCGGGCGGAGTCGGCAAGCGGAGGGCGGAGCAGAGAGCAGAGTGGAGAGGAGAAGTCAGCAGGCGGAGTCGGCAAGCGGAGGGCGGAGCGGAGAGCAGAAGTCGGCGGGCGGAGTCGGCAAGCAGAGGGCGGGAGGGGCGGAGCAGAGTGGAGTGGAGCGGAGAGTCCTCAGGCGGGTAAGCTTGCAGCCGCATCATGATCCATCGTCGACCGGAGCCGTCACATTAAAGGAAGTGACGCTCCGTGTTACACTGTCAGTGCTTGAAAAATGCGACGCCCATCTTGGTACACCCTGCATTCGGCCTCAATAAAGCAGCAGCGGACATCTTGTTACACCCAGCCCATGTAGTTCGAGCTGGGTGTAACAAGATGTCCGCTGCTGCTTTATTGAGGCCGAGTGCAGGGTGTACTAAGATGGGCGTCGCATAGGCAGCATAGAAAAATAAATCCTCTCGTGCCTATAAGTGCCCGCTACCTGTCAGTGCCCGCTATCTGTCAGTGCCCGCTATCTGTCAGTTCTCATTAGTGCTGCTTACTCAGTGTCACCTATTAGTACCATCTATCACTACCACCTGTCAATGCTATCAGTGCCAGCCACCTGCCATCTATTAGTGCCAGTGCCAGCCATCAGTGCCAGCCCCATCAGTGCCAGCCCCGTCAGTGCCCGCCACCTGTCAGTACTCATCAGTGCTGCATATCCATGCCACCTAATCATATCAGTGCTCATCAGTGCTGCTTAATCTGTGCCACCTATCAGTGCTGCATATCAGTGCCACCTAATCTGTATTGTGCTTGAAAACTGTCACCTGACATTAAAAAAAAGTATCGGTATCGGCGAGTACTTGAAAAAAAAGTATCGGTACTTGTACTCGGTCTTAAAAAAAGTGGTATCGGGACAACCCTATCATTAACCAATACTCTCTGAATCCTGTCTTTTTAGGCTCGATTCACACTAATGCGTTTTTTGATGCATTTTGCAGAAATGCAGGGAAATTTTTTCAACATGGGTTCCTATGGAACATGTTCACATCAAAGCTTTTTTTTGTGCTTCTGCGTTTTTAGAAAGGGTCAGGGACTTTTTTTTTTCTCCGCAAAAATCAACGTTTTGCATGTAATAGAATTCAACGGACTCACATCCAAAACGCAAGTAACGCATTTTTTTTTTACACTGTATATAGCTGGTTGCCAAGGTGGGGGCCGGGAAGCCGGCCGCCCCGTCCTTAACAACCGATGAGTCATCAGTTGTCAGCAGGCTTGCCGCTGGATGTAAAAAAAAAAGAATTGCCAGCTTAAAGAGGGGGGGGGGGAAACCTGCGCGGGATTTCTCCCCCCCCCCCCAGGTCCATACCAGGCCCTTGGGTCTAGTATGGATTCGGAGGGGTACCCCCCCCCACACCAAAAAAAATGGTGTGGGGGTACCCCCCCCCCAAAATCCATACCAGACCCTTATCCCAGCATGCAGCCCGGCAGGTCAGGAAAGGGAGGAGACGAGCAAACACCTCCCTCCTGAACCATACCAGGCCGCATTACCTCAACATGGGGGGGAATGGGTGCTTTGGGGCAGAGGGGCTCTGCCCCCCCCCAAAGCACCTTGCCCCCATGTTGATGGGGACAAGGGCCTCTTCCTGACAACCCTTGCCCGGTGGTTAAACAAAAGATCGAGTCTTCTGGACAGCAGCACTCCAATAAAAAGCCTTTATTATGTAAAATCTTCAAAAATCCAAATACAGCACAGCAAGTCACAAAATTCTGGTTAGAGCTGACTAGTTTCACACTTTCTTAGGCTCCATGTACGCAGAAGCTCAAAAACCAGTCGTTTTTAAAGCAGCAGAAAAAGCTAGCTTTTATCAGTGTTTTATTTATTATTATTATTAGCGTGTTTTTTCAGTGTAGTGTTTTTTCAGTTATTTTTTTTCTCTTCAATGGACCAAAAAAAAATGCTAAAAAACACTCACGGTCAGCGTTTATGAGCGTTTTGAGTTTTTTTTTCCCTCACTAAATACTGCACTTTGAACACGAATTTCTTGCGTTCAGAAAAAAGCCCATTAACTCCACTGCTCATTAAAGCTAAAAAACGTTATGTGTACATGAACACATAGGCTAACAGAGTGCAGTTAATGGGCTTTTTAAAAAACCGCCAATACACTGCAGTTTATCAGCTTCTGTGTACATGGAGCCTATGTGTTTAATCATAGCTGCCTAATGCACAAATGATTCCCATGATATATCCCAAATAAAAGGTCATATGACCCAACCACAAGTGTAGGTGATTAAGTGCTAACGAGTGTTAATTAAAAGTTGATTGCATGCTGACTAGCCTGTGTCCAAGAAATAAATGTTTAAGAGCCGGTTCACACCAGGGCGACTCGTCAGGCGACTCAGTCGCCTGACAAGTCGCATCCCACGCTTTTCAATGGAACCGTTCTAAGAGCGACTCAGGTCGCTCCGACTTAGAAAAAGGTTCCTTACTACTTTTGGGGGCGACCCAAGGCGACCTGCATTGACTTCTATACAGAAGTCTTATGCAAATCGCCTCGGCTGGCGTCTCAAGTCGTCTTGAGATCGGGCCGCCGAGGTCGCCCCGACAAGTCGTGCCGCCCTGGTGTGAACCGGCTCTAAAAGTGTGTAGTTTCATTGTACCAACTATTCTAAAAATATATGTACATAATATCCTTGAAAAGGTGTGCAGCAAATTAAATATTTGTGAAAAAACCTTGTGATTGATGCAAAAAGGCGAGGAATGTGTAAATTAAAGGAATGTGAATATATGAAACAATGGATGAACCACCTAAATCTTTACATGATACATGCGCAACGTGCTGAAATGGATGCACAAGCAAAGGCAAATGCATCCGTAGGGCACAAATAGTGAAAGATGTAAAAGGTAAATTGTCAGTTTGTTCACCAAAAAGTGTCATAATGTAAGATATATATATATATATATATATATAAAAAGTTGACCAAGAAAGATTAATACATTTATGTGTAAATAACTATATACCACAGGGTTGTGGGCTGGTTATCAATAATATGCCCCATAGAACATTAATGTAAAAATATATATATAGCGCAGGGAGGGATGGGATAAAATCAAAAACTATTATAATGTATCAATAATGGAATCATGTGGTGTATATGCATGATGAAAAATAAGATAGGCAAAAAAAAAAAAAAGGGAAGAAAGGGCTTATAGCCATATATCGCAAATAAAGTTGTCCTACTAGTATTCCTTTAAGTTGCCAATCTAAAGTGACTATATATCAGTGCCGTATATATTGGATGGATGATGATGAATAGCTCAAACGTGGGAATGTAAACGTGCATGTAATAGATAGACGAATGTGTCTAAATAAGTCTAAAACATACACGCATGTGCCCACGATGGTTAATATATGGCCATACATGGCCAATATATGTTATATTAAAATCTAATATAGAAAGAGGAAAAAGAAAAGTTGTGTGCGATTTAAGCGCAAAATGCAATCAAAATTAGATGTATGGGGATATGTGGTTCTATATGGTCAAGTGCAGGAAAATTGCGATGGAATCAGGTTAATATGACCACATAAACAGCCGTCACTTGCAATGTATCAAATAATATGAAAATGTGGCACAAAAGTCCCCACAAAAACATTGATCAGATTGCTAAATGTAAAAGCACATATGGACACAATATTTCCTCTATGTAGTCGTTAGGGATGAGCTTCATGTTCGACTCAAACATTGCCTGTTTGCCCGTTCGCCGAACAACGAACAATTTGGGGTGTTTGCGGCAAATTCGAAAAGTCTATGGGAGAAATCTAAAGATCTAATTATAAAGGCTTATATGCAAGTTATTGTCCTAAAAAGTGTTTGGGGACCTGGGTCCTGCCCCAGGGGACATGTATCAATGCAAAAAAAAACGTTTTAAAAAACGGCAGTTTTTTTAGGAGCAGTGATTTTAATAATGCTTAAAATGAAACAATAAAAGTGAAATATTCCTTTAAATTTCGTACCTGGGGGGTGTGTATGATATGCATGTAAAGTGGCGCATGTTTCCCGTGCTTAGAACTGTCCCTGCACAAAGTGTCATTTTTGAAGGAAAAAAAGTCATTTAAAACTCACTCGCGGCTATTAATGAATTGTCGGCTTTTATCAATACATAGAAAAGTCATTGATTAAAAAAAAACAAAAAAAGCGTGGGGTTCCCCCAAATTCAATTACCAGGCCCTTTAGGTCTGGAATGGATATTAAGGGGAACCCCGCCGCAAATTTAAAAAAAAAATGGCGTGGGGTTCCCCCTAAATAATCATACCAGGCCCTTGAGATCTGGCATGGATTTTAAGGGGAACTCCACCCCAAATTGTTTTAAAAAAATGGCGTGGAGTCCCCCCAAAAATCCATACCAGACCCTTATCCGAGCACGCAACCTGGCCGGCCGCAGGGGAAGAGGGGGGGGACGAGAGAGCGGCCCCCCCTCCCTCCTGAACCGTACCAGGCCACATGCCCTCAACATGGGGAGGATGTCCCCATGTTGATGGGGACAAGGGCCTCATCCCCACAACCCTTGCCCGGTGGTTGTGGGGGTCTGCGGGGGGCTTATCGGAATCTGGAAGACCCCTTTAACAAAAGGGGACCCCCAGATCCCGGCCCCCCCCTATGTGAATTGGTAAGGGGTACATTGTACCCCTACCATTTCACAAAGAAAGTGTCAAAAAATGTAAATAAAAACACACACACCTTGAAAAAGTCCTTTATTAAAAAAAAAAAAAATAATAAAAAAAAAAAAGCATTCCAGCGATGAAATCCAGTGTCCCGCGGCGATCCTGATGTCCAGCGCTGTCCGTCATTGGTTGTGCCTGTGCGGACCTGATGGGGAACTTCCTCCGCTGTGTTTTAAATGTATAGACCCGCCCCTTCTAAAGTTCCCCATCAGGTCCGCTCAGCGGACCACATGCGGAACGAGAGAAGGGGCGGGTCTATTCATGTATTACACAGCGAACGAAGTTCCCCATCAGGTCCGCCCCCTCGGTATGTCGGACCCCGCCTACCTCATTGGCCTGAGCGGGGAACTTCCTTCACTGTGTAAATTTAAATTACACAGTGAAGGAAGTTTCCCGCTCAGGCCAATGACGTAGGCGGGGTCCGACATACCGAGGGGGCGGACCTGATGGGGAACTTCGTTCGCTGTGTAATACATGAATAGACCCGCCCCTTCTCTCGTTCCGCATCTGGTCAGCTGAGCGGACCTGATGGGGAACTTTAGAAGGGGCGGGTCTATACATTTAAAACACAGCGGAGGAAGTTCCCCATCAGGTCCGCACAGGCACAACCAATGACGGACAGCGCTGGACATCGGGATCGCCGCGGGACACTGGATTTCATCGCTGGAATGTTTTTATTTTTTTATTTTTTGTTTTAATAAAGGACTTTTTCAAGGTGTGTGTGTTTTTATTTACATTTTTTGACACTTTCTTCGTGAAATGGTAGGGGTACAATGTACCCCTTACCAATTCACATAAGGGGGGGGCGGGATCTGGGGGTCCCCTTTGTTAAAGGGGTCTTCCAGATTCCGATAAGCCCCCAGCCCCCCACAACCACCAGGCAAGGGTTGTGGGGATGAGGCCCTTGTCCCCATCAACATGGGGACATCCTCCCCATGTTGAGGGCATGTGGCCTGGTACGGTTCAGGAGGGAGGGGGGCCGCTTTCTCGTCCCCCCCTCTTCCCCTGCAGCCGGCCAGGTTGCGTGCTCGGATAAGGGTCTGGTATGGATTTTTGGGGGACTCCACGCCATTTTTTAAAAAATTTGGGGTGGAGTTCCCCTTAAAATCCATGCCAGATCTCAAGGGCCTGGTATGGATATTTAGGAGGAACCCCACGCCATTTTAAAAAAAAATTGCGGCGGGGTTCCCCTTAATATCCATTCCAGACCTAAAGGGCCTGGTAATTGAATTTGGTGGAACCCCCACGCTTTTTTTTTTTTCTATCAATGACTTTTCTATGTATTGATAAAAGCCGTGAGTTTTAAATGACTTTTTTTCCTTCAAAAATGACATTTTATGCAGGGACAGTTCTAAGCACGGGAAACATGCACCACTTTACATGCATATCATACACACCCCCCAGGTACGAAATTTAAAGGAATATTTCACTTTTATTTTTTAATTTTAAGCATTATTAAAATCACCGTAAAAACATCTATTTTTTAAACCTTTTTATGCATTGATACATGTCCCCTGGGGCAGAACCCAGGTCCCCAAACACTTTTTAGGACAATAACTTGCATATTAGCCTTTATAATTAGCACTTTAGATTTCGAACGTTCGAGTCCATTGTATTTAATAGGGTTCTAAAGTTCACGCGAACATTCTGTCTGTTCGCAGGTTCTGGTGCGAACCGAACAGGGGGGTGTTGGGCTCATCCCTGGTAGTCGTTTGAGACTTCAACTTCGTGAAGATGAAAAAGTGTATATTTATACGAGTTGTGATCAATATACATACCCGAATGTGTGTGGTTACCTAAGCAACCGAAAAACACACATATACGGGTTCTAAACAAATGTAAATTTCATCAAACAAATCATCCAAAACAATAAAACCAATAGTATAAAACATCTATAAAAATTTATAGACTTCACTCATAACACAATGACATGATCAACCTCATATTGATGGGTAATGTGTGCAGGAAATGAGTAGATCTATTCTGTTCCTTAAAAGTCACTGTAATTTCGTAGACTGTAAAAAAGGAAAGAAAAAGAAAAAACTCATAAACAGTAGAACTCTGATATGTTACTTCTTATTCAACTATATTCTTTGTGTATGTTGTATGCATCATGACCGGAGAAGCCTCCGGTCAACATGCAAAGATGTTGAAGTGTATAGAGTATATAAAGAATATTTAGAATATTGGGGCATCCCTAAGACCTAAAAACATATGTAATAGCAGGAACTCCTAAGTTTGCAGCACAAAATGACATGTGCTGCATATGAAATAAAAGGAAATCCACAGTGCCGCATAATACTATGCCGAAGGGGTCGCAATAAAAAAAGAACAGATGTTTTAATGTGGCTCGACTGTCAGGACACTGTGCAGGAAAAGAAACTAATCATAATAATGGGATACATCCCACTCAAAGTTTAAACCACTGGTATTCTTGTTTCCAACGAAAAAATCCAAAATACTTCTCGCCTGCACAGTGTCCTGAACTTGTCACCCCCTCTAATGAGATTGTTGATTTTTTTCAATTCCCTGGATGGAAAGGCATGATGTGTTCTTGTGGTGTACAGATACCCAATGTCTTGCGACATTGGTATTTCTGTCCTTCTGTATGTCAAACAAGTGGTCGTACAACCTATCCTTTAGTTGGCGTGTAGTACGCCCAACATATTGGATGTTGCACGACTCACATTTGATGACATACACGAGGAACCTCGTGTTGCAATTAACAAACTGTTTGATGTCAAAGGATCTGTGGTTAGTACTAGACTGTACCACCTGGCCTGTTTTAATGTATTTACAGTAATTGCAATGGTTAACACCACATTTGAACGTACCCTGGAAATGCAGCCAATTGGCTGTTGACAATTTACTCGTGAATAGACTCAGTGAAAGATGATTCCCTAAAGTGGGGGCTCTTCGCGACACAGATTTAATGCCCCTGGAGAGTATCTCTTCGTAGATGGGGTCATTCAGCAGGATAGGTACCGGTAAGTATTTCTCTACAGTTAGTTTAATTCTACCAAATTCCAAACTGTAAGGAGTAGAGAATACAGGAACCTTACTAAATGATGTATTAGACTGCTGTTTATATTTGCTGTGATGCCCCCGCAGAAGTGTCTCTCTAGGGGTGGTTTTTGCAGTTGTTAATGCCCTCTCAACGATTTGGGGGGGGGGGGGTAACCTCTGTCCAAAAACCTTTGTGTCATATTGGCAGCCTCTACGGTGAAATCCTCAGGTCTACTACATAGACGCCGGAGTCTTAAAAATTTACATTGACAAAAAAAACAAACATTTATTTCTTGGACACAGGCTAGTCAGCATGCAATCAACTTTTAATTAACACTCGTTAGCACTTAATCACCTACACTTGTGGTTGGGTCATGAGACCTTTTTTTGGGGTATATCATGGGAATCATTTGTGCATTAGGCAGCTATGATTAAACACTAAGAAAGTATGAAACTAGTCAGCTCTAACCAGAATTTTGTGACTTGCTGTGCTGTATTTGGATTTTTGAAGATTTTACATAATAAAAGGCTTTTTATTGAAGTGCTGCTGTCCAGAAGACTTGATCTTTTGTTTTGCCTGAAATTGCATTGCCTGCACCCTTGGCTGTTGGGAGGAGATAACCACCTAGAGGACATCTACACCTGAGCGTTTTTTGTTTGTCCCTTGCCCGGTGGTTGTCGGGGTCTGCGGGCGAGGGGCTTATCGGAATCTGGAAGCCCCCTTTAACAAGGGGGGCCCCCAGATCCCGGCCGCCCTTTGTGAATGAGTATGGGGTACATTATATCTACCCATTCACTAAAAAAAAAAAGTTGTGTAGTGTAAATACAGTCAACTGTTTTTGATAATTTTTTTATTAAAAATCTTCTTCTCCGCTTCTTCCTCCATCTTCTCCCGCATCTTCATCCTCCGGTCTTCTCCTCCCCCTGCTTCTTCTTCCACTGTTCTTCTGTCTCCTTTGTCCGGTTTTCTTCTTCCTCTGACGCCAATGCCGAGTCCCGCTGATCTGTCGGCGCCGATGTCCTGCATTACTTAAATAACGGCGAGGGCGTGGCAATCGGATTGCATCATCCGGAGGCCACGTCCTCTTGTGACGTCACCACCCGAGGCATGATGGGTCCGTGACGTCACAAGGGGGCATGCCAACCGGATGACATAATCCGATTGCCACGCCCCCGCTGTTATTTATGTCATCCGGTGGCCATGCCCCCTTGTGACGTCATGGACCCATCATGCCCGGGCGGTGATGTCACAAGAGGATGTGGCCTTCAGATGATGCAATCCGATTGCCACGCCCTCGCCGTTATTTAAGTAATGCAGGACATCGGCGCCGACAGATCAGCGGGACTCGGCATCGGAGGAGGAGTGGCGTCAGAGGAATAACAACAGTGGACAAAGGAGACCGAAGAACAGCGGAAGAAGAAGCAGGGGGAGGAGAAGATGGAGGAAGACGCAGAGAAGAAGATTTTTAATAAAAAACTTGTCAAAAATAGCCAACTGTATTTATTAACACTACACTACTTTTTTTTAGTGAATGGGTAGGGGTACAATGTACCCCATACTCATTCACATGGGGGGGGGGCTTGTTAAAGGGGGCTTCCAGATTCTGATAAGCCCCTCCCCCGCCCGCAGACCCCGACAACCACCGGACAAGGGTTGTCAGGAGGAGGCCCTTGTCCCCATCAACATGGGGGCAAGGTGCTTTGGGGTGGGGGGGGCAGTGCCCTCCCTGCCCCAAAGCACCCATACCCCCATGTTGAGGACATGCGGCGCTCGCTCGTCCTCTCCCTTTCCTGACCTGCCGGTCTGCATGCTCGGATAAGGGTCTGGTATGGATTTTGGGGGGACCCCCACGCCATTTTTTTTATTTTGGTGTGGGGGTCCCCTCCGAATCCATACAAGACCCAAGGGCCTTGTATGGACCTGGGGGGGGACCCCACGCTGTTTTTTTTTCCTCAATTTTTTTTTCAGCTGGCAATTCTTTTTTTTACAAGCCCGCTGACAACCGATGACTCATCGGTTGTTAAGGATGCGACGGACGGCTTCCCGGCCACCTCCTTAGCAACCAGCTATATACAGTGTAAAAAAAAAAAAAAAAAAACACACACACACACACACACACACACACACACACACACACACACACACACACACACACACACACACACACACACAAAATCGCGGCAAAATCGCTGTAAAAACGCGTGTCAAAAAACGCGGCAAGCACCACAAAAAGCACTGCAGAAACGCTCAGAAGCAACATGCATAGGTGTGAATCAAGCCTTAGCCAGTTTTTCTATCCATTTACAAACTGATCTTTCCAAGCCTGTAGCCTTTACCTTACACATGAGCCCGTGTCAAACACTTTTGCAATATCCAAGTAAACCACGTCCACAGCCACTCCTCTGTCCAAGGTTTTACTTACCTCCTCATAAAAAGAAATCAGGTTTGTTTGACAACTTCTGTCTTTCATGAATCCATGCTGTCTGTTGCTTAAAATATTTTTTTCCAGCAAGAACTCATCTAGGTGGTCTTTTATTAAACTCTCCAGTATCTTCCAAACTATAGAAGTTAACCACTTAAGGACCGGAAGAATTTACCCCCTTAATGACCAGGCCATTTTTTGCGATACGGCACTGTCGCTTTAACTGACAAGTGCGACGCTGTACACAAACAAAATGAATGCCTTTTTTTCCCCCACAAATAGAGCTTTCTTTTGGTGCTATTTGATCACCTCTGCAGTTTATTTTTTGCGCTATAAACAAAGAGCGGCAACTTTGAAAACATTTTTTTTTTTAAACTTTTTGCCATAATACATATCCAAAAAAATAAAAAAATAAGTTTAGTTATATATACATTCTTCTACATATTTTTGGTAAAGAAAAAAAGAAAGACATTTCAATAAGCGTATATTGATTGGTTTGCACAAAAGTTATCACATCTACAAACTATGGGATAGATTTAGGGACTTTTATTTTTATTTTTTACTGATAGTGGTGGCGATCCGTGATTTTTAGCCAGACTACGACATTGCGGCGGACGAATCTGACCCCAAATTACACTTTTTGGGGACCAGTGACATTATTACATTGATCAGTGCTACAAAATGCACTGATCAATGTAAAAATTACACTGGGAGGGAAGGGGTTAACACTAGAGAGCGATCAAGGGGTTAACTGTGTTCCCTAGGTGTGTTCTAACTGTATAGGGGGACATGACAGATCACTGTTCCCGATCACTGGGAACAGTAGATCTCTTCCATGCAGGCAAAAATTCTGACCTGAAATGGTGAAGGGGGACACACCGGAACCCCTGCCGTGCCGCACATAGTGTGAACCCAGCCTAAAAAATGCGGTAAAATACTGCTAAGCATTTTTCACAACTTTTTTTGCATTCCCAAAGAAAAAAGCTACTAAAATGCCGCATGAGTTACTTTATGAAGTCTTGCAGTATTTTAGTAGTGAAAACATGCAGCAATTTAACGTCTGGCACTAGCCGGTGTATTTCTTAACATTAATAATATGGGCGTTAGGAGCAGGCAGCCGCCCCTGTCCTTAACAACCACTAAACAACATGTTAGGGAGCGGGCAGCCGCCACAAGCGATGAGTCATTCTGGCTAAGCAGTGGGCAACCCCACTGACAGCTGAATCTAAAAAAAGAATATGCAGCAAAAAAACAAAACAGAAATACAATGCCGTAAAAAAAAGCCATAGGGTCCCCCCAAAATCCATACCAGACCCTTATCTGAGTATGCAGCCCAGCAGGTCAGGAAAGGGAGGGGGGACAGACGGCCCCTTGTCCCCATGTTTAGCTGTTTTTAAAAAAATGTGCTGTAAGTAAAGCCAGGTACACACACTATTAGTTTTTTTTTTTCGTTCAATTGAATGAAAAAAAAAAAAACTGTCTGCTCCGGTTGTTGACACTGTACTAACCATGCAGTTAGTACAGTGATCTCCCTCCCTGAGCTGTTGTGTTCTGACAGGGGGACCCCCCCCCCACCAGAACACTCTGATCAGCGCCCTCCGCTATTGGCTGAGAGCACTGATCGGGAGTCGGTCGGATGCTGTTTTTTTTTTAACCATTAAATGTCCCCCAACATTCTGCCCATGTGTATGGGGCTTTAAGCTGTGTAGCCAAAACGCATCAGACTTCTGTGCTGTATATTCACCATGTGGTCAGTAAAGGATTTGTGTTTGTGGATGATACCTGGTTGTCACCCGTATCTTGCTAACAGAAGAAATTCACCTCTCTGTCTGTAGTGGTGACCATTATCATCTAGAAAGAAGGTGAGGGGAAATCCAAAATTCTACAGTTGTTCCCAGAATAAGAAATTAAAGGGAAATCTTCTAATGGAGACACCTGGTCTAGGGAAACCAGACTGGTCACACACACTTCACTTACTTTATCAAGGGCAATAAACACTTCGGTACCAAAGAGAGAAAAGCGTTACTAGGCACACAACCTAGGCGCCCATGAAATGGGGCCACAAGAGGATGAAGCTAATGAAAGGGGAATCCCCCCAGAAACGTGTCCCTCCTATTCAGCATCTCCGAGGTATGACATCACCCTGGTAGGCGTGTTTGCATTTGACAGCGTCTGGTCTCTACTCTGCACAGAGACAGCATCTTCCTGTGAGCGGCAACATGAACTCTACCCCAGCCTGGAAAAGCTTCTCCCGGGATACCTGTACATGTGAACTGAGCAGCCATTTTTGAGCTGGCTATATGGATTACATAGCTAAACAGAAAAAAAATATTTGCGCTCAGTGTGATTACTTTTTTACCTAGAGCTGCACCCATTTCACAAAAAAAAAAAATGAACAAAAAATAACTACACACACAGAACAAGTGCACTACCAGATAAAAAATTAAATAAATGCTAAAAAAAAAAAAAAAAAAAAAAAAAAAAATGGGAACCAACCAGACCAAGAGTACAAAATAGATTACCGTATATATAAAGTGCACTGCCAACTGAATGATATCATAAGTGCTAAAAATCACATATATGTGACCAATCCAACCATCCAATATAAATTACAAGTGGAAGCAAAAACAAAAAAATATTATTAATAATAAATCAGTTAATAATATTACATTATTTTTATTGCTTCCACTGGTAATTTACATTGAACTGGTCATATATATTTGATTTTCAGCACTTATCAAATCATTCAGTTGGCAGTGCACTTTATAATCTATTTTGGAGTGTGGGAGTGTGTATATAAAGTATTGGGATGCCTGTCTTTACACACACGAATTATATTGGCATCACAGTCTTAGTCCGTAGGGTTCAATATTGAGTTTGCTCACCCTTTGCAGCTTCAGCTCTTCTGGGAAGGCTGTCCACAAGGTTTAAGAGTGTGTCCATGGGAATCATTGACCATTTCTCCAGAAGGGCATTTGTAAAGACTGGGATGCCATTAAGGCCCATTTCACACTTGTGTGACTTGTCCTGTGACTTGGGACTGCAAAGTCGCATGACAAGTCATACCCCATGATTTCCAATGAGTACCATGCATACCTGTACGACTTCAAAAAGTAGCCCCTTGTACTACTTTGGTCCGACTTTGATGCGAGTTGAGGTCCATAGACCTCAAGTTTACACAGGCATTCCCTGAAATCGCATCAAAATCACGGCATTGTGAATGGGGCCTAAAGTTCATGTGCATGTAAAGGCAGGTGTCCCAATATTTCTGACTATATATACACACACGTCTTACCTGCCTTCCCTTTCACTGGGTCTGTATTTATCATTTTAATCAATAAACCACAATACTTTTAACTTACTACACCATGAGTTTTTGAACTGGATATTTTTTCTGTACGTTTACATACATGCTTCGATAAATGATTGATTTCTTCCCGAATCCTTCTCTTCCGATAGGAATAATTGATCTATAGTCGACAATACATTTGATTGAAATCCACTTCCCCGTGTGCGGCATATCAAACAATAGTTACGATTTGATCATAATTTACAATTGTAAGGTATCAAATACATGTCCGTTTCCACTATTTAATCTCTTAATGTGATCAATCGAAATAGATCAAATTCATGAAAAAAGCATCCCAGCTTTGCTGATCAATGTAAAATGATTTATAATATTCTGCCCTGGCTAATTAATTCAGTTTGATCAAATCCAGTCTACATCAACCAAAATGGAAGTTATGAATATTCGATTGTTTGATGTGCGATTTGATCAAAGCAATGAAATCCACAAAACACATTTAATTTGATTATCCAATCAATGTGTGATTCGATTAAAATGATTGAATCCGCAAACAATTGCAAAATCATAACTTTCCATTGATCCAGTTAGATCTGATCAAACTGAGTCAACTAGCCAAGGTAGTATATTATTGATTGATTTGCATTTGTTCATAAATACAATCATATTCCAATCGGTCAGATTATATGATGAAAACAGAGATTCAATTGACCATTTACAATCTTAAAACTACAAACACATCTTAACTATTGATCAAAATCCACTTATCCATGTGTGGTTTATCGATTGAATGGGTTGGTGACTATAGGTCAATGAACCCTATTGGAAGAAAATCGACTGGAAAAGAGATCAGTCATTTCTCGAAGCATGAATGGCCACTATTATGCCTCATTTACACTGTCAATCCTGCGTTTATAGGAGAGTTCTAAATGCATATCAGTGTAGATAATTATTTATTTATGTTTAATTCTTTATTTGGGTTTTTCCAGAGTTAAAACACAAACAGAAGCAGAGTCAACGGGTACATATTGAGTGTAAATAAGTAGATTCCCATGGGAGATGCATCAAATAAGGACGTCGCTCCCAGTGACGCTCTGCATTCAGGGCATAAAGTGGTAATAAACCCAGAAGCGGCCAGTCGGTTAGGGGCGCTGCCCCCTGCAAGGTGCCGGATTCATACATTTGTAGTTTGAGTTGTTTTTTTTTCCTCCCAAGCCACATAATTAGCACCTTAGGCTATAATTAACTTAAAAAAGGTTTGGCTTGGGGCACAGAGCACTGCACCCCGAACCCACCCACTTGTGACACCAGGGGGGGGGGGACCGTCACCGCGGAGGAGCCGAGTGCGGGGGGGGGGGGACCGTCACCGCCGAGGGGCCGAGGGGGACCGTCACCGCCGAGGGGCCGAGGGGGACCGTCACCGCCGAGGGGGACCGTCACCGCCGAGGGGCCGAGTACGGAGGGGGGGGCCGTCACCGGAGGGGCCGAGTGCGGGGGGGGGCCGTCACCACGGAGGGGGGGGGCCGTCACCGGAGGGGCCGAGTGCGGGGGGGGCCGTCACCGGAGGGGCCGAGTGCAGGGGGGGGTACCATCACCGCAGAGGGGCCGAGTGCAGGGGGGGGCCGAGTGCGGGGGGGACCGTCACCGCAGAGGGGCCGAGTGCGCGGGGGGGGGGGACCGTCACCGCGGAGGGGCCGAGTGCGCGGGGGGGGGGGACCGTCACCGCGGAGGGGCCGAGTGCGCGGGGGGGGACCGTCACCGCGGAGGGGCCGAGTGCGCGGGGGGGGGGGGACCGTCACCGCGGGGGGGACCGTCACCGCGGAGGGGCCGAGTGCGCGGGGGGGGGGACCGTCACCGCGGAGGGGCCGAGTGCGGGTGGACCTGGGGGGGGGGGTTGTTTGCGGCGCCCCCCCCCCCAAAAAAAAAAAAAAGTTTAGTACTAGCCGCCACCGTTTGAACATTAAACCAAAAATGTATTATATTGCAGCTTACCAATAATTTGATGCGGTGGCTGCATGAGTTTTCTTTTCTTTGGCTTTTTTCCCCCTCTGTTTTCACCTGGTGTTCTGGTCAGAAACACACCTCTTGTTTTAGTGGGACACAACTCTGGAGGAAAGAGAAGAGGAGGCAGAGTAGACAGCAGCATTGCGAGTCTGGGGTGGGGGGGGGTGTTATATGCATTAGTAGATTTAGTTACACTAACAAAGCCAAGCTCCAGCTCACCCTTTATAATCAGTTACAGCATACATTTTTTTTCCTTTAGAGAGAAGGTTTTACAAATAAAGCTTGTCACTGTAAGCACCCCTGCCAGTGTTAAGTGGTTTGTTTCATCTATGTAAACTGATAAATTCTGCTGGAGAGTTTGTTGTGAAAAACAGCAGACTTTCTGGCTGGATTACCAGATGAAAATAGAAGAAAGCCTAAAAAAGGAGACCAATGCAGCGACCACATTTCATTTTTTTTTTTAAATGGCGTGGGTTCCCCCCAAAATCCATACCAGACCCTTATCCGAGCATGCTGCCCAGTAGGTCAGGAAAGGAAGGGGGCGAGCGAGCCCCCCCCCCCCCACCCTTCTGAGCCATACCAGGCCGCATGCTCTGTACAAAACACATCAAAAATCAAACACAACACTTGCATTTCTGGTGTGAGTCTATTGAAGTCTATTATGTGCAAAACGTGGAAAAAAGTCCCCGTCCCTTTCCAAAAATGCACCAGCCGCAAAACGCATTGATGCGAACCTGTACCACAGGAAACCATGTTAAATGGACTGCAGTGCGTTTCTGAAAACTGCAAATCGCACTACAAAATTCATAGGTGTGAACCTAGAGTAAAGCAGTAGTAAAGTCTGTATTTAAACTTGTACCTTCAGGTAAGCTTACCTGTAGGTACAATGAATATCTCCCTAAACGTGCACCATTAGGAGATATTCACATTGGCAACAGCCGATGATGTCACCAGTGTATGCGTAGTGACGCTCTGCATTCAGGGTATACAGTATGCCATGCAATGCAGAGCGCTGTGCCTCAGCCAAAGCTCCTGCATAGGAGCGATGTCATTGTGGCCATGGCAGTGGCGGATCCAGGGGGGGCAACAGGGCAATTGCCCCCCCCCCGAGACCATCTGTCACACTCACTTGCTTGCTCTGTTTTTTTTTTTTTGCGCCTGATCTCCCGAACTTTGGGGACCCGGTACTGGCTGGCCGTAGGACCCCTGGACCCTAAACTTGGCACACATGTAGCCCAATGTCTCTTCTACAAGTGTGCAAAGTTTGGTATCTGGGGAAGCTACGGCCGTGGAGCACTGATTTTTTAAAACCGGGCACCCCTTCCATAGACTCCAATGTTAAACGGTCATTTCTCCAGTGATTTTGCGGACCCGGTACTGGCCGGTCGTAGGTCCTCTGGACCCCAAACTTGGCACACATATAGCCCCATGTCTGCTCTATACGTTTGAAAAGTTTGGTGTCTGGGAGAACCGATTTTTCAAAGCCGGGCACTCCTTCCATAGACTTCCATGTTAAACATCAGTCTAGTCATGGGCACAGTGAGGCAAAGTGAGGCAAGTATAAGCCTAGGACACCCTAGGCCATGGATATGCAATTAGCGGACCTCCAGCTGTTGCAAAACTACAAGTCCCATCATGCCTCTGCCTCTGGGTGTCATGCTTGCTGCTGTCAGAGTCTCGCTATGCCTCATGGGACTTGTAGTTTAGCAACAGCTGGAGGTCCGCTAATTGCATATCCCTGCCCTAGGCTTATACTTGAGTCAATAATTTTTCCCAGTTTTTTGGGGTAAAATTAGGTGCTTCGGCTTATATTCGGGTCGACTTATACTCGATTATATACAGTACTTGTTCTGCAGCTGCCGCTGCCTCTCTGAGTCTCTCTCTCAGTTTCTCACATCAGCCGATCAGCGGCGCTGAGAGAGAGACTCGTCTAATGTAGTTACGTGGCGCACTGACACGATACCAGGAGCGGAGGAGGAGGTGGGTGGAGCCTCTTCCCTGCACTCGCTGCTAACGCCTGGGCTGCTTGGCGTCTAGCAACGAGTGACATCAGTGAGTCACGTCAGGCCGCTCTGCGGGCAGGTGCAATAGCGTGCGGCTCCACAGACGGGTAAGAAAGCGGGCGGCTCCGCTTGTTTAGCGGTTTGTTGTCGGGGGGCGGCGCGGTTCGTGGGCAGACCGTGCTGCTCAGTGTGTTGGCAGCGCAGGTGAGAGTGAGAGAGCAGGCTCAGTGTGGCAGCTGGCCAATCCGCTAGCCGTGAGCTGGGGAGCAGAGAGATGAGATCATCTCTCACCGCCCATGCCTGCCCTGCATTCCTGCAGTGACTTCCGTTCTCACTGTGCAGGCAGCAGAGAGATTACATTATCTCTCTGCTGCCTGACTCTGGGAGTCTGGGACACAGCAAGAGACAACCAAAACTACACCTTAGCAGGCAAGTTAGTGACAATCCGCAAGGTGTGGCAGGCGACGTGGCAAGTGACAAGCCGCAAATTGTGTCAGGTGACGTGGCAAATGACAATCTGCATCTGGTGGCAGACAAGTGACAATCAGCAAGGTGTGGCAGGTGACGTGGCAAGTGACAATCCGCAAGGTGTGGCAGGTGATGTGGGAAGTGACAATCTACAAGGTGTGGCAAGTGACAATCCACAAGATGTGGCAGGTGACGTGGCAAGTGACAATCCACAACGTGTGGCAAGTGACACGCTCAGGGCCCCCACTAATTGCAGGCGACGGTGGCAAGTGACACACTCGGGGCTCCTACTGATTCTGCATTGAACTATTTAATTTCATATTACAATGTAATAATAGAAATAATGCGCTTCAATCATCCTGACACCATAACAACCACGGTGCCGGGATGATTGAAGCGCCGACACCAACCATTTCCCCGATAAATTTCCCACAAAAAAAACATTTTTTGGCAGTGCCCCTCCCGAGAAAAGACTCTGGATCCGCCCCTGGGCCACGGCCATTCAAACAGCCGCAGCCCGCAAACCTGAAAGGAAGACCGGGTGCAGATGGATGCCCCAGCTGCGCTGGAGGGCTCTGTTTGCAGGTAAGTCTGTCATGTATGCAGTGCACATTATGTACTACTGTTTTAATGGACAGGTCTAAAGATAGGAATGTACAGGATCCCTAGGAGATTGTAAAAAGGAAAAACAAACAGGGCGCACCAGCCTTGTGTATTACCTTCGCAACACTTTAATGTAGATAGGATAAAAATGTACTCACAAGCGAGTATGGAGGCGAGCATAAAATATACAGTCCATCGATTACATCCTCCAGCAAGATCAGCTGGCTAGTGACAATGGTGGGATGAGTAGTCCAAAAGCAGTCAACATGTTTCGAGGGTGTTCCCTCTTCTTCAGAGCTCTGAAGAATCGATGGACTGTATATTTTATGCTGGACTCAATACTCATTTGTGAGTATGAATTTTTATCCTATATACATTAAATTCTTGCGAAGGTAATGCACAAGGCTGGTGCGCCCTCTGTTTGTTTACCTTTTTAGAGTTTCTTCTGGGTTTCCAGTGACCTGTTATGAGTGGCAGCACAGCCGGCGTGGTGGTTTGATTAGCGAAGACTGCTTTGTACCATTCCTTCCGATCCACCGCATAACTATCTCTCAAGCGCAGGAGTTTTTGGGCTTTTCTCTGTATTCCCTGCCTAGGAGATTGACTATATGTATCCTGAAATAAAAGAAGACCCGTAAAAGACACGCGGAAGGAGAGAGAAGAATGCGCAAAAAACTCAGTATGCAAAGAAATAAGATTAAGTTCAGGGTAAAATGAAAAAAAAAAAAAAAATGAAAAAAATGGGGGTGGAGTGTGGAATCCCCAGGGGGGGGGAGGGGCCAGGATCAGGTGATTGTTTTGTACCATATTCAGGAGGGCACTGTGTGTAGTCTGAAAGGCTGAACTATAGGATCCATGTTTTACAGAATGCGTTCTTCTGTGTGCTTTACTCCCACTATCAGATCCTTCATAGTTCTGTTAGTGGAATGCTGCTTATTGCCACATTGAGGAGATGTATTTGTAAGGGCTTCCTAGAACACTTAGGGGCATTGGTGTCAGGTGGAGGAGAAAGGCAGCAGGGTCACCTACCTAATGGACATTTGTCAATTGGGAGATGAGATCTTACCCGCGCCGTTCTTTCAGAGTCCTGTGCCATAAACGGCGGTTCCCAAGCGCATGTGCTGGAGTGACGTCATCGCGGCTCCGGCCAGTCACACAGCCGGAGTCCGCGAACCCGGAAGGAAGACCGGGTGAAGATAGAAGCACCTTCAGCGATAACGGTACGCCGCTGGAGGGCTTCATTCTAAGGCAAGTTTCACATAATGTGCTAGTATGCGATGCATTGGCTCCCACTACTGTCAAACTCAGTGAGTCAATGAGGAGAGAGAGAGGGGGCAGGGCCGAGTCATAGCTCTGTGTCCGAAAGAACACACAGCAGCGGCACAGCTTGGGTTCCCCCATAGCAAGCCGCCTGCTGTGGGGGCACTCAGCAGGAGTGCCAGCGGGGGACCCTAGAGGACGATCAAGGCTGCTCTGTGCAGTATAGTATAACATTTGTTACTTTTAAACAAAAAAAATTAAGGCATTAGTATCATTTAAACTCTGCCCGTGTTCCTCAGCCCAATGTGTTCAGATACAACAGAGAAGCAAAAGAGAACTGAAAATAGGAACATTTGGAAATTGACACAGGCAAATAAACAGGTTTCTGCATTCAAACCTAATTTTTTGCTTCCCTGTTAGGCCCCATGCACACGAGACGCCGGTGCAAACTCTGCTGAACACACGTTTTTAAAGGCTAAAACCGGCGTTTAAAAACGCCCTTTTTGCCGTGATTTTAGCGGCGTTTTACCGCGTTTGCGTCTATAGGCGTTTAGTTAAGAAACATAAGACCCTCCCTAAGCTCAAAAAACAGTATTATTTAACCATTTCAGCCATTTTGGGAGACCAGCAGATGAGAGAGCAGCAGTGTACTTATATTTAGCGTATCACTTGCCACAAGCTGTGGATTGTCCATTTGCCACGTCACCTGATACGTCACCTGGCCACAAGTTGTGGATTGTCCACTTGCCACATCACCTGGCCACGTCACCTGGCACAAGTTGTGCATTGTCCACTTGCCACGTCACCTGGTCACAACACCAGCCACGTCACCTGCCACAATTTGTGGATTGTCCACCTGCCACGTCACCTGGCCACAAGTTGTGGCTTGTCCACTTGCCACGTCACCTGCCACATCACCTGGCCACGTCACCTGCCCCACAATTTGTGGATTGTCCACCTGCCACGTCACCTGGCCATGTCACCTGGCCACGTTACCTGCCACAATTTGTGGATTGTTAACCTGGCCATGTCACCTGGGCACGTCACCTGGCCACAATTTGTGGATTGTCCACCTGCCACATCACCTGGCCATGTCACCTGCCAGAAGTTGTGGATTGTCCACTTGCCACGTCACCTGCCACAATTTGTGGATTGTCAACCTGCCACGTCACCTGGCCACAATTTGTGGATTGTCCACCTGCCATGTCACCTGCCAAGTCACCTGCCACGTCACCTGCCACGTCACCTGCCACAATTTGTGGATTGTCAACCTGCCACATCACCTGGCCACAAGTTGTGGATTGTCCACTTGCCACGTCACCTGGCCACAATTTGTGGATTGTCCACCTGCCACGTCACCTGCCACAAGTTGTGGATTGTCCACTTGCCACGTCACCTGCCACATCACCTGGCCACGTCACCTGCCCCACAATTTGTGGATTTGTCCACCTGGCCACGTCACCTGCCACAATTTGTGGATTGTCCACCTGCCATGTCACCTGGCCACGTCACCTGCCACAAGATGTGGATTGTCCACTTGCCACGTCACCTGCCACAATTTGTGGATTGTCAACCTGCCACGTCACCTGGCCACAATTTGTGGATTGTCCACCTGCCACGTCACCTGGCCACATCACCTGCCACAAGTTGTGGATTGTCCACTTGCCACGTCACCTGGCCACGTCACATGCCACAATTTGTGGATTGTCCACCTGCCACAAGTTGTGGATTGTCCACTTGCCACGTCACCTGGCCACGTCAGCTGCCACAAGTTGTGGATTGTTCACTTGCCACGTCACCTGCCACAAGTTGTGCAATGTCCACTTGCCACGTCACCTGCCACGTCACCTGGCCACAATTTGTGGATTGTCCACCTGCCACGTCACCTGGCCACAAGTTGTCCACTTGCCACGTCACCTGCCACATCACCTGGCCACGTCACCTGCCACAATTTGTGTATTGTCCACTTGCCACGTCACCTGGCCACAATTTGTGGATTGTCCCCCTGCCATGTCACACCTGCCACGTCACCTGGCCACAAGTTGTGGATTGTTCACCTGTCACAAGTTGTGGATTGTCCACTTGCCACGTCACCTGGCTACGTCACTGGCCACGCCACCTGCCACAATTTGTGGATTTCCACCTGCCACGTCACCTGGCAACATCACTTGCCACAAGTTGTGGATTGTCCACTTGCCACGTTACCTGTCACAAGTTGTGGATTGTCCACTTGCCACAAGTTGTGGATTGTCTACAGTGCAATGCAAGCAATTACAGTTTTTTTTTATATATTTTTTAATGGTTTTTCATCATTTGCCATAATTTGAGATTTCTAATGAAAAAAAATAGGTCACCTTTAAAAACACTTAAACGCAAACGCGGCAAAACGCCGGTACCACGTTTAGACTGCATTCACACCTGAGCGTAGGGCTACGAGCGTTTTTACCGGCGTTTTGTCGCGTGAATTTGCACCCGTCGAAACGCTCATTGTCACGCTAAGGCTGCATTCACGCCTGAGCGTAGCGCTTCGAGCGTTTTTACCGACGTTTTTACTGGTGCTTTGTCGCGCGAATTTGCGCTCGTTGTCGCGCTAAACGCTTGAATCAAGTGTTTCCATTACATTCTATGACTCCTAAAACGCCCAAATCTGCCCGATTCGCAGACAAAATGGTTTTGTCCCCTCTAGCGTTTTGTAGCTTCAGGCTACAAAACGCTCAGGTGTGAATGCAGCCATAGCGTCTGAAACGTGGAAAACGTTTGCGTCTGAACCCATTTTTTTTGCTTCTGGAAAAACGAGGTTAAAAGCAACTGCTTGTAAACGCCAAAAAACGAGAGTGTGTGCATGGACACATAGAACAACATTGAATGGGTTCAGGGGCAGTTGAAAAAAGCGTCCAACTGCCTCTGAACGCGCGTTTAACAGCAAATAACAGCGTCTCGTGTGCATGGGGCCTTAATGTTTCCATTTATAGAAACTCTGCAGTCCCAATAGCTGTTTTCTTTAAGTTCTTGCTAATGTTTTATTATATTACAAAGTCATTTGGAACAACGCAGCAACTCTGCTTTTTGATACATTTATCTTTGTCTTTTTTGTTTCATTGAGAATTCCAAAAAAGGAACCTACAAGTAAAAATCGGAATCTAGTTACATGCAACACAGTGTGAAATAAAGAAACTAAAAATCAGTTACTTTTCATGTTTTTAATAATCAGGGGATAAAGGCGAATAACAGTAAAACATCCACAGGGGAAGATTTGCAAAAGCAGGTAATGGTTGATTGACAAGGTCTTTATTTCAAAGAATGTTGCATCTTAGTCACATTCCAGCCTAAGGCTAGGTTCACGCCATACAAGTGTGACAGAGCATGCGTGTGTTCCCACATGTAGGACAGCCCATAGATTTGAATGTTGTTGTCGAGCAGCCTCTTGTCCCCTTCGGCTGCTCACTTATATAGGGGGATCACATAAGCAGACCAGTGCCAGCTTAAAAATAGTTATTTATGCAGATCTTTTTATAGGGTAGGCGGGATAGGTTGCAGAAGTAGAAAGGGGGGGGGGGGTTTGGCATCAACTTGTACACTTGCAAAGTGTACAAGTTGATTTTGATTTTGTAGGACTTGTGGCAGGTGTATGATTAACCATTTATACCAAGCAGGTGCTAATGATCATCAATTTCACATGTAGGTTAAAACAGTCAATAACTGAAACAGAAACAGCCTGTGTAGGAGACTTGAAACCTGGGCGAGGAACAGCCAAACTCTTCTACTAAAGTGAGGTTGTGGAAGACAGTTTCATGTCACAGGTCATACCCCATGGCAAGTCTGAGCACAGCAACAAAACACAAGGTAGTTATACTACATCAGCAAGGTCTCTCCCAGGCAAAGATTTCAAAGCAGACTGGGATTTTAAAATGTGCTGTTCAAGCTCTTTTAAAGAAGCACAAAGTAACTGGCAACTTTAAGGACTGTAGACGCAGTGGTCGGCCAAGGAAACAATGCAGCAGATAAAAAGACATGCTTAATTCCCTTCGACATCAGAAGATGTCCAGCACTGCTATCAGCACAAAACCAGTGGGATCCAGGTATACTCATCTACTGTCCAGAATTGGTCTTCATGGAAGAACTGCGCCCAAAAAGCCATACCTCCAATGTGGAAACAAGGCTAAGCGACTGAATTTGCACAGAAACCGGAACTGGGGAGCAGATAAATAGCAAGTGCTCTGGATAGAGGAGTCAAAATTTGAAATATTTTGCTGTAGCTGGAGGCAGTTTGTTGGCCAAAAGGCTGGAGAGCGGTACAATAAACGAGTGCCTACAGGTAACAGTGAAGCATTTTGGAGGTTCCTTGCAAGTTTGGAGCTGCACTTTTGCAAAAGGAGTTGGAGATTTGGCCAAGATTAATGGTGTCCTCAATGCTGAGAAATACAGGCAGATGCTTATCCATCATGCCCTACCATCAAGGAGGCGTGTGACTGGCCCAAACTTCATTCTGCAGCAGGATAACGACCCCAAACATACAGCCAATGCCATTAAGAACTATCTTCAGCATAAAGAATAACAAGGAGTCCTGGAAGTGATAGTTTGGCCTCCACAGAGCCTTGATCTCAATATCGAGTCTGAGGCAGCCTACATCCACAGAAGATATGTGGTTACTTCTCCAAGATGAGTTCCTGCCGAGTTCCTTCAAAAACTGTATGCAAGTGTACCTAGAATTGTTGTTTTGAAGGCAAAGGGTGGTCACAACAAACATTGATTTGAATTTCTTTGGTTCATTTGCTTTACATTTTGTTAATTGATAAAAATATACTATTAACACTTCTATTTTTCAAAGCTTTCCTAAAGCAGTAGTAAAGTCCATTTTTTAATGTATACATACAGGCAAGCCTATAATAAAGCTTACCTGTAGGTACAGTAAATATTTCCTAAATGTGCACTATTTATGAGACATTTACTTTAGTAGAAGCCGATAATGTCACAGGCCCATGCAAACTGCACTCTCAATGGACGGCATGCCGTCTATTGAGAGACAGCTGTGCCGCGGGAGTGATGTTATCGCGGCTTGGCCATTCAAACGGCCGAAGCCTGCGAACCTGGAAGGAAGACCAGGCGAAGAGGGACAGCGGTGACAGCGCACTACTGGTAGACATGGGAGCCGTCGAAAAATTCGTTCCGTATTAAAAAGAAAATCGTAATTCGTAATCCGTGTACGGAATTCAATTCGAATTCGTACGAAATACGAATTCCGTACGACACGTATAACGAACGATTCGACCGGAACGAACGAATGCTTCGACCGGAAATGTACTTCCCCCACCCAATTCCAGCAGCAATCTTTTCTCTCTATAATGTCGAATCTTTTCTCTCTACAATGTCGAATCTTTTCTCTCTATAATGTCGAATCTTTTCTCTCTATGTCGAATCTTTTCTCTCTATGTCGAATCTTTTCTCTCTATGTCGAATCTTTTCTCTCTATGTCGAATAATCTTGGACTAATAGAGTTAAGGTTAGTCACATTCGGCCAAAAAATATTTACCTATCGCTTTGTCGAATTTTCATGTCTTATTTGGTAGTTTGGATTCGGATAATTTGGATACGAAATTTCGTACAAATTTTTCGAAATTTCGTACAGAATTCGTATTCGAAAAAATTCTTAATTCGGATTCATACAAATGTACGAATTTCGAAAAATTCGTACGAATTTTCGATTCGTACGAAACTAACCGCACATGTCTAACTGCTGGAGGGCTTCATTTTAAGTTAAGTCTTTAACGTTCTAGTACATTATGCTCTCAACTTGCAGGGGGAAGATCTTTTGTTTTGCAGTTTACTACAAATTTAACTTACGGCATTTTGACACACGTCTAAAACTTTTGCACAATAGTGTATATAATAATAAAGTAATAAAACTAAAAGTTCAAAAAATTTAAAATCGTATGCGTAAAAAATAAATAAAAAATAGTAATGAAAAAGTCACACTAAAGCCCTGTACACACGATCTGATATCCTATGGATTTTCGTCCGATGGATTCTTTTCATCAGACAAACCGATCGTGTATGGGACCCATCGGTCTTTTTTCCATCGGTTTTAAAAAATAGAACATGTTTTAAATTTTTCCGATGGATAAAAAAACAATCGAAAACTCTGATCGTCTATGGGCAAGTCCATCGGATCAAAAACCCACGCATGCTCAGAAGCATTGAACTTCATTTTTCTCAGCTCATCGAAGTGTTTTACGTCACCGCGTTTGGAACGGTTGGTTTTTTGACTGACGGTGTGTGGGCAAGACTGATGGAAAACAGTTTCATCAGATATCCGATGGACAAATCCATCGGACTAGAATCCATAGGAAATCTGATCGTTTGTACAGGGCTTAAGTGACAAGTGAGACAAACATACTCAAGAAGTCCATATGCAATCCCAATATATTTGCAATGATTGACAAAAATGAGTGTGGCGATGTTGTTGTCTGATCACTGGCAGAGAGAAGACCAAGGATATACTTCCTCTAGCCTTGAAAAATTATAATGTTGCTGCACAGTGTATGTAGCATGTTTGAAATTCATGCAAACTTTTACAATTCCTGAAAGATCAACTTTCAGTAATTTTTAGGTACAGATTATAAGTCATTGAGACCATTTTTTTTATTAAAATACACCATTAAAATTTTCAGTGACCAAAAACATGCCCCTTAGCTTTAATTTGGTGTGCCATTTATTTTCTGTGAATACTCACTTGTTACAAGAGTAGGTATCAACACAATCTTGATTCGTTTGAACTCCCTATTCAAAGATAAAAGAACGTTTAGTAAAAAATGTATTAATTATATTTTTTGTTTGATGAGACAGATGACTAAATATAAAGCAACTGGATTATCTTCTGGCAATAACACTGCAGCCCTTAGCAACCCCTTAGCCATGGCAGCTGGTGGATATACAGTAACATTTATTTTCTCATACATGCATGAGAAATTACCTGGACAATGTGCATGGAGGCAACAGCAGAGACAGCACATGGTTAATCATTTACTGCAGCATGAAATGAATGTATACTTAGTTCAGCCACTGTCCATAGATAGCTAGAAAAGTAATTGTTTTATAGTAGATAGTAGTGATGAGCCGAACACCCCCGGGTTCGGTTCGCACCAGAACCCGCGAACGGACCGAAAGTTCGCACGAACATTAGAACCCTATTAAATACAATGGATGCGAACGTTCGAATTCTAAAGTGCTAATTATAACGACTATTATGCATGTTATTGTCCTAAAAAGGGTTTGGGAACCCGGGTTCTGCACCAGGGGACATGTATCAATGCAAAAAGAAGTTTTAAAAACGGTCGTTTTTCGGGAGCAGTCATTTTAATGATGCATAAAGTGAAAAAAAAAAAGTCAAATATTCCTTTAAATATCGTACCTGGGGGGTGTCTAAAGTATGCCTGTGAAGTGCCACGTGTTTCCCGTGTTTAGAACTGTCCCTGCACAAAATGACACTTCTAAAGGAAAAAAAAGCCATTTAAAACTGCTTGCGGCTTTAATGTAATGTCTGGTCCCGGTAATATGGATGAAAATCTTTAAGAAAAATGGCATAGCTACCCCATGACCCCCCCCCCCTACCCCAGCCCATTACCAGCCCCTTTGGGTCTTGTATGGATATTAAGGGGAACACCGCACACAAAATAAAAAAGGCCCTATATACTCTGAACAGCCGTATACAGGCGGTGCATACAAGACAGGGACTGTAGGTTTGTTCTTATGTAGAATGTGTTTGTAATTTTGAACAGGTACATTGTTTAAGTGTAGCTCCAGCCCAAAAATCTATTTTTAAACTTTTTGGAAAACATAGGTAAGGGTTATCACCCCTGTAACATTTGTTTTGCTGTCTGTGCCCCTGTTCAGAACATTTCACCTCACTTTCCGTCCCAATGACAACTGTTTTTGAAATGTGGTGTTTTTCTTGAAACAAGGATTGGTGATAAAGCATCAGTACAGAGGAGACACCTTTCTCCCATATTAATTCTTACAGGAGAGAATTTTCCTTCCTAGGGGTAGATTTCCTCTCACTTCCTGTTGTCTTCTTGCGTTTGCAAGTAGGAGTCGTTTGTAAGTTGGATGTTTGAAAGTAGGGACCTGCCGTATATACTCTGCAGAAATAGGCCCCTTAGTTGTTGGTACAACACTGTAAGCACTCACAGTTACTCTTGGTTGGTGCTGGAACGCCCTGCTGTCAACTATTATATCAGGAATTGTAATTACATATAATTGTTGAACAGTGGTAGTAAAAATTGGGCCTTTGATGGTGGTGCTGGTGCCACAACACTGTAAGCCCTGACAGTTACTCTTGGTGGGTGCAGCAATGGGCCCTGCTGTGAATTATTAGATCAAGAATTGTAATTGCATGCCCCTGTTGAACAGGGGCTGAAAAATTGGGCCTTTCGTGGTGGTGGTGGTGGTGGCATTGCCACAACACTGTAAGCCCTCAGAGTTACTCTTGGTGGGTGCAGCAATGGGCCCTGCTGTGAATTATTAGATCAAGAATTGTAATTACATGCCCCTGTTGAACAGGGGCTGAAAAATTGGGCCTTAGGCACTGATGGCACAACACTGCAACCCCTCACAGATACTGTACTTGGAGCACAGCAATGAGCCCTGTTGCAAAGTATTGCTTCAAAAATTGTAATTACACGCCCCTGTTAAACAGGGGCTGAAAAATTGGGCCTTAGCCACTGGTGGCGGCACCCATAAACAAAAATGATCTTCCAAGCTATCATCATCAATCGTATCATTGAGGACTCAGAGGAGGAGGATAGCCAGTCAACATAACAGCACAGGCACTCAGCATCAGCATCAGTCTTGAAGGGATGTGACATGTTAAAATCAATTAGTCTGTTATATCAGCATCAGGTGTGTGGTAGCTGGTGGTGATCCAAGACTGGTTCATCTTGATGAAAGTCAGTCGATCAACCGAGTCGGTGGACAGGCGCACCCTGTGATCCGTGACAAATCCTCCAGCAGCACTGAATGTGCGTTCCGAAAGAACGCTGGATGCAGGACAGGCCAGTAGCTCAATTGCATACTGTGCAAGCTCTGGCCAGTGATCCATCCTCAAGACCCAGTAAGCCAGAGGATTTTCGGTGGGGAAGGTGTCCAAGTCTGACCTTGCCCCTAGATATTCCTGCACCATGTTTATCAGACGCTGGCGATGGTTGCTGGAACCGATCATACTTTGGGGCTGCGGACTAAAGAATTGTCTGAACGCATCGGTCAGACGGCCACCTTCCCCACCGCTCCTTCTTTGACTGGCCGAAGCCTCAGCAACTCGTTGTCCAGGACCAGGAGTTTGTAACCTCCCAGTCTCTGGGAACGCGTTGCACAGACCTTTCTGCAAGGCCTCCCGGAGTTGTCTCATCCTCTGCTCCCTCTGCGACGGTAACATAAGGTCCGCAACCTTACCCTTGTACCGTGGATCAAGGAGAGTGGCCAGCCAGTAATGGTCCCTCTCCTTGATCCGAAGAATACGAGGATCCTTCCGCAGACTTTGCAGGATCAGGGAGGCCATGCAGCGTAGGTTAGCTGAGGCATTCGGTCCGGAGTCCTCTGGGCCACTAAGGACGACATGATCCGCAGCCACCTCCTCCCAGCCACGTACAAGTCCACTGGTTTCTTGGGACTGTAAATCATCCCTAAAAGACTGCTGCTGATGATGCTGAGTGCCAGCCTCCACCTCCATGCTGACACAATCCTCCTCCTCCTCCTCTTCCTGTGCGATGGGTGGGACAGAAGGAACACTGTCTGGGTAAAGGGGGCCTTGAGAGGCAAGGAAGTCCTCCTCTTCCTGCCTCTGTTCTGCCTCAAGTGCCCTGTCCATTATTCCACGCAGCGTGTGCTCCAACAGGTGGACAAGAGGTACAGTGTCACTGATGCATGCACTGTCACAGCTCACCATCCTCGTGGCCTCCTCAAATGGTGCCAGGACAGTGCATGCATCCCTGATCATGCCCCACTGGCGTGGAGAAAAAAAACCAAGCTCCCCTGACCCTGTCCTGGTGCCGTAGTCGCACAGGTACTCATTGATGGCCCTCTGCTGCGTGTGCAGCCGCTGCAGCATGGCCAACGTTGAGTTCCACCTGGTGGGCATGTCACATATAAGGCGGTTCTTGGGCAGGTTCAACTCCTTTTGCAGCTCAGCCAGGCGAGCACTGGCATTATAAGATCTGCGGAAATGCACACAGGCTTTCCTGGCCTACCTCAGGACATCCTGTAAGCCCGGGTACCTGCCCAAGAACCGCTGCACCACCAGGTTAAGGACGTGAGCCACACAGGGCACATGGGTCAGTTGTCCCTGTCGGAGGGCGGAGAGGAGGTTGGTGCCATTGTCGCAAACCACCATTCCTGGCTTAAGCTGGCGTGGCGTCAACCACCTCTCGGCCTGGCCCTGCAGAGCAGACAGGACCTCTGCCCCAGTGTGGCTTCTGTCCCCCAAACACACCAGCGCAAGCACGGCATGGCATCTTTTTGCCTGCGTACTTGCGTAGCCCCTTGAACGGCTACGGAGCACCGCTGGTTCAGAGGACAAAGCACAGGAAGAGGTCATGGAGGAAGAAGAAGAGGAGGAGGGGGTGGAGGAGAGAGGTGTGTCACAACCACTAGTAGCATTTTGTAGGCGTGGCGGTGGAACAACCTCCAACACTACTGCACCTTGTCCTGCATCCTTCCCAGCTGCCAAAAGAATGACCCAATGGGCCGTGAAAGAAAGGTAACGTCCCTGTCCATGCCTGCTGGACCATGAGTCAGCGGTAATATGCACCTTACCGCTGACCGCCCTGTCCAGCGAGGCCAAGACATTGCCTTCCACATGCCGGTAGAGAGCCGGAATAGCCTTCCGTGAGAAAAAGTGGCGTTTGGGAACCTGCCACTGAGGAACCGCACATTGCACAAACTCACGGAAGGGGGCCGAGTCTACCAACTGAAAAGGCAGCAGTTGAAGCGCTAGCAATTTAGCCAAGCTAGCATTCAACCGCTGGGCATGTGGATGGCTGGGAGTGAACTTCTTTCGACGGTCCAGCAGCTGGGGCAGGGAAATTTGCCTGCTAGAATCGGACGTCGGTGTACTGCTAGCAGAGTGGCCGCAAGTACTTGGCTGTGACACACCTAATTCTACACCTTCATTCCTCTCAGTGCATGTTTCAGAGAGGACTGAAGTTATAGTGGGGTTGGAGATCCCAGCTGATGCGGTGCAAGGAGAGGTCCGCTTTGTTCTTTGGTGTGGGTCTTTGAGGTAGGCTTGCCAACGAGCTGCATGGCAGGTCAACATATGTCTGGTCAGGCATGTGGTACCCAAGCGGCTGATGTTTTGGCCACGCGATATACGCTTGAGACATATGTTGCAAACAGCAGCTGTGCGATCTGATGCACTAGCCTCAAAAAAGGCCCACACCAAAGAACTTTTTGAATGACGGGCAGAGGCAGCGCCCTGCACAGGCGGAGCTCTGCGATGTGATTCCGTCGGTGTACTGCCCTTACGCTGGCCACCAAAGGGCATCCTGCCTCGTTGGAGATGTGCCTCCTCCTCATCCTCCTCCTCCTCTCTCCTATTAGGCACCCACGTGGAGTCAGTGACCTCATCATCCCCTCCCTCCTCATCACTGGAGCCAATCTGGCAGTATGCTGCAGCTGCTGGAACATGACTGCCAGATTGGTGTCCTTGAGCATCCCCTCTGTCTGCTCTCACGCTACTGCCTTCCTGTAGCTGGGTTTCATCATCAGACCCTTCGAAACGCTGGGCATCCTCCTGGAGCATGTACCCAACACTGTGCTCAATCAGTTCGGGGGACTCCTCAGGAGGAGGACATGGTGGGTCTAGGGAAGGAGTGACTGATGATGAGTCTGACATTGATACCAGGGAAGAGGACGCTTTGGCAGCTGCTTTGCCAGTACCCTGAGCCTGGGTGAGAGAGGATGAGGAGGAGGAGGAGGGCTTGGTCATCCACTCTACCAAGTCTTCGGCATGATGTGGCTCAACATGTCCAGCTGCCGAAAAGAAGGACAAGCGTGTCCCATGGCCATGTGCTGATGACAATGCACCGCGTCCACGACCAGCACTGTTGCCCCCAGACACAGAGCCTGCTTGCCCTCTTTTATTGCCTCCTGACTGTCTGCCTCTCCTTGTTTGCCTTCCAGACATTCTAATGGATGGCCTGCAGGGAGATGGGAAAAAAGCAATAAGGGCTACCTTCAGGTGTCCTTCTCTGTCCCTTTACTTAAGGATTTCTAAATATGGTTGAGGATAATTGCTTTCGCACAGAATAGCACAATGACAATTTCCCTGACTGTCCAAAAAACAAGGATTTCAAAGATGGTTGATGATCAATGCTTTAGCACAGTATAGCACAAGGAGAATTTCCCTCACTGTCCTTCCCTGTCCCTAGAAACAAGGATTAGCACAGTAAAACACACTGACACTCTCGCTACCTATAGTTTTCTGTCCATAGAAAAAATGTTTTTTTAAAGATGGTTGATGATCAATGCTTTAGCACAGTATAGCACAAGGAGAATTTCCCTCACTGTCCTTCCCTGTCCCTAGAAACAAGGATTAGCACAGTAAAACACAGTGACACTCTCCCTACCTATAGTTTTCTGTCCCTAGAAAAAATGTTTTTTTAAAGATGGTTGATGATCAATGCTTTAGCACAGTATAGCACAAGGAGAATTTCCCTCACTGTCCTTCCCTGTCCCTAGAAACAAGAATTAGCACAGTAAAACACAGTGACACTCTCGCTACCTATAGTTTTCTGTCCCTAGAAAAAATGTTTTTTTAAAGATGGTTGATGATCAATGCTTTAGCACAGTATAGCACAAGGAGAATTTCCCTCACTGTCCTTCCCTGTCCCTAGAAACAAGGATTAGCACAGTAAAACACAGTGACACTCTCCCTACCTATAGTTTTCTGTCCCTAGAAAAAATGTTTTTTTAAAGATGGTTGATGATCAATGCTTTAGCACAGTATAGCACAAGGAGAATTTCCCTCACTGTCCTTCCCTGTCCCTAGAAACAAGAATTAGCACAGTAAAACACACTGACACTCTCCCTACCTATCCTTCTCTCTTTCCCTAAACTAAAGGAATCCAGGTTAAGCAAGAAAAAAAAAAATGTCACTGTCCCTGCCTATGCTTCTCTTTCCCTGCTCCGGAACACACTACACTAGGCCGCCGTGCTGGCGGCCTTTTATAGTGTGGGGCGTGTACTAAACACCCTCAGCAATAATTGGCCACAGGCATCCTGCCTGTGGCCAATCATTGCTCTCCTCGCTGCCGGCGCTGTGATTGGCCAAGCATGCGGGGTCACAGTGCATGCTTGGCCAATCACAGCGCCTGGATGACACTGCGATGGCGTAGTGCATTGTGGGCCGTTCGCGTCACTCGAATTAGGCGCGAACGGCCCAAATCAATCGATCGTCGAACGATCGAACAGCCGATGTTCGAGTCGAACGTATGTTCGACTCGAACACCGAGCTCATCCCTAGTAGATAGTCACTGCTGAAAGGAAGCTTATAATAGTTATTTTTTATAATTATATATATATATATTATTATATATAATGTGTCATTGCTGACTAGTTCTGAAAATGCTTGTTGTCTGGCAGTCGTCAATGGCAACTCAAGATTCCCTTTAGGAAAAGCAGGATTGCGAGAGAGGATGAGGAGGCCGTCACACATTTGCTATACAGCTGTATTATATAAAGCTACATCTGCAAAAGGGAGCATACCCTACGAAACTCCCAGGACTCTAAGGCCTCATTCACACGGAGACCATCAGTTTAGCCACGTTAAAAACGTATCAGTTCTTATCCGTTATTTCATCCGTTCCGTTAACTACTTAAGGACCGCTGCATGACGATGTAAGTCGACAGAATGGCATGGACAAGCACAAGGGCATACAGGTACATCCCTTTAAGAACCTGTCCGTGGGTCGCGCGTGCGACCCGATCCGAAGCTCCATGACCGCACCCGCGGACCCGATCGGCGCCGGTGTCCCGCGATCGGGTCACAGAGCTGAAGAACGGGGAGAGGCAAGTGTAAACAAACCTTTCCCCGTTCTTCCTAGTGGCATGTCAGTGATCGTCTGTTCCCTGTCACAGGGAACGACGATCCGTGACATCACACGTCAAGCCACGCCCCACTACAGTAAGAATCACTCATTAGGTCACACTTAACCCCTACAGCGCCACCTAGAGGTTAAACCCTACACTGCCAGTGTCATTTTCACAGTAATCAGTGCATATTTATAGCACTGATTGCTGTAAAAATGACAATGGTCCCAAAAATGTGTCAAAGGTGTCCAATGTGTCCGCCATAATGTTGCAGTCACGATAAAAATCGCTGATCGCCGCCATTACTAGTAAAAAAAATTAATATTAATAAAAATGCCATAAAACTACCCCCTCTTTTTGTAGACACTATAACTTTTGCGCAAACCAAACGCTTATTGCGATTTTTTTTACCAAAAATATGTAGAAGAATACGTATCGGCCTAAACTGAGGGAATTTTTTTTTTTTAATATATATATATATATATATATATATATATATATATATATATATATATATATATATATATATATATATATATATATATATATTATTGGGGATATTTATTATAGCGAAAAGTAAAAAAATTCATTTTTTAAAAAATTGTCACTATTTTTGTTTATAGCGCAAAAAATAAAAACTGCAGAGGTGATCAAATACCACCAAAAGAAAGCTCCAATTGTGGGAAAGAAATGACGTCAATTTTGTTTGGGGGCCACGTCGCACGACCGTGCAATTGTCAGTTAAAGCGACGCAGTGCCGAATTGCAAAAAGGGGCCTGTGTCAGGTCACCTGTGGCCAGATGACAGATGCACACCGTTGGGGGTCAGGAGTGCGCCACAAGGTAGTGAACCCTATGGCCGACTGATGCGGATGGGACACTGGGTGGTTGTGGAAAGCGGGACCAGTGGGGCACCAACAGGGATCCACAGGGAGCTAGAGTCAAAGATTCCCCAAGGCGCGGAGTCTAAGATCCAGCAGATTTTCACCAGAGCCTCTAGTGGTGAGGATGGCCTACGCTGCAGCTGGGTCCAGGTCGCAGCCCCCAGAGTCCCCTAGCTCACGCTCCATAGGGTAAAGAGGATAGAGGGGAAGCAGCAGCACAGGATACAAGAATAGTGAGGAGAAAGCCAAAGTCAGGGCAACAAGCAGACACGGATAAACGAAGGACAAGCCGAAGGTCAAGGTCACTAGCAGACAGGGATAGTCGGGAACAAGCCAATATCATAAACACAGACAGACGTAGCACACGGCAGGCAGGAACCCAAACACACAATGCTTAAACAAACACGTTGATAAGCAAGGCAGACTTGCAGTGCACAGGTTAATATAGAGTTCTGTGATAGGGCCTGGGGTGGAGCCAGGCTGGGAGGAGAGATTATAAAAGCAGCCAGGTGAGAGAGTCTGGCCTCTAAGGTGAACACAAGAGGAGGAAGGTAAGATGGCAGACACACATTACTGCATATCCATGACAGCCTGGTTCTTTAGCAACAAAATGGTCCAGGGCTTAAGTGGTTAATCTCCGTTTTCACCCGTCTTCAGTTCCGTTTACATCCGTTAATGTACCCATTTTTGTGTCCGTTTTGATCCGTTTACAGCAATTTCTGTGGCTTTAATGACATTACCCAGAAAGCATTGCTCCTCCCATGCTGCATTGCAGTTTTCAGTGATTGACTTGTCCTTGCGGTGTCCTTCCTTTGTCCTTGTCCTTGTGTGTGCTATCTGCATTGTGCAATGGATTCCAACAATTTTTGGGACAGCATGACATGGTTTGTCGTATTTGCCTATACGAGGAGAATGGAGAGCAAGAAAAAGCAGATTGTGGCTAGAAGACGTCGATTATGGACCCACCCCATGCTACTGAAGCGGCCTTCTGAAGGTTTTGTTGCTCTGCACTATGCTCATCTCCGACAGTATCCCACTAAGTTTTTCAACTTTACCAAGATGACCGTAGCCACATTTGACTACTTACTGGACCAGCTGCACCCACGACTGCAGCGTAGAAATACCAACATGAGAAGGTGTGTACCTGCAGATGAACGTCTTAGTGACCTTGGAGGGGTAAGAAGTCATTCATTTATCAAGTGTAATTTTTTGTTGGTCTGCTGAAGGGGTTGGCAACCTCGGGCCTCCAGCTCTGGTGAAGTCCCATGAATCTTTGCAAGACCCTGACAATCACAGGGCTGACTCCTAGAGGGAGAAGCATGATGGGATTTGTAGTTTCAAAACAGCTGGAGTGCAGAGGTTGCCTACCCCTGGTCTACTGTGTGTGTGTTTGTGTTCTTATTTACAGTAGGTATAGATAATAAATCTTGTATCGATTTATGTGCCAGTATAATGTTGTTTTACTAAAAAAAAAAAAAAAAAAAAAAAAAAAAAGCTAAAAATGTAATGTTCATTTGGCATATTGTCCAGTAAATGGCGTGTGTTTTTCAAACCCCCTTGCAACTCAGTCTTGAGAATGCGGAGTTAGTAATTCAGGCCTGCTGCATTCTGCATAACATTGTCAGGGATAAGGAGGGCATCCATGTTGAGGAAGCGTTCCACCTGCCTTCCGTATAGTACAGCAGCGTACGTGCAAGGAGATCCTACACTGCCATGCGGGAAAAATTTGACGACTTCTTTCTATCTCCATCAGGAGAGGTTCCATGGCAATATCAATGTATTTAAATAATGAAGTGCAAAATTCAATAATTGTACAAATATGTCCAATACCATATGAAACTGTTTGCTATATTTGGTCATTTCATTGTGTTTTGATAGCATAAAAATACCAAAAAAGCACATATGTTCAAAAACGTTTTTTATTATTCTGCATAACCCATTTGTAATAACGTTTTTTTTAACTTTTTACTTGTCAAGTTTGAACAAAGCATAACATATGCATACTTTCACAAAATAACATAAAAAACAGGTTACAAATCCTGATAAAAAGAGGGGATGGGGAAAATAAAGTAGAATTTTGGGAAGAACCAGAGCTGGTTTGGCTATTAGCTTGAGAAACATCGGCAGAATTTGAGCTAATATTTGCACTCGGAGGATATGTTCCCTGTGAGGAATGAGCAGGAGAGGAAGCATAAGGAGACCTCTGGGTATTGTGCATTGAGCTGTTTGAACGCACAGGGGTCTGTGGATAGGGTGGTAGATGTGGCTGGGCCAGAAGGCAAGGGGGCTCATAGGAATATTGACGGTATGGCCTCTGAGGGGGTTCATACTGGCTAATAGTGGGCAATGGCATTCCTGACTCGACAGCTCTAATACATCCCCCCGCATAATTAAATATACCCATATGTATCTCCATCTGCCTCGCTGCTGGTACTTTTTGAAGTGTGTGGTAAGTTGTCCTCAGGAAGGATGCATTTGAGTTGTTTGGATCACAGAATGGATCTATACTCTCCTGTCTTTTAAAAAGGAGGTCATCTCGTCCATGAAGGACTTCATGGCTTTGTCCATCTCTGTATTTTCTGCCTTTTTGCCACGCCCCGAGGATTGTGATGTTGTTGGCCTGTCATGACTAACCTGTAGAGAATAATATGCCAATTGAGAAATGCAATGATGCTTTGGTGTACATCAGATAAAGATTATTAATCAATAGTATGCTTACATTCACGGATCTTTGTAAAGAGCTTGGACGTGCACTTTGACGTGCTGTCTCATCAACAGACTGGCCTTCTCCTTGTGTGGCATGCTCACCTCCCTGCACTGCCTCTGTCTGTCTCCTCCTCACACTGAGACGTTTGATGATGTACGACAATAAAAAGGAGGAACATTTGGTCTCAAAACCTTACTATATGGATACCTACTTTTTTCACTTTCTAGATGAAACTTCCAAACGTCACTTACGATCCAACGTCCATGACTTTCCTTAGGAAGGCCAACATTTCAAAGTAGATCGATTTTTTCTTGGCGTTGGCTTCGGAACTGCTTCCACACTCTGCCTCATCATTTAAATCTCTTTGAAAACAGTCTCACAGAGAACGCCATCGTCTGTTAATTTCCAATTCAGTAAACACACATTTAATAATAATTTGGAGTTAAGATTTTAAGTAAAGTGGATAAAAAAAAAAAAAAATCGATATAGTCTGTGGAGGAGTCAGCATGCCCTTGCCTATTCACAATATTAAACATGTGCACAGAATGCTATCAACCAGAGGCGTTGCTAGGGGGGTGCGGGGGGTGCGGTCCGCCCCCGGGTGACACCCGCTAGAGGGGTGACACCCTCCCTTTTTTTTTTTTTTTTTTTTATTTTTTTTTTACAGCTGACCCATTCATTGATTAATTTGGCCTGGAACAACACCTCCAGCGCCGCGGCCGCGCCTGGTGTGTGTCCTCCGGCTCCTTATTCTTCCTATTCCTAAATTCCAATCCTCCTCCCTACCCTACAGAGCCAGCGAGCGACTCAGCCTGTCACATCATCACACTGCACTGTGATGATGTGACGACACGTCACTGCAGCACACACACAACTTTCTCCGCCCGGGCGGCGCGGCTGCTGTGTGTGACGGTCGCTGCCCACAGTGCCCAGCCCTCCTCCTCTCCACTCTCCAGGAGTACAGACTGTCTGAGACTCCAGCTGGCGGCGGCGCGGCGCACAGAATAAGAACAGGTGGGGGGGGTTCTCCACCGTCGGCCCGCCGGAGCACAAGATGAGGTGTGTGTATGGGGGGGGGGGTTGCCTTTGTAAGAGAGCTAGTGTGGGACAGTGGGAGGACTCAGTTTCAGTGTCTGGCGCCCTGCCCCTGACGGCCTGTATATGATATGATAAGGAAGGGGGGGATGCAAGGTGGTCTGCTGCTAGACACAGCTATAGATTTTATATATATATATATATATATACACTATGTAATATAGCTGGTCCAGCCGCCCCTCCCCCCACCAGACCAGCTAACTCCTGTGCTACTGTGCCTATTATATGTAATATAATATATCTGTGTCCAGCAGCCCCCCCCCATTATCAGACAGCCAACACTCACAATATAATTTATATTAGCTGACTGAGACACCCCCAGCCTGAGCTGGTCTGATGATGATGATGATGGGGGGGGGGAATGCTGCTGGCCACAGATATATTATATTAGATATAGGCACAGTAGCTGAGTGACACACCTACCCACCCTGAGCAAGCTGGTCTCATGGGGGGGGGGGTGCTCTGTGTCACCAGGTATGATAGCTGAGCGGAGCCGCCCTAATCTAGCCTGATAAGGGGGGGGGGGGGGTGTCCACAGACCACAGCACAGGTGTAGGCAGACAGTGACCCACACCCACATCAGATCCATCCAGCAAGCAGAAGGTCACAGCAGCATCTTCTCGTCTTCTCTGTGGCCATCAGATCCGGTCCAAGCAAGCAACACGCCTTGTTGTCAGCAGGTCACAGCATCTTCTCGTCTTCTCTGTGGCCATCAGATCCGGTCCAAGCAAGCAACACGCCTTGTTGTCAGCAGGTCACAGCATCTTCTCGTCTTCTCTGCGGCCATCAGATCCGGTCCAAGCAAGCAACACACCTTGTTGTCAGCAGGTCACAGCATCTTCTCGTCTTCTCTGCGGCCATCAGATCCGGTCCAAGCAAGCAACACGCCTTGTTGTCAGCAGATTACAGCATCTTCTCGTCTTCTCTGCGGCCATCAGAACCGGTCCAAGCAAGCAACACGCCTTGTTGTCAGCAGATTACAGCATCTTCTCATCTTCTCTGCAGCCATCAGATCCGGTCCAGCAAACAACACACCGTTTCAGCAGGTCAGTTCCAAAATCCAAATCATGCCAATGATGCCATTATCTGCTGTCCCCAGGGACAGATCCGATCCAGAGATCACCATACAGTGGGATCTCTGGATTGGATCTGTCCCTGGGGACAGCAGATAATGAAAAGTGTGGGGGCAGAGCTGCGATGAAGTCACTCATCGTGTTGGAGCCCTCGGTTAAGCCCCTTTTACACTGGGGCAGTTGGTGCGTCGGCGGGGGGGGGGGGGGTGACACCATGTTATACCGCACCAGGTGACACCAACCCTAGTGACGCCACTGCTATCAACATATTCAGATGGACAGCAATATTTTGATGCTTAGGTCACCACAAACTGAGCGTGCAACAAGGACAGCAATAGACACAAAAAATTATGTCCTTCTGGGACAAGGTGCGCACACTCCAGAGAGGCCAGAAAGGATGTGCACTGTCCTCAAATTCACATGCATTAGTACAAACGGTAAATAACAATATATGCAAAGTGGGGTTATTTACGAAAGGCAAATCCACTTTGCACTACAAGTGCAAACTACAAGCGGATCTACAGCGACTGCACTTCCAAGTGCACTTTCAGTTAAATTTTAAGTGCACTTTGCACTTGTAGTGCAAAGTGGATTTGCCTTTAGTAAATATCCCCCCAGAGTGCCACATGGTTTGGCTCTGCTGCTCACGTTTCCATAATCTGATGAATACATAAAAACACCGACAAGAAAGCATGCTGCAGTTGGGCAACACTTACCACATTGATCACGCTGTTTGGGAGACATGGTGGACCAATTTGTTGTCAGAAGTTTATAGATTTCCTCCCACAGTTGCGGTGTCTTAACTGTGTCACTGTGGTCCCGACAGGTTGAGTCCCACATGCCTGGCCTTTCGTGGACCTGGTTAATTAGGTCCTCATGGGATACATCTCTGGCCATGTTTCTCCTTGGGGATGATGTACTGGGGATGCACTTCCTATTGTCAGACTACTGCCTGGGTCCATAGGTTGAGTTCACAAATAAAGAAAACATTTTTTTTTATTCAAAACAGATCTTAACTGATCGGACGTTGGCGGACATCGTCCGTTAATATCCGTTTTCACGGATCTGGACGTCGCCTTGTACATTAAAAAAAAAAAAAAAAAAAAAAAAAACGGATAAAAATCGGAAGCGGAGGTTAACAGATGGTCATCCGTTTGCCCATAGGACTGCATTGTCGTCTGTTGACGGATGGCAGAAAAACGGATAGAAGGTCCATCCGCGTAAAAGGGGCCTAAGAGGGCTAGTGATGTCATCTTTAAAAAAAATAAAAATTATTCGTTTTGAAAGACAGCATGCAAAAATATGAAAAACAAAATCAATTGGTGTATTCACCTCGACACCAAGAATACTTAGCTTGGTACTTAGCATTTAGTGCTAAATAAAAATAGAAAAGTACAAATTACCACAAAATGTAACATAGAAAACCTTATCAAGGTGGCCACACAGGGCCAGTGATGAAAATACACTTCACTATAAGAATATTACCCACTAAGGGCCCAAACCAAGGTGCTACCACAAGGACGCAATCTGCGCCAGAACATCAAAAAGAGGTAAAATGAGGAAATCCAAAAGTAAAAAAACAAAAACAAAAAAACAAACCAATGCCCCCCCCAACGCCCAAGCTGTACCGATCAGTGGAGAGTACTGTAACCAATTATATTAAAGGGAACCTGGATCAGTGCTCTCTAGATCGCAGGAGTAAGGGCAAAACCCAGAATTAAATGGTCTAATATATTAGGAGTGTGCTAAATATGCCTCAATAGCATTTTAATAACATAATCCTATTCAGGGGCTAAGAGAAGGGTCATATACTGGGCAATAAAGAAGGGCAATGAATCAAGCCACAGGCATAAGACTAATCATTGTGAGATGGCAATTAGATGACATCTAGGCATTGGTGAAGGGGCTGTCAAGCCAGGACTGCCAGACCTTGTTGAATTTACTTTGGACACCCTCTACTTAAAGTGGAACTTTATCCATAACTTGATAAAAAGTATAAATAAGTATAGTATAAAGTATAAATAGCAAGAAACATACATTCCACATTAATAATTAAAGTGGTACTAAAGTCTCCCCCCCCCTTTAAAAATAACCAACATGTTGTTATACTTGCCTGCTCTGTGATATGGTTTTACAGAGCAGCCCAGATGCTCCTCTTCTCAGATCCCTCTTTGGTGCCCCTGGCCCCTCCCTCCTGTCAAGTGCCCCCAGAGCAAGCAGCTTGCTCTTGCGGCACCCAAGCCAAGCCACAGCTCCCTGTGTCCATTCAGACACAGAGCCACAGTTCGACACCGCCCCTTTCTCTCCTGATTGACAGCAGCGGGAGCCAATGGCGCTGTTGCTGTGTCTCAGCCATTCAGGAGGAAGAATCCCGGACAGCCGAGGCACTCGCGCACTTCACTGGATAGAGATGGGGTTTGGGTATCTAATAGGGGGGTTAAGGGGGGATGCTATAAACAAAAAGGTATTTTTTTTCTTAATGCATAGAATGCATCAAGATAAAAAAAAACTTCTACCTCTACAACCACTTGCTGACCGCCGCACGACGACGTACGTCGACAGAATGGCACGAGCAGGCACATTGGCGTACAGGTAGGTCCATTTAAATTTGCCGCCCAGCGGGCGAGCGCGCGTGCCCACCTCGTGAGTGCGGCTGCGCGTTCCAGGAACTCGATTGTTCCCGGGCAGCCCGCGATTGCGGTCGGCAAGGGCATTACAGGGGAATGCCTTTGTAAACAAGGCATTCCCCTATTCTGCCTAGTGACACTGTCACTGATGACCGTTCCACGTGTAGCCACGCCCCCTAACAGTAAGAATCACTCCCTAGTACTGACATAACCCCTGCAGCGCCACCTAGAGGGTAACCCCTTCACTGCCAGTGTAATTTTTACAGTAATCAGTGCATTTTTATAGCACTGATCGCTGTAAAAATTACAATTGTCCCAAAATGGTGTCAAAAAAGTGTCCGATGTGTCCGCCATAATGTCGCAGTCACGATATAAAAAATAAAAAAAAGCCGATCGCCGCCATAACTACTAAAAAAATAAAATAAAAAAGTTACCAAAAATGCCATAAAACATGTTTTAGAAGGTATAACTTTTGTGCAAACCAATCAAAAGCTTTTTGCGTTTTTTACCAAAAATATGTAGAAGAATACGTATTGGACTAAACTATTGAAAAAAAAAAAAATTTTTTGGGGATATTTATTATAGCAAAAAGTAAACATTGAATTTTTCTCAAAATTGGTCGTTTTTTTTTGTTTATAGCGCAAAAAATCTAAACCGCAGAGGTGATCAAATACCACCAAAAGAAAGCTCTATTTGTGGGGGAAAAAAGGACGTCAATTTTGTTTAGGAGCCACGTCGCACGACCGCGCAATTGTCAGTTAAAGCGACGCATTCCCGAATCGCAAAAAGTGGCCTGGTCTTTGACCACCAAAATGGTCCGGGGCTGAAGCGGTTAAGCTACCAAAATTCGGTTGTGCTGTAAACTGCCTCCAGCATCGATCCTGATTCTTCTTGCACAGAGCAAGAAGTCCAGAGCCCCTGAAAAGCAGTAAGACCCCTTTCACACTGGAGGCATTTTTCAGGCACTATAGCGCTAAAAATGGCACCTAAAAATGCCTCATCTGCAGTTTCAGTGTGAAAGCCAGAGTGCTTTCACACTGGGGCACTGCGCTGGCAGGACGTTAAAAAAAAGTCCTGCAAGCAGCATCTTTGGGGCGGTGGAGGAGCTGTGTATACACCGCTCCTGCCCGTGGAAATTAATTGGCATCGCTGCCGAAGCACCTGCAAAGCGCTTCAGCAGCGGCGCTACATGAGCGCCATTAACCCTTTCCTCGGCCTCTAGCAGGGGTTAAAAGTGACCCGCTAGCGGCCGCAAAGTGCTGCTAAAATGACGGTAAAGCACCGTTAAAACTAGCAGCTGCAATGTGAAAGGGCTCTAAATCATAAAGCTGAACTAAACCCATCGATTTAATGGTTTAAAAAAAACAATTACATTCCTAGAATGCCGGGGTTGCCAGCTGTCACATTTGTTTGTGTCCTCAACCAAACTGTCAAACCATCAAATGCCTGGTGTCATAACTGATCACATGTGCAGTACCATGGCAGTTGAAGATCAAACAGAAGCAGCTTCCTTGGCTGTAAAGGTTTAATTCCGCTTTAATGCTGTCAGCAGATCAGCCTCTACAAATTCACTGGTGCCTAACAAAATTGGATTTTTTAAAACAGCTTACCTGTAAAATCCTTTTCTTGGGAGTACATCACAGGACACATACTTAGATAATTACTTAGTGGGTTAGATAGTCGCCATCAGGTGATTGGACACTGGGAACCCTAATTACAAGGCAAGTTCCTCCCCTATATAACCCCTCCCATATGGAGAGCACCTCAGTTTTGTAGCAAAGCAATAAGTGTCCCAACGTATAATCTCGAAGAGGGGCGGGAGCTCTGTGTCCTGTGATGTACTCCCAAGAAAAGGATTTTACAGGTGAGCAGTTTTAAAAAAAACTAATTTTCTTGGGAGTACATCACAGGACACAGAGACTTAGATAATTACTTAGTGGGATGTCCCATAGCAATGCCCAAATTGAGGGGAGTGAGACACAGATCAGAAAACAGACTACCATCGGACAAGAGGACCTACACTGCTGCCTGCAGTACACTGCGCCCGAAGGCGGCATCCTCATGTCCTCTCACATCCACTTGGTAAAATTTAGTGAATGTATGGACCGAAGACCAAGTAGCAGCCTTGCAGATCTGAGTCATTGAGGCCTGGTGATGCACTGCCCATGAAGCACTAACTGCTCTAGTCGAGCACGCTTTAACCTGAAAAGGAGGAATCTTCTTTTCCGAAGCATAGACCTGAATAAGGACTTGTCAAATCCACCTTGAAATAGTGGACTTCGACACTGCCTGGCCCTTCCTCTGGCAGAATAGACAATCAGTATTTCGTATCTGAGCCGTAGCTTGCAGATACATTTTTACCGCCCTTACAACATCTGTTGTACAGTGTACAGTGTAGTTTCTCTTCTTCCGCGGACTGAAGATTTGGAAAAAAGGACGGTAGGACTACATCTTGATTCAGATGGAATGCTGAAACCACTTTCGGTAAAAAAAAAAGCTGGGTGAGGTCGCAACACCACCCTGTCTTCATGAATAATCAAATATGGCCCTTTACACAAATGAGCTGCCAACTCCAATACCCTCCTTGCTGAGGATATGGCTACAAGAAAAAAAACTATTTGTTAAAAGAACTAAAGAAGCATGGTGCAATGGTTCAAAAGGCTTTTTCTGTATAACAGATAAAACTAAATTTAAGTCCCACGGGCACACAGGAGGCTTAACCGGCGGATTTAAGCGCAGCGCTCCCTGGACAAAGGCCCAGATCAGGGAATGAGAGGCAATCAGTCTCTGAAAGAAGACTGCCGAGATCTGGTCCTTGATAGTACTCAAGGCCAGCTTAATTTCTATGCCTAATTGAAGAAAGGCAAGAATCCTGCTAATGGCATACCTTCTAGGATGCCACCTTGGATTCACACCAGGAAAAACATATGCCTTCCAGATTCTGTAGTAGATGAGCCTGGAGGCCGGCTTCCTAGCTTTAACCAGAGTGGATAGGACTGGGCCCGAGAGCCCACGACTCTTCATAATGTGGGTCTCAACAGCCAAAGGGTTCACCTCTGCCATCTTCACGATCTCCGCATACCAGGATCGCCTGGGCCAAGCCGGGGCTACCAGAATCACCGGCTTTCTTTCTCTCTTGACTCTCCGAAGGAATCGTGGCAGAAGCGGAACTGGAGGGAACGCATAAATCAGAGAATACTGATCCCATGGAATTGTTAAGGCATCCGACGCTTGTGCTAACGGATCTCTTGTCCTTGACACAAAGTTGTCCAGCTTTGTGTTGAACCTGGAGGCCAACAGGTCTACATCCAGGGTACCCCATTTCCGACATATGGCCTGAAATATGTTGGGGTGTAGAGACCATTCTCCTGGACTCAGCTGCTGGTGGCTTAGAAAATCCGCCTGCCAATTTTCTACCCCTGGAATGATGACTGCAGACAGACCGGGAACATGCATTTCTACCCAAGAAAAAAAATGTGATTCACCTCCTTTTGGGCATCCCGACTTCTGGTGCCTCCTTGGTGATTGATATAAGCCACTGCTGTGGCATTGTCGGACTGTATTCGGACAGGACAATCCTGCAACCTGCAAGTCCAGACCCTGAGGGCCAGACGAATTGCCCGTATCTCCAGAATGTTGATGGGCAAGAGCTCTTTGGCTCTGGACCAATTTTCCCTGGGCAGAAGCTTCTTCCAGAACTGCCCCACAGCCTATAAGGCTGGCGTCTGTGGTCACGATCTTAAAATTAACAGGAATAAAGGATTTTCCCTTTAACAGATTCTGAGGGAGCAACCACCAATTGAGGCTCTGTTGAACCCACGGTGACAGGTGCATTGGAAGGTCCAAGGCTTGAAATTTTCGGTTCCAGGCAGACAGGATGCTGCTCTGCAAAAGTCTTGAGTGAAACTGGGCATAAGGAATGGCCTCGAATGAGGCTACCATTTTTCCTAATAACCTCATGCATAGACGAATGGAAGGATTTTTACTTGCTTTGATCATACGGACCAAATCCTTTATGGCTTTGACCTTTGACTCGGGTAAGAATACCCTGCTTTGGATCGTGTCTATGACCATGCCCAAACACTCCAGCCGTCTTTGGGGCCTTAAGGAGGATTTTTCTAGATTAGAGTACCTAGGCTGGGTCCTCAAATACTCCACTGTGCTGCGCACATTGCGGTCTAGGCGTGCTACGGACTGATCTATAGAGCAGCAGATCGTCCATATAAGCCGTTACTGCTATTCCCCCTGCCCTTAGCTTTGCCAGGGGCGGGGCTAGCACCTTTGTGAACACTCGAGGTGCGGTAGCCAGACCGAAAGGTAGGGCCACAAATTGAAAGTGGTGCTGATCCACTGCAAACCTTAGAAATCTTTGGTGAGCGGGGAAAATTGGCACATGTAGATATGCATCTCCGATGTCTATTGATGCCATGAATTCTCCTCCCTGAAGGGTGTGGAGACTACTGAACGGACAGACTCCATGCGGAAGGAGCGAATGTTCAGAAACTGATTCAGGTCTTTCAGATCCAGAATAGGTCTGACATCCCCATTTGGTTTTGGAACCGTAAAGAGGTTTGAGTAGAACCCGAGCCTTGCTCCTCTGGGGCTACTTCTATGATGACCCCTTGGGCCAACAGGCACTCCAGGGCCAAAAGTAAAGGTCTCCTCTTTTCTGGATTTTTGGAGATTCTTGATCTCAGAAAGCGGGATGGCGGAAGTTCTCGGAACTCTAGCTTGTAGCCTAGAGATACCGTGGAGATGACCCATTTGTCCTGAACCTCTTCCCACTGGGCGTCCCTTCATAGGGAAATTTTGGGGTTCTGCTTAGTAGATCTTGAACCCCAAGATCTTTTCTGCCCTTGGTCTTGGCCTTTCCCCTAGTATTGGACTGGGGAGGCCGTCGCCACTGCCTGGAAGTCGAAGCTCCAGGGGCTGGGGAAAGAGAACGTTTAAATGAGGGACATTTACTCTTCTTCTTAACCGGTAACATGGATTTGCCTTCGGTAATCTTTTGGATATATTTGTCCAAGTCATCCCCAAACAGGCATTCCCCATAAAATGGGAACACCCCCAAATATCTTTTGCAAGAAACCTCGGCTTTCCAATGCTTTAACCAAAGGGACCCGCGCATGTGTACCAGCAGGAGATTTAGGCGGGATGCTTGCTGAACAGAGTCCATAATTGCATCAACCGCAAAACACAGGGCCTTAGGAAGGTCTGCATAAACCTCAACTTGCTCTGCAGGGAGGAGGTTATCACCTGTTTCTCACATATGCCAATCGCTGCAACTGCAGGTTGGACTACAGCACCGGCCATAGAGAAGGAGGCTTTAAGCAAAGATTCCAGCTTTTTATCAGTTGGATCTTTGAAGCCCTGAGCATTGTCCACAGGACAGGTCAGGGTTTTATTCACACAAGAAATAGCCGCGTCTATAGCTGGCACCCCCCCCATTTCTTAGTAAATCCTTCCCCCACTGGGTAAAGGAGAGAAAACCTCTTGGGAGGAGAAAACTGTTCATCTGGGTGAGCCCAGTCGTCATACAGCAACTTCTCCAACAAAAGAGGAGTTGGGAAGGAATATGCAGCCTGTGGGGATTTCCGAGATCCCAAGGAGGAAACAGAGGGCATGGCAGCTTCAGCAGAGGGCAATTTGTATGTGGTACACACCAACTCCGTATAATATCGCACCTGCATCTTAAGTGCCTGGGAGGTAGAAGAGGAGATCTTTTCCTCATCCTCTGAAACCTCAGACTGGTCCCGATTCCCATCTACCCCGCTTTCTGACACTTTTTAAGGAGGTTGCGATTACTGAAGCAATCCTTCCTTCCAAGCCAGCTTTCATAGTGTCTTCAGTGACATATACAGGAGCTGCAACATTAGGAGAGGCTGCAAAGCCTGACAGGGCTACAGATTCATCCTGTGAGGCTGCTACCAGTCTGTCAGGGGGGGATGGTAATCTGCCGGGCACGTGCAGAACCCCTATCTCTAGGCGGGGATCTCTTAGTGCCTCCCTTACCTGCCCCTGAACGCCTCTTACTGGGAGACATAGTCCTAAGCTGCAAAGCAGAGGTTCTAGTACAAGTGCAACCACCGTTGTGCTCTAGTCTTACAATTATATATGTATATATATATATATATATATATACACATATACACACACACACACATACATACATAAATAACTCACTGCACAACCTGATGCCAAGTAGGTGTCTTAGGTATGCCTAGATCCGATCCACAGATGCTTACAGCCCACAGCTCAGTGTCCCACCGCTTTACAGAAGGCTCTGGCGTGCTGGGCTTTTAAATCATGCCGCTTTGGCGCCTGTGCACTGATGCGCCGTGCACGCACCCACGCCTCCTCCCTGCTTTTCCCTGCTCACCTGTACAGTCAAAAAGCACGCCCCAGCGCGCAGATGACTGTCATGGCGGCGGCCAGGAGTGAGGGGGGAGAGAGAAGGCCGCTGGAGGACTTTATGGGACCCGTGGACTGCGTGGGGTCTCTCTGTTATGAGTTGTGGCAGAGCCTGCAGCAGAAGTGGTGAGCTTTTTCTTTTATAACAGACCAACTTCACTGAGCGTGTTCCTGGACGGCATGTAAATATACACCAGGTATGTCACTTACTCCCTCTGGTGGCAGAAACCAGGTAAGACATGCAACTACTCATAGAAGATAATGCTTTAAAAAGTATCTTCACTTACCTTATCCCCGCCACAGGAAAACTGCAGAGAACAGATCCAGCCTTTACCCATCACGGCAGGTAATGTTGTGCCAACCTTCAGGGTTCTGGGTCCCTACTTAAAAGGAACCTCTTCCCTGGACCTGTAGACTCTGCCAGGAGCTTTTCGTGCCACTTAGATTAGTACACCAAAGACTGGATCCCAGAGCCCATACCTCTGAAGAGAGACATTACAGGCAAAACCTTGTTTCTTCTTCCCACGAGGCCCGGGTACCATCCATCTTAGGCATTTAGTATTGGCCCGGGGTATGGATGCGGTTGCACAGCTCTTAGGCCTCTGCAGAGACCATCAAACAGAGCTTTCTTCTTGGCACATGTGCAACGTGACCAAGCACCTTAGACACTGGCAGAAAAAACTGAGGTGCTCACCATATGGGAGGGATTATATAGGGGAGGAACTTGCCTTGTAATTAGGGTTGCCAGTGTCCAATCACCAGATGGTGACTTTCTAACCTACTAAGTAATTATCTAAGTCTCTTTGTCCTGTGATGTATGAACAAGAAATGGAGCAACGAAGCATGAGTAGGGTGAAACATTGTATTACTGGATTTTAAAAACAGTATAGACACTTATTTTTAATTTTACATAGCTATACCTGCAAAGTCAGCCTGAAGTGATCTAGCAGGACTTAAAAGCAGAGCTCCACCCAGAAGGGGGAAGCTCAGCTTGCCTGCCTCCTCTCCCCTCTGTTGCCACATTTGGCACTTTGGGGGGTACCCATTCCCACTTCCGGCTCAGTTCGCTGTGCTCAACTGAGCTGGAATTTCATCCGTCCCCCCTCCCCCGCTCCTTCCACTGAGATGCCTCATTCACAAAGTGCAGCATGCTTCAAGCATTTGCAGTAGGAAACTGGCTATGAGGCCCCAAGGCTTCATTGCCGGTTTTCCTTAGTCAAGATGGTGGCACCAGCACCCGATAGCTGATTGAAAAATTGTCTCGGGTGATTACTGGACAGTTAAGTGCCCTAATAATAAGTCAGCAGCTACAGTATTTGTAGCTGCTGGAGCTCCTCTTCAATTTTCTGACTAAAGTTCCACTTTTAATATGTAGCCTTATAAAATGGGAGCATTTTATTAACCAATCCTTTCCAAAAAAGCCAGTGAGGGCACCTAAGTTTTTTTTTCCAGTGAAGGAGAATAGTCTTACGGCATAAAACAGGGAGGATGCCAACCCCATCACCAGGCCCAAGAGACAGACCAGAACTTGTTAGGGGGAAAGATATGGTTGTAACCGTAGTGATACATTTTAACATGTCTGCCCAGAAACTCTGTACCACTGGGCAATACCATAAGAGATGTCATCCTTGCCTCCATTTTTTTTCCCTTGTATTTTTTCTGGGGGTGGGTAAGCTTCCTATAAAGCAAATCGTATACCACATATCTAAGTAATAAGCAGACATTTACATTTTCATGCAAGATATAACCTAGCTTAACTCCTTTACCCATCTCTGAACTTCAGGCAAGTTTGCAAATCTAATCCTTTGCCTTTGTTGTAGCACCTTCCATCTTCCTCCAGTAATGAAATCTTCAAAGGTTTTTCCAATTCATATATCCAAGTCAATTGCCAATAAAGCCAACTGCAAACATCTTTAAATATAGCAGAACGTATATCAAAGAAAACATCCTCTGCCTGTTCACAGACCCAGGGAGGAACAATGAGCAGGCATATCCAGAAGTTTTCAAGGAATGCTTTCGAACGTGCACTCTTTTTCATGTTATAAGAGTTAAAGCTGGCGATCCACTTTAACCATTTATATGCAACAATTAAAATTTGCTGCACCAAAGAAAATATTTATTTATAGGAGGTACACCAAATGGGAATTTTGGTGCCCTTTACTGAAAATGCAGGATGCACTTGGCCAAAAACCAAAAATGACAGCTTTTAAAAATATATATGTATTATATTTTTATACAGAATTGTATTATATTCTACTTTTTAATATGAATTAAAGAATATAAAATGTCCTCGGCCATTATTGGCACCTTTAGCACAAGAAAAGTTCAAGAATAATGTATCCCTTTTAAGTCTATGTAAATATCGAAGGTAGGTTATATCTGCTGTTGAAAAGGCAAAAAAATGCAGCGCTTAAAGAGCATAAAGGGATCTCATGGGATAATGTTCAAATGTGAACTATTAAGCGATTGATTGAATGAATGAATGAATGAACGAACATTCAAAAAAAGTGCCAACAAGTTGTGGAAAATAAGTAAAATGCTCTGTGCATAGAGAGTATATAAAGGGATTTTTATAACAGCTTACCTGTAAAATCCTTTTCTTGGAGTACATCACGGGACACAGAGCGACTTAGTCATTACTAATGGGTTATATAGTTTACCTTCAGGTGTTGGCACTGGCCAATTCCAAACCGGAAGTACCCTCCCCTATATAAGCCCCTCCCACCCGGGAGCACCTCAGTTTTGTAGCCAAGCAATAAGTGTCCCAAAAAGAGGGGTGGGAGCTCTGTGTCCCGTGATGTACTCCAAGAAAAGGATTTTACAGGTAAGCTGTTATAAAAATCCCTTTTTCTTTTTCGTACATCACGGGACACAGAGCGACTTAGTCATTACTAATGGGACGTCCCAAAGCAATGCCAAATGAGGGGGGGGTACATAAGCTGGGCGCCATCAGGCATGAGGATCTTTTGCGGCCTGCAACACACTGCGCCCAAAGGCGACATCCTCCTGACTTCTAACGTCTACCTGATAGAATCTAGTAAACGTGTGTACCGAAGACCATGTTGCGGCCTTACATACTTGAGCCAGGGAGGCCTGGTGATGCACTGCCCATGAAGTTCCAACCGCTCTTGTGGAGTGCGCCCTAACTTTGAACGGAGGCGGTCTCTTTCTCAAGCCATAGGCTTGTATTATGACCTGTCGAATCCACTTGGCTAAAGTAGATTTTGATGCTGCCTGACCCCTTCTGGGGCCTTCCGGCAGAACAAACAAAGAATCCGTTCTACGAATCTGAGCAGTGGCTTTTAGATAAGCTTTAACTGCTCTTACTACATCCAAAGAATGTAATAACTTTTCCTCTACCGAACTAGGTTTGGGGAAAAAAGAAGGAAGAACCACATCTTGGTTCAAATGAAACCTCGATACCACCTTAGGAAGAAAGGCTGGATGAGGACGTAATACTACTCTGTCCTTATGGATAACCAGATATGGCTCTGTACAGGACATAGCTGCTAATTCCGACACTCTTTTAGCCGAACAAATGGCTACTAAGAAAACCAATTTCCTGGTGAGAAGAACCAAGGAAATGTGTTGTAATGGTTCAAACGGTTGTTTCTGTAGAACCGACAGAACCAGGTTTAAGTCCCAAGGACATATGGGAATACTAACCGGAGGGCTAATACGCATCACTCCTTGTATAAAGGCTTTGACTAGTGAATGCGAAGCCAAGGGCCTTTGAAAAAATATTGACAAGGCCGAAATCTGACCCTTGATAGTACTCAAGGCCAGCTTCCTATCTACAGCCCACTGTAGGAAGTCCAGAATCCTCCCTATCATGTACTTACGTGGATGCCATTTCTTGGTCTCACACCACGTAATGTATGCTTTCCAGATCCTATAATAGATCTGCCTGGATACCGGTTTCCTGGCATTGATCATGGTAGATACCACAGAATTAGAGAGCCCTCTCTTTTTCAGAATGTGGGCTTCAATAGCCAGGCCGTCAAACCTAGGGCTGGTAAGGAAGGGTGGTATATCGGTCCTTGCGACAGCAGGTCCGGACGAAGTGGGAGGGTCCAAGGACTCCTCACTGACATTTTTACAATCTCCGCGTACCATGCCCTTCGGGGCCACGCTGGAGCCACCAGAATCACTGGTTTCTTTTCTACCCTGATTCTGCGGAGTAATCGCGGTAACAATTGTGGCGGTGGGAATGCATATATCAGCTTGAACCGATCCCAAGGGAACACTAGGGCATCCGAGCCGCAAGCTAAGGGATCCCTTGTGCGAGACACAAACCTGTCCACCTTTGCGTTGAATCTGGATGCTAGCAGATCTACATCCGGTGTTCCCCACCGCTGGCATATTGCCTGGAAAACCTCGGGGTGAAGAGACCATTCCCCCGGGCATAATTGTTGGCGACTTAGAAAGTCCGCTCTCCAATTTTCCACTCCTGGGATGAAAACCGCGGATATGGCTGGGACATATCTTTCTGCCCACTCCAGGATGCAATTTGCTTCCTTCTGGGCTGCACGACTTTTGGTGCCACCCTGATGATTGATATATGCCACTGCCGTGGCATTGTCTGATTGAATTCTGACAGGGGACCCCTGGAGTTTGGATGTCCATGCTACTAGGGCATACCGGGCTGCTCGTATCTCCAAGAGATTGATGGGCAGGGCCTTTTCTGCTTCTGACCACCTGCCCTGGAGAGACCATTGCTCCAGCACTGCCCCCCAGCCGATGAGGCTGGCATCTGTAGTGACCACCTTCCAAGAAACCGGACTGAAGGGTTTCCCTCTTTCCAGATTCTGGGGCACCAACCACCAATGGAGGCTCTTGCGAACGGAAGGGGACAGGGACATTGGTAAGTCTAAAGCCTGAACTTTTTTGTTCCAGGCTGACAGTATGGCCCTTTGCAAATTCCTTGAATGGAATTGACCGTAGGGTACCGCTTCGAATGAAGCCACCATCTTTCCCAGCAGCCTCATGCAGAGACGTATGGATGGTTTTCTTTTTGTACCCACTAAGTGGGTCAAATTTCTTAAAGACGACACCTTCTCTGGAGGTAAGAAAATCTTTCTCTGATTTGAATCCAGCCTTAGCCCTAAGTATTCCAGACTTTTGACTGGTCTTAGAGCTGACTTGTCCCGGTTGATAATCCAACCGTGATATTCCAGATACTCGATTGTCTTGTGAATAGCTACTTCCAGCTTTTCCACTGAGTGGTCTATTAGTAGCAGGTCGTCTAGATATGCCATTATCGTTACACCCTGTGTTCTTAGATTGGCCAATAATGGGGCCAGAATTTTTGTGAACACTCGTGGTGCTGTGGCCAGACCGAAAGGTAAGGCTCTGAACTGAAAATGGCGCCCTTCTACTGCAAAGCGTAGAAATTTCTGATGGGCCGGAAAGATGGGAATATGCAGATAAGCATCCCTTATGTCGATCGAGGCTAGCCATTCCTGCCCTTGTAGGGCGGTGGCCACTGATCGGATCGACTCCATCCGAAAGGTCCTGATATTTAGGAACTTGTTTAGCCCTTTTAGATTTAATATGGGCCTCACGTCCCCATTTGGTTTGGGGACTGTGAAAAGGTTCGAGTAAAACCCGAATCCGCTTTCTTCCAGGAGAACCTTCATGATTACCCCTTGGAGCAATAGTTGTTCTAGTGCCAGAAGGAGGGATCCTCTCTTTTGGGGATCTCTTGGCACGTTTGACCTCATAAATTGGGCAGGAGGAGTGCCTCTTAACTCCAGCTTGTATCCCAGACTTACTGCGGAGAGCACCCATCTGTCTCTGATGGTGTCCCGCCAGGTCTCTGTGAACAACTGAAGTCTTCCCCCCACCCGATTGAGCGGGGGCAATACTTCATGCCTTAGGGGGAGGTTTTGTACCTCTCTTGATCCAGGGCTTCTTGTTACCCTGTGATTGTCCCTGATTTCTGCCCCCTGAATTTGACCGCGGAGGCCGTCGGAACTGCTTCACAGCCGATGTGCCCGGGACTGGAGAGGTAGGCCTCTTAAAAGAAGGACTTCTACCCTTGTTCTTAACCGGTAAGAGTGAACTTTTACCGGCAGAAATTTTCTGGATATATTTGTCCAGATCTTCTCCAAATAAGCGTTCTCCATGAAATGGGAAGCTAACCAGCAGTTTTTTACAGGGAGCTTCAGCAGACCAGTTTTTGAGCCACAGAAGCCTACGCATATGTACTATAGACAGCGTAAAGCGGGAGGCCTGTTGGATTGTATCCTTTATGGCGTCCACCGCAAAACACAAGGCTCTAGGCAGGTCAGCTAGGGCATGAGCCTGCTGATCTGGTAAGTCCCTTAAGACTTGTTTCAACTGATCTTTCACTGCTTGGCAGACTCCAATCGCTGCTACCGCAGGTTGTGTCACCATACTTGCTGTAGAGAAAGCAGATTTTAGTAAAGACTCCAATTTTTTATCTATTGGGTCTTTGAACATTGGAACATTATCTACTGGACATGTCAGTGATTTGTTAACAGAAGAGATGGCTGCGTCCACTATAGGGACCCTCCATTTTCTTATGAACTTATCCTCCATGGGATAGATCACCGGAAATCTCTTGGGGGGAGCAAATATTTTATCAGGATGCTCCCAATCCTGGTAAATAAGCCCTTCTAATAAAGGGTGGATTGGGAAGGAACAGACCGCCTGGGGAGCTTTTAGCGACCCCAGCGAGGAAACCGTAGTGGATGGTGGTTCCGCCAAAGGCATTTTAAATGCTGATCGGACCATGTTAGTCAGAGACTGAACCCATAATCTTTCAGCCTGAGAAGCTGAGAAAGGTTCTTCCACTGTTGATTCCTCTATAAGTGAATCAACCTCATCCTGATCCCCTTCAGGTAGGTCGATCTCTGTGTGGGGCTGTTCCTCCACTAACAGGCACTCTGAAGGAGGAGACGGAGATCGGACGCGCTTTTCCTGTGACAGGGAAGCAGCGATCAATGCTGTTAATCTCTCTTCCAATCCTCCCAGAGTTGAGGATAAAACCTCCTCTGTTATATATACAGGAGCAGGTGGACTGGGGACAGCCGCAGCACCAGGCATTCCTGCGGGGTTTCTACGGCTACTGACCTCTGCATTCTCAGGGGAGATTGGTGCAGTGCAAGCATGCCCAATATCCTCAGAGCCCGATGGAGACCCCTTTGGCTTCCTGGAAGATCTATTTCCGGAGCGTCTGGACGACATATCCTTTAAGCACAAAGCTGAGGTATTCCCGTCGTCATACACCAATTTTTGCTGGTAATAGTCTAACACAGGTGCTGCTATATACCAGCTGGTGTCCACTAAAGTGCCTTTCTATGGGGATGCCTGCATCAACCGCCTCTGTGTGCCACTGTTTGTTGCTAGCTCTGTTTGCATGCAGCTGACACTTGTACTGTGTCTTTTAACCATGCTGGGACGCCCGCACATGCGCAGAAGCGCCGCGGCGCGCATCGAGCGTCATCCACCCGCCCCGCCCCTTTTTTTTCATAGGAGGCGCGTGCACGCACGCCAATGGCGCCCTTTTCGAAAACCAACAGAGGACTAGGAGCCAGGGCCCTTTTTGCCGGAGGGCCTGTGCGGTGGATGAACGCAGCAACAGGGCAGAGGAAGTGGATTCCCTCAGAGAAACTTACCAGCTGCCTGGATCTTTTGAGTTGAGAAAACCAAAGATCCACATTTACAAGAAAAATGGACTACAGCGGCCTCTAGTGGTTTAACACAGGTACCGCGGTCCCTGTTTTGTTTTTTTTTTTCTTGACTACTATTAAAATTTTACATTTTCAGTAGTTATAGGCAAACACAGATATTTAGCGGGAATACCGTTAGGTAACAGACAGAAAGACAAATTAGGCTTGGGGGTCCCCCAATAGAACCAAGTTCCTGAGGGCCCCCACTTACCTGATCCCCGCCGCAGGACTTTGTTTGGTCCACAAAAGTCCAAACTTCACCTATCACGGCAGGCATTGTAATTAAACCTTCAGGGACCGGGTTCCCAAGGATTCCACTCCCCTGGACCTGTATAGCACCCTGCACAGACAGCGTCTTGGTCGTGGGTATGACCAGAGCTCTGGATCCCAGGGTCCAGCCTTCCTAAGAGAAGCATTACAGGCAAAACCTTGCTCTTCTGCTGCAAGGCCCGGGTACCGACCGTTTAGCTATGAAGCTTTTTTGGTGGGATCCGGAACAGCTTACTAAGGCCCAAAAGAACCTGTACGCAAGCCCAGTGAAAACACATGTTACTCTTTGGCCAACACCTTAGACACTGGCAAAAAACTGAGGTGCTCCCGGGTGGGAGGGGCTTATATAGGGGAGGGTACTTCCGGTTTGGAATTGGCCAGTGCCAACACCTGAAGGTAAACTATATAACCCATTAGTAATGACTAAGTCGCTCTGTGTCCCGTGATGTACGAAAAAGAAATATATATATTATATATACTTTTAAATAAATAAACATTCATAAGTCCATGGAAGCATTCACTGTCATATTCGATCCCAATAGATGTAATCATGGAGTGATGATATTCATACGATGCAGTAGCAGAACTGCAACATTCAGGGTGATTTTCACACACAACACCAGGGAAGGGGATGGGTACTCTTACCCCAAATCGTGGACACACAGGCACAGAATATCATCAGGAATCCACTTCCAGACCAGAATTCCTGCAGAGGAGTTGGTTACTCTTGCATCGGTAAAGCCACTAGTAACTCAGGAGGTATATATTCCAATGGCGGAATTCGTGGGTGGTCTTCTTTACATCCGAAAGGCGGCATGGACCATAGTAAAAAAAGAAGGCCTCCACAGTGCAGATAAATCCAGGATATTTAAAAAAATATATATTTAAATAAAAACAAAAAAATAGTATAAAAACGTACAAATCATCACATAAGCACAGTGTGATCACAAAAAAAAAAAAAAAAACAATAAAAAAGCGTGGTGAACAGAGCTTAGCAGGCTATATACCCGACATGTTTCCTACAAGAGGTACTTCAACTGGGGCATAGTGAATGATTTATCTGCACTATGTGGAGGCCGCCTTTTTTTCCTATGATTAATGCCGCCTTTCGGATGTAGAGAACCACCCACGAATTCCGCCATTGCAATATATACCTCAGAGTTACTAGTGGCTTAACCGATTCAAGAGTAACCAACTCCTCTGCAGGAATTCTGGTCTGGAAGCGGATCCCTGTGTTTGCGATTTGGGGTAAGAGTACCCATCCCCCTTCACTGGTGTTGGATGCACGTCCCTGGGTGCTGTAAGTGAAAATCACCCTGAATGTTGCAGTTCTGCTACTGCATCGTATGAAGATCAGCACTCGATTATTAAATATATTGGGATCGAATATGACACAGTGAATTCTTCCATGGACTTATGAATGTTTATTTTAACCATCTTGCCTTCTAGTAGGTTTTTGGCCACAAACCACTCTAGGTGTAATTGATGTTTGGACCACACATATATCTTTTCATGGTATCACACTTTGAAAAACTTTATTGTACGTACAGAAGTGTATATTATACACTATACATATATCTATGCACAGAGCACTTTACTTAGTATTTACCACAACTTTTTGGCACTTTTTTGAATGTTCATTTAATCACTTAATATGTCACATTTGAACATTAACCCCTAAGATCCCTCCGGGGGTTTAAGGCGCTGCATTTTTTTGCCTTTTTAATTTCTTTCACAATATGTCTTGTTGTTGATGCTGGCTGATTTCTTTGATACCAGTAGCGCAACTTTTCCTTATATATACTTTATATCTGCTGTTGAAAGGCCAACAGCCCTTGATTCAATGTGAATACAGATTTCCCCTAGGAATGTGACTTTTTAGGCACATATTGTGAAATGATATTTTTTTTTTTTCAATTCTAATTTATAGTATCAAAAAGAAAGTAGCAATCATATACAAAAGAATTATAAAAACATGGGATAATAAACCATCATGCATGGTTTATTATCCCATGTTTTTATAATTCCTTTGCATACGATTGCTACTTTGATACTATAAATAAATTTGATATTTTTTTAAATATCGTTTCACAATCTGTGCCTAAAAAGTCCCATTCCTAGGGGAAATCTGTATTCACTTTAAAGTCTATGCAAGTCTTCACACTGGTCCGCTGCGCTTCCATTGTGGTGCTAAAAATCATGCTTGCTGCATTTTTGGCACCAAAAAAACGCACCTTCCATTGAAAACACAGCAAGGCGGCATCAATAACGCACCGTTTAAAATTTTTAATGCGGTTTTTGAGTCACATGACCTATGAAAAACAAACCATAAGCAGAGCAAAATCGCCACGAAAATCGCTGAAAATCACATGCGTTTTCATCTATTGGCAAAATGCTGATAACCCGATTTTCGGCCGATAATTGGCACACACAAAAAATAGGATTTTTGTACTCACTGTAAAATCCTTTTCTCTGACGTCCATGGACTGACACAGCTCTAATGAAACACGTGGGTATATGTCCCTGCTCGCAGGAGAAGATCTAGGCAGAATGTTAGATGTTAGAAACAGACATTCTAGAAAAAAACAGAGCTGAACAGCCCCGCCCCGGGGGGCGGTCCCTCCAGACATAACCTTCCTACCTGCAGCTAGCAGCCTCAGTTCATAACAAAGCAGTACAAACCTTAAAGAAGAGTGGGTGCTGTGTCAGTCCATGGACGTCAGAGAAAAAAGGATTTTACAGTGAGTACAAAAATCCTATTTTCTCTTATCGTCCATGGACCGACACAGCTCTAATACTGAAACACGTGGGGCGTCCCAAAGCAGTATCAGAAAAGGGTGGGAGCAGTAGTAAAAGGAAAAACCAAACTCCACTCCAACCAAGCAGAACTCCTCAACGGAGGAGTTGCAACTTTAAACAGCGGCCTGCAACCCTTGCGGCCGAAGGAAGCATCCGAAGATGCAGCCACATCAACCTCATAGAACTTAGAAAAGGTATGAACGGATGACCAGGTCGCCGCCTTGCACACATGTGCTTGATGTCGGAAAGCCCAGGAAGCACCAATTGCCCTGGTGGAATGCGCCGTAACCGGAAAGGGAGGCGCCCGCCCCTTAAGGGCATAGGCCTGTATAACGGTCTGTCTGATCCACCTAGAAAAGGTGGCAGACGACACCGCTTGGCCCGGTTTTGGACCAGAGAGAGACACAAACAGTGAGTCAGACCTCCGAATGGAAACAGTAGCAGACAGGTACACCCGCAAGGCTCTTATCACGTCCAATGTATGAAGCGCAAAATCTCAGGGATGCGATGGGTGAGGACACAAGGACAGAAGAACAACGTCCTCATTAAAAAGGTGAAAGGCCGAGACCACCTTTGAAAAAGGAAAGACGGTCGTGGGCGCAACACCGCCTTATCCTTATGAAGGACAAAGTAAGGCGACTTGCGGGACAAGGCCACCAACTCAGACACCCGTCTAACAAGTAATGGCCACTAAGAAAGCCACCTTCTGGGACAAGGTCAAGAGAGGAATCTCCCTGATATTTTCAAAGGGATGTTCTTGGAGAACCGAGAGCACCAAATTCAGATCCCAAGGAAGGGGAGGAGGCTTGACAGGGGGCATCACATGACGAACCCCCTGCACAAAAGGTGCTAATCAAGGAATGGCCCGCTAGCGGTCATTGAAAAAGACAGCCCGGGCTGAAATCTGACCCTCAATGGTACGCAAGGCCAGCTTTTGGGTCACACCACGCTGTAAGAACAGCAAAATCTTGGGAACGGAATACGTCCGTGGACGCCATCAAGCTCCTCGCGCATAGCGATGTAAGCCTTCCAGGTATGGTGATAGATCTTTCTGGAGGAAGATTTCCGTGCCCACAACATAGATGAGATGACCGAATCCGAGAGACCTCGGACCCTCGGCACCTGGCTTTAACAGCCATGCCAAAGCCAAGGACTGTAAAGCAGGATGAAGTATGGGACCATGAGACAGAAGGTCCACCCAAATAGGCAGTCGCCAAGGATCGTCTGCGACTAGCCGAACTAGATCGGCATAGCAATGTCGCCGTTCCGGAGCAATGAGGATCACCGGGATGGCCTCGACCACTACTCTGCGAAGCAACAACAGTAGCGGAGGGTAAGCATACATCAGGCGATACTGCCACCACAGGTCACCAACGCGTCTGCCCAGGGATCCCTGGACCTGGCCACGAATCTCGACATCGAGTGAGTCGAGAGTCCAAAAAAGGTCCACATCCGGTGGTCCACATCCGGTGCCCCACCTCCGGTAAAGGAGGTGAAAACACCTCCGTATGTAAGGACCCTTCCCCTGGAATGCACACGGCCGACAGGACCGTCCTGCAGTGGGATGGGTATGATAACCCCAAGGAGACCCCGCAATGTATCGGAGAAGGGAGGCCCTGGCTTACGGGGTGCCTCAATTGTTGGCCAAGAAAGGCAACCTGACAGAGCTTCCCTAGAAACTCGGTCAGTGGACCAGCAACTCAGCCTCTACAGGTGGCGCAAACCCACCCCGGACACAAAAGACCCTAGAGGCTAAAGCAGTTGCAGTGTACCCGCCGGTCGACTGATAGATGAAGCAGAGGCTTTTGCCCATTCATTGAGCTTCAGAAACGCCAGAGACTACCACCACTACCGGGCGTAACACTAACCTCAGCATGGCGAACACAGTCCAAGCCAGCACTTCTGATCACCACCGAAGGGCAGGTGGAAGGTGGTACCCCTGAGACCAGGGATCCCTATGACAATGCTCCATCCAGCAGCTACTCCATTGATAAGTGCTGATTGTACAAACACATCGTTTTTTCGTGTATTGTGTCAAAATGCGCAATTAGAGCGTGGGAGAAAACCCCCTCAGCCACAAGGAGCATAGTACAACTACATACGCGACTTGCCAGGACATCGCAAGTCTGCGCTCACGAAACGCGTCTACTGCTGATGACGTCACTTCTTGCAGTCTCAACACATGTGCGCTCCTAGCCTCGCTTTGAAACAACTCATCACAGGATCGTTGTCCCCGGAAGTCGGCCGCTCCATCCTAGAGACACTCCTGCCACCTTTTTACAGAAGCTGAGTAGCCCTTGTGATCTGTGACCTGCTGCTGATGACTGTCATCCTGACATGTTCTAAACACCTACATTGTCCATCTAAATGTGAGTGTATTTGTCTCTACCATTAAAAACCTTTTTAGCACTATTGCACTTAGAGGCGCCTCTCTCCTTGTCTTCCAACTACATACGGCCTATGTAGTTTATTATGTGTGGATAAACATATTAAACATGTTCATACTGTGCCAGCGCCGAAGGCGCGCACATCATTGGGGCGTGGGCGAAAACCAGCCACGCAGACTGCATACACAACCGTGTAGGCATGTTAGCATGCAAACAAATTGCACATGTTTATGCTGTGCATAGCGCTGAAAATGCGCACACCATTGGAGCGCGGGGGAAAAACCGGAGCACCCGGATGAAACCCACGCAGACTGCATACGCATACCGTGAGGTACTATAGTAGGTGTGATAAACATTTTTAACATGTCTATGTGTGCATAGCACCGAAGGCGCGCACACCGTTGGTGCGTGGGAGGAAACCGGAGTACCCCAGAGGAACCCCACGCAGACCCAGAGAATACAATACATACATCTACTGTGAATGTATTTAGTGTTGTGTATAAACATAATGTGTATGTTTATACTGTGTATGGCACCGAAGGCGCGCATGTCATGTAGCGTGGGCGGAAACCGGAAGACCCGGAGGAAACCCACGGGGACTGCACACACATAACGTGTAGGTATGTTAGCATGTGGGGTGGAGCCCAGGAGCTTGACGTCACCACGCCCCCAGCTGATTGGCTCACGCCGCGGCGGGTTTTATAGTGCTTTTTGAAAGTGTTGTTTTTATCTATGTATAGATGCAAGTCTGCCCGTTTGCTCTAATAAAGGGGACTTAATCTATTTCATTAATACTACACTATGAAGCCTTCTTATTTTCTCCCTTAAATCGAATTGGCATTTCACCACGCTGCACGAGTGTCCCACTGGTTGGGGGTACACCAACAGCCGCAGACCGGAGAGTCCAGTGGAGATCTTAAGGACCGTGCCGCTGACATCCGGACCTGGTGGATTTGCTGAGCTCGTTTGGTCCCCGTAACAGGGACCCATCCATTCTGGTAAGCCTCCTGCTTACTATTTTTTGCCGAAGTACAGCTATTGAAGAGCCGCAAATCTCCTGATTTATGCCTGTGTTTTACTTCATTAATTTTTTTACTTCACTTGAGGACAGTCTTTTTTTCATTTGTCTCTGATGCAAAGTTTGGTGTGTTCCTCTAAGCAGCAGAAACGGACGGACTTTTTAAAGTGTATTCACTTACTTTAACATTCACGGACACAGTGTTTGGTACTTTGTTTGCCATTTATAAGGTTGCGCATTTATTTTCTATTTTATCACATATGTTAGCATGTGGATAATCAAATCGCACAAGTTTCACACTGCATGCACATACCGCATAGGTATTATAGTATGCGTGATAAACATATGGAACATGCTTAAACTGTGCAGAGAGCCAAAAGGCACACATACCGTCAGGGCGAGGGAGGAAACCGGGACACCCGGAAGAAACCCACGCAGACAGCACACATATGCAGGAATGATAGCATGTGAATAAACATATTGCACATGGTTATGCTGTGCATTACCCTTGGAGCGTGGGAGGAAACCGGAGTACCCGGAGGAAACCCACGCAGACAGCACACACATACTGCAAGTATTTATAGTATGTGCAATAAACATATTGAACATGTTTATACTGTGCAGAGAGCCGAAGCGCACATACCGTGAGAGTGTGGGAGGAAACCGGAGCACCCGGAGGAAACCCACGCCGACCCAGAGAGTATAATACATACAAATACTGTGAATGTATTTAGAGTCGTGTATAAACATATTGTGTATGTTTATATTGTGTATGGCACTGAAGACACAGCATTGGAACGTGGGCGGAAACCCACGCAGACACAGAGATCAATAACACATACACACACTGTGAATGTATCCAGTGTAGAGTTATAAGCCAAGTTTTAATTATGGCGCTGAGGCGCATAATCTTCTCTGTATCATTCCAACCTGCTTAAATGTGCTGCCGAAGCAGCAAGCAGGTGTGAGGAAGCTGTGTAAAAGAAAAGCTTGAAAAGAAATAACCAAAAAGGAGACAGCGTCCACCTGAGGTACCTCAGCCACAGCATCCAGCTTGAGAGTGTCCCTCACAGCCTCAATGAGTTCACTTTACAAGCGCCCTGTCATTTACTGACGCAGAACTGGAGTCTTCCTCACAAGGAATGTCCTGTTCAAAAACATTAAAATATTCAGAGCTAGGGTCCTGAGCAACAGCAGCAGCTAGGCCCATATCTGAACCAGAGCACTCCCCATGTGGAGATTGTGTGGGGAGAGGGCACTTTATAGCTCCCTTACACTCGCACACCGCTTCCATCCTGACAAGAAATGTTTCCAGGACTGCCGACAACTGGTCCATAGGGACCGCAGGCAGGGCAGCTGTTCGAAACTATGGGGCCCCGTACAGCCTACCTGACGGGGCCCCCTTCGACCACGCCCTTGTCCCCACCCCTAACCGCGGATCAAAACAAAAAGGCAGGTTTGTTGCCGTTTACACATGCGTGCAGGGCCAACATGTGCGTTCGCAATTGCGCATAAGCATTTTGTTAAAAAAATTACATTGTATCTTTAATTTATTGCTTTCACAAGGAATGAATAACATTCCCTCGTGATAGCAGGGCCATGACAGGTCCTCTTTTACTTTGTGCAGAATCACTGGGGCTAAGAAATTATATCCGATCATTGCTGCAGTGATGACTGAGATATCACCCTTCCAATCCAGCGACGTGATGGTGTGTCGCTGGGCAGGGGGGGGGGGTAAAATGCAGCTCCACTGCACGTTTACTGCTCCCCCAACTGAAGTGTAAAGTAGCAGCTCTTCAGCATTACAATCATCATCACAGGCAGCACAGTAAGCAGGGGCTCTATCATATCTGTATGTGACATGGCTGTTTGCTGACTTTGTTAACTTATGGCTGTGCTGTATATAACAGACCAACACACCACAGCCATAACAAAGTCAGCAGCCATGAGACACAGAGCCCTACTTACTGTGCTGCCTGTGAAGACTGTTGCAATGCTAATGATAACCTGCTGTGTTGCGAGTTCTATTCTAAGGACACAGTGAGGATTCTATGTTTTATTTCATCTTTACTCACTGTGTCCATTGCAGCCATGCTCTCCTTCCTGTTCCCCGTCAGCCTCCTCGCATCTCAGCATCACTCAGTATCACTCCGCCGGCCAGGACTTATTGAGTAGCGGTTGGGCTGGATATACATCCGCCCCCGAAAATGAAGAAATAGTCCCCTCCTCTGTGCACACCTGGGCCCCTCTGTTGACCTGATGGGGCCCAGGAAAATGGTATAACCCCGCTCCATAAAACAAGTAGGAGCGGGGGAGAAGTTTACCAAGCTCGTTTTTTTTTTATTTAATGCAGCAATGAGCTGTAATGCTGGCCCTATCAGCGGCCCTGAGCGCAGGTGCTGGAGCACTGCTAGTTGCCTCTGACAAGAGTGGGGAGACAGGTGAACCAGACGCCATATTCGCCACCTCTGAGACCTTATGCACAATAAAGTGAATAAACAGTCCACCCACTGGCTGCACTGACTGAGGAGGGGACACCCAGAGGCCTCACCAACCCTTCAGAGGACCGCTCAGCTCCGCTGTATGCACCGCACTGCCAGCGCGAGTAAAGCCTGGAGGAGAGTGTGAGGAGACAGCAGCGGCGATAGAGGCCAAAAACGAAAGTGAACACGCCGCGGCTTCAAGAAAATGGCCACCGGCCGCGTGTAATACTGCGCCATTGATCCGCGGCAAGATGGCCACCAAACAGCAAAATAACAGCCAAAGCACCTAATGGCGTCTCCAAACACCACACGTTTTCTCAGCCCCAGCACACAGACATGAGCGCCCCCCCGCCCCGCCAGGCCAGAGTGACCCCCAGGTACCTCCACACAGCTCAGCGCCAGATTAGGGTGCAGAGAGCAACATACAGGGGGGAGACAGGGAACAACCCCCCCGTACAAAGAAACACAGCCAGCATGTACTCACCTGATGCAGGAGAGACTACTTACCCGTCCCAGAGGGACCCACTGGCGTGCTTCAGACAGACCTATCACAGAGTAGTACTCAGTAGCTGTCGGCCCAGTCCACCGCGAAAGATACGGCAGGCACTGTTCAATCTTGTGAGGACCGCGGGAGCATAAAAGCCCACCGGCCACCCCTGGAGTCATGGGGCATGTCGTGAACCGAGTCTCACACACACAAGGCGAGGATCAGCACGCTCGATGGTCGGACAGGGAAGACTACGAGGATACTAGTGTACCCAACCTGTTGCCCAGCCGACAGTTGATTGAAGGTCTCAAAAATAAAGTAATAAAATTCCCAAAGGAATAAAAAATTAAAACATCTTCCAGGAAACTGGCTCCTGAGAGAGCCACGTCTTCTCCTTCGGCTGCTAGCTGTAGGTAGGAGGGTTATGTCTGGAGGGACAGCCCCCCTGGGCGGGGCTGTTCAGCTCGGTTTTTTTCTAGAATGTAGGTTTCTAACATTCTGCCTAGATCTTCTCCTGCGAGCAGGGACATATACCCACGTGTTTCAGTATTAGAGCTGTGTCAGTCCATGGACGATAAAAGTATTTTTCCTAACAAATTAACCACTTCAGCCACAGAAGGATTTACCCCCTTAATGACAAGGCCATTTTTTGCGATACGGCACTGTGTCGCTTTAACTGACAATTGTGTGGTCATGTGACGCTGTACCCAAACAAAATTGAGGTATTTTTTTCCTGACAAATAGAGCTTTCTTTTGGTGGTATTTGATCACTTCTGCGGTTTAATTTTTTTTCGCTATAAAACAAAAAAAAAACTGGCAATTTAAAAAACAAACAAAAAAAAAAAAACAACACATTTTTGCCATCATAAATATCCCCAAAAAAGAAAAAATATAAAAAAAAAAAAAAAAAAAAAAAAAAGGAAAATAAAATTCTCAGGTTTAAAATAATATGTATTGTTCTACATATTTTTGGTAAAAAAAAAAAAAAAAAAAAAAAAAAAAAAAAAAAATGCGCAAAAGTTAGTGTCTACAAAATAGGGGATTTATTTATGGCATTTTTAGCATTTTTTTTTTTTTTTTTTTACTAGTATTGCCGGTGATCAGCGATTTTTAGCTGGGATTGCAGCGAAAGATCAGACACTTGACACTTTTGGGACCAGTGACATTATTACAGTGATCAGAGCTAAAAAAAATAGCCACTAATCACTGTATAAAGGACACTGGCAGGGAAGGGGTTAACACGAGGGGCGATCAAGGGGTTGTGTCCTAGGGAGGGGTTTCTAACTGAGGGGAGTGGACTGACTGGAAATAGTCTAGGAACAGATGATCTCTCTACTCCAGATGGGATCGGTTTGTTTACATTTACAAATACCGTTCTGTCTCTCTGTGGAGAGAACGCGGGTGGCCGGCGGACATCGCGGCCACTGGCGCCTGCTTAAGCCATTAAAGGGACCGCCGTACTGGTAATGCGATTCGGGCAGCCGAGCCAACCAGTCACAGTATAACTGCGGCGGCTAGTTGCAAAAATAAAAAAAACCACTCAAAGTCGAAGGAGCAAAGATACATTTTAGACAAAATTCTAATTAAACTAAAATTCAACTACAGGCGAATCCAATTATTCATTAAACAGGTGTCCAGACAGTCAATTATAAAAGGGCGTTACTTAAGAAAACCCCTTCCTATTTCATGCTGACACCACATGGATGAGAAATTTCACAAGGCCCAAGAAAGAAAATAATTTCTTTACACAAGAAAGGTTAAGGCTACAATACAAGAAGATCAGCAAAGCTTTACTTATCTTGGAGAAATCTGTAGCAATAGTGATACAAGAATTTAACAAAGATGGAACTGCAACCATCTCACAGAGACGTCCAGGCCGTCCGCAGGAGTTAACATCTCAACAGGAACGTCTTCTGATGAGAAGGGTTGAAGAAAAAAAAAAAAAGAAAAAAAAAAAAAAAAAAAAAAAAAAAAAAAAAAAAAATCGCCATGCAAATATATTGCAGTTCACTAAAGTAGAAAGCCAAACTAGGGTGATTGTTTCCCGTGACACAATACGGCGTACACTGCAAAGGAATGGCCTTGCATAGGTGTCGTCCACAAGAGGAAGCCTCTCCCTAAAGCCCCATGCACAAAAAAAAGCCTGCCTAGAATTTGCCAAAGCCCATGCTGAAAAAGAACACTACTGGGACACTGTACTCCGGAGTGACGAGACCAGGATAAATGTTTTTGGAAACGATAGCTTCAAAACTGTATGACGTCGCAAAGGTGAGTACAAAAAAATTAAATAAAATGCATGGTGCCTACAGTGAAACATGGTGGTGGCAGTGTCCTTCAGTGGGGCTGCATGAGTGCTGGATATCATTGATTGCATCATTAATTCACAGATGTACTGCTCTACTATACAGTGGGGCAAAAAAGTATTTGGTCAGCCACCAATTGTGCAAGTTCTCCCACTTAAAAAGATGAGAGGCCTGTAATTGTCATCATAGGTATATCTCAACTATGAGAGAAAACGTGGAAACAAATCCAGACAGACAATCACATTGTCTGATTTGGAAAGATTTTATTTGCAAATCATGGTGGAAAATAAGTATTTGGTCAATATCAAAAGTTAATCTCAATACTTTGTTATATATCCTTTGTTGGCAATGACAGAGGTCAAACGTTTTCTGTAAGTCTTCACAAGGTTGTCACACACTGTTGCTGGTATGGTGGCCCATTCCTCCATGCAGATCTCCTCTAGAGCAGTGATGTTTTGGGGCTGTCGCTGGGCAACACGGACTTTCAACTCCTTCCAAAGGTTTTCTATGAAGTTGAGATCCGGAGACTGGCTAGGCCACTCCAGGACCTTGAAATGCTTCTTACGAAGCCACTCCGTTGCCGGGGCGGTGTGTTTGGGATCATGGTCATGCTGAAAGACCCAGCCACGTTTCATCTTCAATGCCCTTGCTGATGGGAGGAGATTTGCACTCAAAATCTCACGATACATGGCCCCATTCATTCTTTCATGTACACAGATAAGTCGTCCTGTTCCCTTTGCAGAGAAACAGCCCCAAAGCATGATGATGCCACCCCCATGCTTCACAGTAGGTATGGTGTTCTTTGGTTGCAACTCAGCATTCTCGCTCCTCCAAACACGACGAGTTGTGTTTCTACCAAACAGTTCTACTTTGGTTTCATCTGACCAGATGACATTCTCCCAATCCTCTTCTGGATTATCCAAAAGGCTCTCTAGCAAACCTCAGACGGGCCCGAACATGTACTTACTTAAGCAGGGGGGACACGTCTGGCACTGCAGGATCTGAGTCCCTGGCGGCGTAGTGTGTTACTGATGGTAGCCTTTGTTACGTTGTTCCCAGCTCTCTGCAGGTCATTCACTAGGTCCCCCACCGTGTGGTTCTGGGATTTTTGCTCACCGTTCTTGTGATCATTTTGACCCCACGGGGTGAGATCTTGCGTGGAGCCCCAGATCGAGGGAGATTATCAGTGGTCTTGTATGTCTTCCATTTTCTAATTATTGCTCCCACAGTTGATTTCTTCACACCAGGCTGCTTGCCTATTGCAGATTCAGTCTTCCCAGCCTGGTGCAGGTCTACAATTTTGTTTCTGGTGTCCTTCAACAGCTCTTTGGTCTTCACCATAGTGGAGCTTGGAGTGTGACTGTTTGAGGTTGCGGACAGGTGTCTTTTATACCGATAAGTTCAAACAGGTGCCATTAATACAGGTAATGAGTGGAGGACAGAGGAGCCTCTTAAAGAAGATACAGGTCTGTGAGAGCCAGACATCTTGCTTGTTTGTAGGTGACCAAATATTTTTTTTTGTTGCAAATTATGGTATAAAATAAGTATTTCCAAATCAGACAATGCGATTGTCTGGATTTGTTTCCACATTTTGTCTCACAGTTGAGGTATACCTATGACAATTACAGGCCTCTCTCATCCTTTTAAGTGGGAGAACTTGCGCAATTGGTGGCTGACTAAATACCTTTTTGCCCCACTGTATATTGAAAGAAAAGATGCTACCACGACTCCGTGTCCTTGGTCGTCATGCACTTTTCCAACAGGACAATGATTTCTGAAGGAGAACAGGGTAAAAGTGATTTAGTGGCCAAGTATGAATCACTCTCCATCCAGCATCCAGGCTCTAAAAGGAAGTTGTTCTTGAAGAATGGAAAAAGATAGATGTTGCAATGTCGCCAACTTGTTCATTCCATGCCTAGAAGACTTGGTGCTGTCCTTACAAATCATGGAGTTCATACAAAATACTAGCTATATTAGTTTTTGTTGTGGGGTGTATTTATTTTTACATCAACTAATTTGAGTAAAACTGAAGATTTTGTAATATAAGTTATATTAAAAAAAATGAGGGGTGTAGTGGTGGCGCTGCTCTTACGTGAAACCAATCTGCTGGGAGCCAGATATTGGTAATAGGTCTACAAATGAGAAACACAAAGGGGGTTCTCTCTGATATAATCAGAACCTAAGTGGGACCACACATAGAATGTAAAAATCAAATAAATAAATGAAATAAGTAAATAAAGTGGGGTGTCTCTGCCAGGTGTTTACTTGGCTTTAGCAATAGCCTTCAGAAGGTGATAGTGATAATGGACGTAAAGTGAGTGAAGGATTTAGTAGGAATACATTAATTAGTTGAAATAAATAAGTAATATGAATTTTCCAATTCCGGCTCGGCCGGGTGTTTACTAGCAGAGGATTAGCTATTGGAAGTGCTGTGAAGTAAATTGATGCTACCAATGTGGTGCTGTAAGAGATGCAGTGTAAACAAAGTAAAAAACAATGAATTACAATGGATTGGGATGTTGTCTCGGCCGGGTGTTTACTAAACCCAACTGGAATTATACTCGGTCCCAAACAGTTAGAAAAAAGTGTTTACGTGATCTGTAATACACTCTGACAATGTACATCAAATGTTCAGCATAAAAATTGAAGTTGATAAAATGAAGTGAAGATCAATGGTGACAATCCAGAATATAGTGACAGAATAAATTGGTGACTTTGCTGCAGTGCTTGTTCTAGTAGCCTGTGCCGTGAATGTGATTATCCGTGATTGTTTATGATGTTGCACTCACCAGATTCTTCATACCCTCAGGGGGTATGGTGCAGTCACAGTATATGCCACTGTGTAGCAATCTCAGGAATCCAGGGTGGCTCCTTTGGTCCCTTGTGGTTCTCCGAGAAGGTGAGGGTTATGGAAAGGAAAAAAGGATACCCATAGTGTGAACCCGTAAAAAAAAATTGGTTTATTGATATAGCGGGAAAAAGGGTACTCACATAGTATTAGACAATAAAAAGCATTAAAATGGCGCTTGGCCAGTGAAGAGCGATCCAAGGTTCAGGAAGTGATGAAGCGACGTGACTCCGCCCTACGCGTTTCGTCAGATTGACGTCATCAGGAGCGTAACGTCGTGCTTCACTCCCTGATGCAATTTATAGCCCCTCCGGTCACATGTGAGCATGTGAGAATTAGCATAGTGGCCATTTTGGGTATGATTCTGGGGACCGGAGTCCGGCGGCCATGTTTGATAGGTTTTGCAGACCGGAGCTCAAAGTCTATGCAGTGCTATATTAAATTGGTCTCGCGGCCATATTTGGTTCAACTTGCAGACTAGAGACCGCAGATTAGCTACAGCTGGAACATGAAACCGTGGGGCTATACGTTAAAAATATATGAATGTAAATTTCCAAACGCACCTTACTCAAAATTAAAACAAAATACAAAATACAAAGAATATATAAAATACAATTGACATAAATGACATATATATGTATGTACATAAAAACAAACAAGTAAATTTGCTGCTTAGATAGAGGATATATGGTATGTGAAGATGCATATTTTTATACATGCATATTAAGAACGCATGTTGGACGCATATAAACCGCATGTAAGAACGCATACAAGACGCGTATATCTAAAATATGGATAAATATATATAAAATATGGATAAATATATAAAGGACATGTATGTGTACATAAACCTGCTGCGTCGGTAGAGGATATATGGTATGTGAATGGGAATTAAGGAGACATAAAATGGATGAATTAATGTAAAAATGCCTGTTTTGTACATGCATGAGAAAACGCATGTGTGACGCTTATAAAAATGCATATAAAAATGCATATAGAAACATATATAAAAAACACATAAAAACCGCATATAAAACGCATATAAAGGAGGAGGCCTAGTCATCATTAAGAAAAAAGACTATGAGACAGAAATGGATAACCTACTAAGCGTGCAGGACACATACAAGAAAATAAGGGGCAACCCAAAAATAGAATATGAAAAGAAGTTGAAAACCCTTGTCCAAAAAGGGGAAGACAAGGGGATCCTAACCAAAAAAGAAGCCACTTTTCTGACACCAGAAACAGCAAAAACACCAGTGATCTATTACGTTCCTAAAATGCATAAAAATCAAACTACACCACCCGGCAGACCCATCATAAGTGGAATTGATTCCCTATTCTCAAGATTGGGTTCCTACATAGACGGATTTTTACAACCCCTGGTGGCAGAAGGCAAATCATACCTAAAAGACAGCAGACAACTTATTTCGGGAATAAAGGACCTTAGAGTTAAAGAGAGTGACATATTGGTGACGATTGATGTCAACTCACTCTACACAAACATCATACAAAAAGATGGGATCAGTAGTGTGGAATGGGCTCTGTATAAACAAACAGACATGAAAGAAGAACAAATCAAATTTTTATTGGAAGGACTGGGACTGGCCATGAGCCACAATTACTTCTGGTATAAGGGCGAGTACTATACCCAAACCAAAGGGGTAGCGATGGGAGCTAAATATGCTCCAAGTGTAGCCAACCTCTTCCTGAACAGATGGGAGGAAGAACAGGTCTTTAGTGTACACAGAGAACATCTAACCCTCTACAGAAGATATATAGATGACATTGTCATCATATGGGGGGGTACAGAGGAGCAACTACAGGATTTTTTTGATGAGATCAATCAGAATATCTATGGGATCACATTCACAGGTACCTGGAGCAAGCAAAGTATAGACTACTTGGATCTGCAAATATACAAACACGACGGAAATCTGAACACCAGAACTTATTTTAAAAAGACTGACAGGAATGGATACATTCCAACAAAAAGCTGCCACCACCCTAAATGGATTGGAAATATACCTAAAGGCCAACTAATGCGCATTTTCCGGAATTGCAGCAACCTACATGAATATGAACAACAAGCAAACACAATTATTAGCAGATTCATAGATAAAGGCTATAAAGAAAAGGATTTACTCACCCTAAAGCAACAAGTCAAAAATATGGACAGAAACACTATGATAGCAGGTACCATTGCCAATAAAAATAAGAAGAAGAACTTGGATATGGCTTTCCTTACTGGTTTTAATAGACAACACAAATACGTAGAAAAGATTATCAGAAAACACTGGCCCATCCTACAATCTGATAAGGTCCTCAGAAACATACTACCGCAGAAACCATCATTCATTTATAGAAAAGCACCTAACCTAAGAAATAGACTGGTACATAATGCACTGGACCCACCTAAACAAATCAAAATCTTTAAAAACCTAAAAGGCTTTTTTAAATGCGGCCAATGCCTTCCTTGCAGAACCAGCAAAAAGACTGATAAGAAAACATCTAAATTTATCTCAACCTCCAACGGATCTGAGCACAACATCAGAGAATTAATCACTTGCCACAGCACACATGTGACATATGTGCTAGAATGTCCCTGCCACAAACAATATGTGGGCAGAACCACTAGAGAACTACATGTCAGAGTAAGAGAACATATCAATAACATCAAGAATGGCTTCCCCAAACACAGTGTGTCTAGACATTTCAGGGATTATCACAAGAAAGACCCCTCCTGCATGGTCTTCTATGGCATAGACAAAATTAAGGGACATTGGAGGGGTGAAAATAAGAAAATTAAAATTTCACAAAATGAAACGAAGTGGATATACCAGCTCGATACTCTCCAACCAGCAGGAATGAACATTGATCTAGATCTGAACTGTTTTCTTACCAACTATTAATTTTAATTAACACTCTCCCCAAAACCTTAAAGCCCTTCCCCAATGCCTCAAACAATACTCAGTAATATCTCGTATGATTCCACCTATGATTAGCCCTTTTAAAGCACGTTTATATGCGTTTTTTATGTGTTTTTTTATATATGTTTCTATATGCGTTTTTATATGCATCTTTATAAGCGTCACACATGCGTTTTCTCATGCATGTACAAAACAGGCATTTTTACATTAATTCATCCATTTTATGTCTCCTTAATCCCCATTCACATACCATATATCCTCTACCGACGTAGCAGGTTTATGTACACATACATGTCCTTTATATATTTATCCATATTTTATATATATTCATCCATATTTTAGATATACGCGTCTTGTATGCGTTCTTACATGCGGTTTATATGCGTCCAACATGCGTTCTTAATATGCATGTATAAAAATATGCATCTTCACATACCATATATCCTCTAAGCAGCAAATTTACTTGTTTGTTTTTATGTACATACATATATATGTCATTTATGTCAATTGTATTTTATATATTCTTTGTATTTTGTATTTTGTTTTAATTTTGAGTAAGGTGCGTTTGGAAATTTACATTCATATATTTTTAACGTATAGCCCCACGGTTTCATGTTCCAGCTGTAGCTAATCTGCGGTCTCTAGTCTGCAAGTTGAACCAAATATGGCCGCGAGACCAATTTAATATAGCACTGCATAGACTGAGCTCCGGTCTGCAAAACCTATCAAACATGGCCGCCGGACTCCGGTCCCCAAAATCATACCCAAAATGGCCACTATGCTAATTCTCACATGCTCACATGTGACCGGAGGGGCTATAAATTGCATCAGGAAGTGAAGCACGACGTTACGCTCCTGATGACGTCAATCTGACGAAACGCGTAGGGCGGAGTCACGTCGCTTCATCACTTCCTGAACCTTGGATCGCTCTTCACTGGCCAAGCGCCATTTTAATGCTTTTTATTGTCTAATACTATGTGAGTACCCTTTTTCCCGCTATATCAATAAACCAATTTTTTTTTACGGGTTCACACTATGGGTATCCTTTTTTCCTTTCCATAACCCTCACCTTCTCGGAGAACCACAAGGGACCAAAGGAGCCACCCTGGATTCCTGAGATTGCTACACAGTGGCATATACTGTGACTGCACCATACCCCCTGAGGGTATGAAGAATCTGGTGAGTGCAACATCATAAACAATCACGGATAATCACATTCACGGCACAGGCTACTAGAACAAGCACTGCAGCAAAGTCACCAATTTATTCTGTCACTATATTCTGGATTGTCACCATTGATCTTCACTTCATTTTATCAACTTCAATTTTTATGCTGAACATTTGATGTACATTGTCAGAGTGTATTACGGATCACGTAAACACTTTTTTCTAACTGTTTGGGACCGAGTATAATTCCAGTTGGGTTTAGTAAACACCCGGCCGAGACAACATCCCAATCCATTGTAATTCATTGTTTTTTTACTTTGTTTACACTGCATCTCTTACAGCACCACATTGGTAGCATCAATTTACTTCACAGCACTTCCAATAGCTAATCCTCTGCTAGTAAACACCCGGCCGAGCCGGAATTGGAAAATTCATATTACTTATTTATTTCAACTAATTAATGTATTCCTACTAAATCCTTCACTCACTTTACGTCCATTATCACTATCACCTTCTGAAGGCTATTGCTAAAGCCAAGTAAACACCTGGCAGAGACACCCCACTTTATTTACTTATTTCATTTATTTATTTGATTTTTACATTCTATGTGTGGTCCCACTTAGGTTCTGATTATATCAGAGAGAACCCCCTTTGTGTTTCTCATTTGTAGACCTATTACCAATATCTGGCTCCCAGCAGATTGGTTTCACGTAAGAGCAGCGCCACCACTACACCCCTCATTTTTTTCATATCCTTGCTCCACCGAATTAGGAGGCAGCAATAAGTAGAGGCAGCAGCTCTGACTACTACGTTGTGTTTGAAGTCCTTTTGCGCGGAGTCACCTACCTTCCTTCATAAGTTATATTAAAGTGGTTGTAAATACCTGAGCTCCATCTAGATCCAGCGATGTTGCAGGAGTTTCTCAGCTGCCTGGGACTCACCTCCTCATTGGCTGACAACACACACACACACACACACACACACACACACACACACACACACACACACACACACACACACACACACACACACACACACACACACACACATTGCTTTACAGGATTAATGCATTTTGTTTTCTCTAACAATAGGTGGTCCAAGGTAAATAGGTAATTTCAGGTTGCTGGTGCTGCGGAACGCCACCATGTTCCATACCAACATGAATGTGATGTTTAAAGTAGAATCAATCTTTAAAAAAAAAAAAAGATTGATCCTATCAAAAAAAATGAAAACACCAAAACCAAAAATAGAAAAAAATTCAAGTGCAATTAAAAGACCCCTCAAAATTCACTAAAAACATCAGCGAATCTTCCTGTAAACTACACTGCAGCGCTGAGTTTTCCCCACTGTATGCAGAGAGCGCAACAGAAAAGTCACACAACAAAAAGACTTGAGGGTAAAAACACCTTTTAATGATGCTGCTGTAAAATAATTTACCTCAGTTATCTCAGGATATTAAAACACGGTTCATACATAAAATGTCATAAAAGAAAACACAAACACAGATATTCAAATCTAAACTGTAAAACATCAAAGTGCAAACTAATCCCATTGTTGTGACAGTGGCCTGCAATTGTAATCCTACAATGAGAAAATCGTCAGATAAATGAAAAAACCTTTCAACATATAAAGCACTCGTGTCTGACATCTTGTTTACATGGGCTTGTAGAAGAGCAGTAAGAACCGCAAGCTTTAACCACTTCAATACTGGCGTAGAGACATATGACGTCCACAAGGTGGCTCTGCCATCCTGTGTGGACGTCATACGACGGCCACAGGCTTACCGGCCGCAAGGGGCGCGCGTGCCCGCCGCGTCCCGTGGGTGACGATGCGCGTGCCTGGTGGCCGCGATGTCCGCCAGGTACCTGCGATCGGCAGTTACAGAGCCAGGGACGTGGATCTCTGTGTGTAAATAGAGATCCACGTCCTGTCAGGGAGAGGAGACCGATGGTGTGTCCCTTGCACATAGGGGCAACGATCAGACCGATGGTGTGTCCCTTGCACATGGGGGCAACGATCGGTCTCCTCCCCTAGTCAGTCCCCTACCCCCACAGTAAAAAATCACTCCCAGGGAACACATTTAACCCCTTGATCGCCCCTAGTGTTAAC